>SJYV01017494.1:175925-223256 GCA_006410875.1 Neotragus pygmaeus | reverse complement strand
ACCCTGATGCTGGGAAAGATTGAGGGCAGGAGAAGAAGTGGATTACAGAGGATAAGATGGTTGGATGGTATCACCGACACAATGGACATGGGTTTGGGTGGATTCCGGGAGTTGGTGATGGACAGGGAGGCCTGGTGTACTGCGGTTCATGGGTCACAAAGAGTTGGACATGACTGAGTGACTGAACTGAACTTGTGCGTGTGCTGTATGCTTAGTCACTCCATTGTGTCTGACTCTTGTGACTGCATAGACTGTAGCTTGCCAGGCTCCTCTGTCCATGGGATTCTCCAGGCAAAAATACTGGAGTGGGTTGCCCTTTCCTTCTCAGGGGATCTTCCTGACACAGGAACCGAACCTGGGTCTCCTGCATTGAAGGCTGATCTGATCTATGAGGGAAGCCCCAATAGTCTTGTGGCAATGTTAATTTATTAGTTTTAACAAATATACTTCCGGTAAGACATGAAAATTTTTATATAATTCCTGGATGAGTTATACAGGAAAACTCTGTGCTATCTTTATAACTTTTCCATAAATCTAAAATTATTCCACAACAAAAAGTGTATTTAAAAACATATAAATAGATTCTAGCAGTATTTGTTAGGTTAATAAATAATAGATTCATGTTGTGACATTACAGGAATCTTTTATCCTTGGGGTATTTGTCAGAGTGAAATCAACCCCTTCCATCACTTATCAACTATAAAATCTTCAAAATTCATATTCTCTTCCCCTAACTTCAATTCCTACGTCTTTAAAAACTGGGATACCATAATCTACTTTACAGGATTTTTAAGTGAATCAAATGAGATAAGGTATATAAAATGCACAATGCTTGGCACATAGTAGGCACTGAATAAATAATGCTTTCCTTATTTTTCTGTAATACCTATCTTAAACAGTCACTATTTGGCAAGGTCTTAGCTGATGGCTTAAATGGTACAGAATCCACTTGCAACACAGACCTGGGATCAACCCCTAGGTCAGGAAGGTCCCCTAGAGAAGGGAATGGCCACCCACTCCAGTGTTCTTGCCTGGAGAATTCCGTGAACAGTAAAGCCTGGCAGGCTACAGTCCATGGGATTGCAAAGAGTGGGACACCACGGAGGGACTAACACATACACATCAGGCAGGGTTCTGTTTTTCATATCATGAAACGAACCCCAAATAACCATTTTATAGGAGAATATTTTAACTCTAGGAAGAAAGATCAAAACAAATAAATTTAGTCCTTGAAAGAACTGTTTTAGTAAGACAGACTGAAAGTGAAAGTGAAGTCACTCAGTCGTGTCCAACTCTTTGCGACCCCATGGATTATAGCCTATCAGGCTCCTCTGTCCATGGAATTTTCCAGGCAAGAGTACTGGAGTGGGTTGCCATTTCCTTCTCTAGGGGGATCTTCCTGATGGAGGGATTGAACCTGGGTCTCCCTCCTTGCTGGCAGACACTTTACCATCTGAGCTACCTGGGAAGCCCAAGACAGACTGAATATACACAAAAATTTCATTTAAAAAATATGCTGAAAAGAAAACCTCTTCAATAAGTGGAAATGATACAAAACCAACTTGACATGAGGTAAAAGGTAGAATAAGTCAAAGAAGACTTCTTGGAGGAGGTGAGACTGGGAAAGAAGAGGAATGAGCTTCAGGTTTGGGGAGGATTACATTAGAGGAGGAGAAGGGAGTGACAGAGGATGAGACGGTTGGATAGCATCAGTGACTCAATGGACATGATTTTGAGCAAACTCCGAGATAGCAAAGGACAGGGAAGCCTGGCATGCTGCAGTGCATTGGGTTGCAAAAAGTCGGACACAACTTAGCAACTGAACGGCAACAACACTTTGGAGGATGGAAAGTTGTTTCTGAAGCAAGAGAACATAGAGGCTTGGGCCCACAACACATAGACAGTATTGTGAAAAGTTCAGTGTGATCTCAGTTTTCTCCTTTCCTTTAAGGACTCTTGCTAATCCCTCCTGGTTTGGCTTTTTTCTCTTCCCTTAGCTTGAAGATCCCTCATGTCCCCTCCCAGCTATTGAGGACCATGCCCTGTGGGATGTTACCTAGCCTTGTTCATGGACTTCCCTGACCTCTGGCCATTTATCACAAATCATCAGCCAGGTTCTCTCTCTTGACTTCTAGACTTTAAAGCTAACCTTCATTGTGAATGCCTGAGAATGGATTACTATGCTTTCCTTCCCAGAGAGCGTTTAAGTTTCTTTACTTCAAAGAATTACTGTGATATAGCCAAAAAAAGAAACAACTTTATGCAGGGACCAATTGTGTAGGTATGTAGCTTGGCTGAAGCAATATAGTTAATGATAAGAGAGGCCAGAGTGAAGAGAAGAGGGGTAGGAAGGTAGTGGAAACATTAAAAGTTAGACAGTGTAGTGCATCCAGAAGAGGCTTTCTCAACCTCAGCACAATGGACAGACTCTCTTCTGCAGGGGCACAGGATGGGACATTAAAAGGGGGTGGAAGCATGCCACAGTGACCTTCTGTAGGTTTTTCTCTTGCAAGGTATCACCTCTTGTTTTCTTTTATTCCCATCTATATGTGGGCTTCCCAGGTGGCATTGTGGTAAAGAATCCACCTGCCAAAGCAGGAGATACAAGAAACATGGGCTTGATACTTGGGTTGGGAAGATTCCCTGGCATAGGAAATGGTAACTCACTCCAGTATTCTTGCCTCGAAAATTCCATGAACAGAGGAAACTGGCAGGCCATAGTCCATGGGGTAACAAAGAATCAGACATGATTGAGCAACTGAGCACACAACATATGCGAGAAACGTGTCTTTGAGGTGGAGTATGAAAAAGTAGCATGAAGTTTTAAGATGTGGGGGAGAATTTTCAATTAAAATTCTCATTCATAGCAGATAGTAACTATGATGACACACTTCCCCTCACTCCATCTCCTAAAGACCTCTGTCCACATTTTTATTCCTTTTTTCTTCCCATTCCCTGTCCTTTTTCTTTATATATTGTCACAGTATTTATTCAAGAGATAATTATTATGTATTTATTATGTGCAGAGCCTGTCAGACCAAGAAGTGCCAGTACCGAGAGACTCCTTGCTGCCCTCAGGCCACCAGGTGGTACAAGCAAACCTGGGCAGGTAGCAACAACAGGAGAGGGAGGCGTGAGTCCAGGAGAGGCAGGTGGGATGCGCAGAGGAGGCTGGCAACTGGAGACGGGCAGAAGTCCTAGCTTCAGTCCTCCAGCCTTAACTGGGGTCAGGAATCTAGTCTCCTATGAAAAATGGACCTGACAGGGAACTCTCCTGAGAGAACTGGGATCCTAGGTGACTTACCCATACAGACACTGAGAAGAATAATGCAGAGCCCAGTGATGGGAGCCAGTCCCCAGCTGGCCAAGACCCTAGCTCCTCAGTAAGGGCAGGGACACTCTGATCAGAGGTAAACACCTCTGCTGCTTCTGCTACCACTCACTAGGTATAAAGTTCCGACTGACCGATACTAAGCTAGCTCAGCTTCTGGCCTCTGCTCCCAGCATTCCAGTGGTCCAGGAGCAGGGCTGGCCCCAAGCCTTCCGGGGAGGCCAGCATCCCAGTATATCCTCATCCTAAATGTAGAAGAGGGAAGCAGTACTGAACAAAATAGGAAAGAGAAAGGAGAATGCTGATGCCTTGTGATGCTTAGAACTCTGTTTTCTCAATCATCTGTATCCTTAATAAGAGAGCTTGGGTTAGTGTGAGTGAGTGAGTGAGTGAGTGAGTGAGTGAGTGAGTGTGTGTGTGTGTGTGTGTGTGTGTGTGTGTGTGTCTGAAATAAGAACAAGTGATTTCTTCTCTGGTACCACGAAAAGTCTCATAATATATCCATTCTCTGAAATAAGTACGCTAGACCTGATTTCCATGGCTGGGTTTGGGGAAATCTGTGACTCTGAAACTATAAGCTCTAGTAAATTCTTTCTTCTTAAAAGAGAGGTCCTCAGCTTTCTTCAGCTTTCCAACGAATCTGTGCCCCATGTAGCTCAAAAATAGCTGTGCTGTGAGAGGATCTTGGGAGACTGATATGTGACAAAGACCTCTCTATTCATTTCACCCCTTCTTTTCCTCATTTCCTCCCTTTTTGAAAGCCCCTTTACAGTGAATATTCTCTCAAAAATCCATTTTCGAACACAGAGGAGTATAAATCAGTAATACAGGATCTGATTCCATCCAAACGACTTTCAACACTAGCATACCATACCAATGACTTTCATTTACATTATCTTAATTCTCACAACTACCCTAAGAATTAGAAGTTTTCCTTCTGTTTTTGCTGACAAAGAATCTGAGGCTCAGAGAGGTAAAGTGACTTGTCTAAAGACACACAGCAAGTAAATATTGTGCTGAGACACAAAACCTTTCCTCTGATCCTGGGAACAGCAAGTCATCTTTCCAACTATCCCATAATCCTGCCAGGCTGTAGCATGAAGTCAAAGATCACTGTGATCAGAGATTTACCAGGATCTGTTATACTCCAGTGATAATTCTTCATAACCACATAAGTCTCTGCATCATCCAATGCAGATACATTTAACTAATACAGAAACCGAGGTCAAGAAGAGACAGTGTAAGCAAAGTCAAAAGTGCAGGGGACTAGATTTATTGATCATTGTTTCTCCTGAGGCCTTTAAACAAACAACAACAGTGGAGAACAGTCATTGAAAGTTAAAATTCAGTGTACAAAAACCTGTGTTGATAATCTCAGAGTTGAACTGTCTTGAATCTCTTGGGGCTTGTAGGGTTCCAAACAGGCAGGTCTACCCAGCCAAGAATTAGGGCCATTAATCAGATTACTCAAAGTGAAAAAACCCTCTATTGCCTCTTATTACCTGGAGACTTTAGGCATCTTGTTTTTCTTAAGAGGTTTCTTTGGTCTGACTTATCTGGATAATCCCCTGCCTCCCAGCTTTGTTTTGCTTGATGCCGCTCTGATCATAAAGGAGTTGGTATTTTTGCAGCAAAATCATTAAAAATTGTATGGAAAGAGTGCTATGAAAAATCATTTTCAGCAGGGAAGTGTGTCTGTTAAATAGGCTTCTCAAACACACACACACACACACACACACACACACACACACACAATTAGGGATTCTTTTGCTATGTGGAAAGAATACCTTTATTTTATCTACAGCCTTCTAAAGCTCCCTTCACCTCACGTAGAAATGCTGCATAATATAAACGTAGATCATGTTTATGATCAGTTCATTTTGCCCTTGTTCAGTGAGCTCCCTCTTTCCCTCTCTCTCTCTTTCCCTCTCTTCATTTCTTCTCTCTGTTCAGGGCTTCTGAAAGCCCCAACAAACATCTGAAGAGCTGCGGTACCCACAGCAAGTCCCCGTTCTGTTATGAGCTCGCAAGACACACAATGCCAGCCCCGCTCAGTCATCTCCTTGTCAAGTCTGCCTCTCCACCTTCCCATCCTCATTCCGGGAGCCTATTAAATTAATGAGACAGAAGTCCGCGCTACAGCGATCGCCGTGTTACTGGTGTAGAGCGCCGGTGCTGTTCAGCGTGCCTGTTTTCTCTCCTGGGACGTTTAATTTCCGCTTCTCAAATGAGCTGCGAAGCTGTGAGGCCTGGCAGTGTTCGTCCCCGGCACTCCGTGATGCAGATAATGAGGATACTGATAGGTGCCTAGGAGACTGTGATGGCTCCGAGCGCAGCCATGGTCTGATAATGCTTTACGCCAGCAGTGTCACAGCGGAGCCACTATCGCCCCGCAAGGAATGGTTCATCTTCATGTGTAATACAGCAGCTGTCACCTAAACGGCTAATGGGGAAGCAAAGTAGAGCCAGAGTGCTAGGCATCTTTGTCACTTAATAATTTTAAAGGTATCAGACTTCAGTGGCTCCGGCAAGTTCCAGTAAAAGCGTGCTTGCCGGTTTTATGCTGTTTGTGGTGGCTTTCAACATGGATGGTGAAATCCATGGGGCTCTTCTGTGCAAATCTAATTTAGTATCGTTTCAATAGCCGAGTAATTAAAACGTATTATAGGTATAAGATGCTGCGATGGTGGAGTGCCTGCATTTAAGAGGAAGATTTACTGGGCTTGCAGCCTCCACTGTGAACCTCCTACAACCACATTAGCTAACATCTGTTGGAAAATGTCGACACCAGGGCAAGAAGACATGCACACGGAATGCATGCTTTCCTCAGTTGGAACAGCAAACCGGAAACACGGCTTGCACTTGCAATTTAAATTAATTCGTCATGGGACCTGTGTCTGCATGGGCACACATGAGGGTATATGGGTGTGTGAAGGGTCATGCATGTGTACAGCCAGGTACATACAAACACGCATCCTTTCTAATTAACACCCAACCCCTGCAGAGTCGGAAGTGAAGTTTGATTGGATTTAAGGAGCAGGGTAATAAGAATGGGACAGTTAATACAAACGATGTCGGTGTTGACACTGCCCCATTAGTATTTCCTGGCAGATTATTTTGTTTGCTTTGCCTAAGTGCACAAGATTATAGGGGATGATTTAGTAGGCTAGGGCACTGGATTCTGAAGGCAAGCCAAGCTAATTTCAATCACACCTACAACCAGACTGTTAATCTTCGGGGAGTTACTGCACCTGTGCTGGCTGAGGTTAAGAGGCGAGAGATTCTAGAAGGCACAGATAGAGCAGTTGTCCACGGAAAGGAAGAACGCTAGAACAGACTCGTAACTCTCTTAGGGGATAAATTGACAGACATTTCGAAATCTGAAAAATATGCTCCTAGATAAGTGTGAGATATACCTTCCAAACAAACACAAAATGTGTTCCAAGGAAATATCGGTCAGAAGACAGTCAAAAGTGCTTGCTAACTGATGGGAGGGAGTCACATGCATGTGAAATGTGTTTAGGCAGCACTACATATTGCTTTTTTCTCTGTGCATCACTGAGTGGTTTGGACGTATTGTCAAATGTGTGTCCTGCTAGGGGAAAAATAACCAGGTAGGCTGGGGGAACTGAGGTTCTGAATGATATTAAACATTTTCACTTCATCTCTGCCTTCCTAACCACTTTGCTATTCTGTTTGTAAACCTCTGGTCAAAGCTACTGAGAAACTTCAATACTGTAATCAACCTTCCTCTAAAGACTGAGCTTCTCCTGCTGAAATCACTCACTGGAGGACTTTAGGTGATCATGCACTGAGGGGGGACAGGGGCTGGTGGTGGTGGAGGGGTGTCCACAGGTATAAATGCTTAGCTCAGGTCCCTAAAGTCTCTACCTTATTTACAGCACATCTCAGAAGATGTAGTCATAGCTGACTGTTTTGAATAAATATGTAGATTTTAAACAAGATTTTTAAAAGCACTCTCAGGTTTGTGAAGCCTGGGCCAAAAACAGGTATTGACACAAGTGTTGGAAACGTTTACTAACACCTGCAGTCAGTCTCCTCGGCCCTGTGTCTCTTGGCAAGTAAGAAAAGAAACATAGATATAACAGAGTCATCAAAAAAAAAAAAATTAGACTGGTAATACAAAAATGGAAAAAGTTTGCTTTTGCCTAATGGAATAATAACACAATGTTCAACATATATTAAAATTGGTAAAAATTTCTTCAGTATTCATGAGAAAATTGTTAATCACCATGAGCTCTTTGGGAAAAGAGCTTATGGATGTGATTAATAAGCACTACTCAAAATCCATTCAAATTTAGCTTTCCTTAAAGTCCACTTTGGAGAAGGAAATGGCAACCTACTCTAGTATTCTTCCTAGAAAATCCCATGGACGGAGGAGCCTGGTGGGCTATAGTCCGTAGGGTTGCAAAGAGTCAAACACGACTGAAGCGACTTCACACACACACACACACACACACACACACACACACACACACACTCCACTTAATATAAAATGTTATATTTTAGGTCAGATCTTCACTTCATTGCCATTTCAATGGGAAGCACTGTATCTGTGCTTTGAAAATCACAGAAAAGATGATTTTTCTCGAGGTAGGAGTTTGAAAGTCAGTATTATCAGCATTTTTTAAAAAGAAAGTGAACATATGAAATGTCTTACTTTTCTCATTTATTCAAACCAAAGGTTGGGCTCCACACAGAGCACAGAGGTAATGATTGTGCATCTGTTGCTGTAATACAGCGAACTGGGAAGAACTAACCACATTCAATTCAATAAAGTATATTTAGCATATTTTCATTGCACCAAATATCAGCTGATCCACCTCTTATTAGTATAAATGGCATAGATTAGTGTCAGGCATTTTCAACAGTGAAGAAATTACGGGAGTCTGCAAGGCTCATTAGGCTCTGCCTGCATGTTAACGAGGGGCCAGGCCTTATTAATAAGAGGAAAAGATAAAGCTAAGCTCAGAGGAAAACAAGGAAAAAAATTCTCCTTTAAAAATTCGCCAGCATTTAAAAAGTAACTGGACTGCACTGGGTGATTCTTTTCCTTCCTGATTTTCTAGACATTTGTGAAGATCTGTACTGCTCTGTATTTATTTTTTTTGCCACATGTAAAAAACATTATTCTGTCTCAGTCAATGTCAAATATATAACAGAAACCATGTATTTTAAACAAGTGAGATGGCTGTCAACTTATGCTTTCAATTAGCCATTCTGGAGTCATGTTCAGGTCATGTATTTACAGCTCCACTTTCTCCCACCGCAATCATTTAAAGAAGATAGGGAAATAACCTGCCTCAGACTTCAGCAATAAGAGCATCTCTGTCTCCTCCCAGCTTCCACACCTCACTGTGTTTGAATATCTCAGTGGCAATATTAGAAGAGCAATCTTCCTAGGAAAAGAACGTAAAGAAGAACCTTTGGTGTCCCTTCCAATGAGGATTGTCTCTATTAACCCAAAGGTCAGTGTGATGAATTCTGATTGGAGAAAAACAACTCCTTAATTGGCATTATGCTTAAAATTTGAGAAATTATCAATAAAGGCTGACACCAGAGTACAGGGAAGATAAAGAGCTATAACAAAACAGTAAAACTAAGGGTCTTGGCTAGAGGCCATGTTGATTAGGAATCGCGTCCAAAGGCAAAGAACTGCAAGCACAGGAAATCCCCCCAGGTTCAGTACATGCTACAAGATGCTTTTGGAAAAGGGAGAAAGAAAAAAGTTATGTACTTGTCAGTCTTTAAAATCATACACGTTCACAAACATTCATGTACACACACTTACATGGAGCAATTTTATTGTACAGCTTTTTAAAAGCAATACCAGAATAAATATAAATGATCAATTTTTAATGCAAAAATTAAAAGCACTTACACACTGCAGTTCTGTGGAGCCTTTCATCCTAGCATATGTCAATGTTTCTTTTAGGCTACATTCTTATAAAAAAATATGGGATTCCTAGCTGGCACTAATGGTAAAGGACCCAGCTCCCAATGTGGGTTATGTAAGAGCCATAGGTTCAATCCCTGAGTAGGGAAGATCCTTGGAGGAGGGCATGGCAACCCACTCCAGTATTCTTGCCTGAAGAATCCCCATGGACAGAGAAGCCTGGCAGGCCATAGTCCATGGAGTCTCTGAGAGTCGGACATGACTAAAGTGACTTAGCATGCATCCATGTTATAAAAGATAAGCTTTACATTAAAGGAAAAATAACTGTGCTGAAGTAATAGTCTATTATTGAACAGTCCGCGGTAATTAATTTAGAGTTTCAGGATGTTTTGAATCATCCTTCATTATGTTTATAATATTATCCCCCCAAAGCTGAAAAATCACATTTCTTTCCTATCCATTTCCCTTCATTCTGGTTCACCACTGTGTTCAAAGTGAAAGTGAAATGCCCATGATCCCTGAGGTGTGTTTGAACCAGCATCATCCCTGCTCTCCTAATGTTCCGAAGCACTGCCATTGTTCGCAGGCGACGGTTGTGAGGTGAGATGGCTAGATCTCAGCACGCCTGTGGTGCTAGGATATGCCTAGGATGCACCATGTCTGCATCTTTTGTGCCAACAGAAATGAGTGGATTCTGAAAGGTAGAGCGCTAAGTATTCAAAACCCTCCAACTACCACTGCCTCAAGTTGCTTGGATGATTGAGGAGTGGTAACTGGCATCCTAATCTACATTAATTTTTTTAAGCTTCTTGTCTCTACTTCACATAACCTGTTTCCACAGACCAACAACTGGTTGCAAATTATTGCAGATATGCAATAATATATTTAGAAGTATTTCCTCCTAGTAAAATTGTGTGTACATACAAAATTATGCCCTCACATATTTGAATATATGCTTATATCAACACTGTAGTTTTTAGGTACTGGATGAGGCATTTTCTGAGATAGTTAAAACAATTTTCTGGAAGGCAAATTTTTAAAAAATTAAGAATTACGTGAACGTGTCCATTTTAACCATATCAGTTTCATCAAGGAACAACTTCTGTGAAATAATTCCCCAAAAGTTCCTCACAGAGTCAACTGACGGAAGCAACTGTCTCTATTTTCTTTTTAATCTTTAGTATGGAGACATAGAAATATTTTCTGATCGTCATCTTTCAAAGCAGGTTTTCACCAATAGAACTGGAATCCGGTTCAAGGAAACACTGAGAAGCTCAAACCTCCCCAATCCCCGTCATGAGAGATCGTGTGTATTACTTGATTTTCTAAAGTGACAAGACATACATTAAAAATATATATATTTCTCTTATTGTTACATTTCAGGCACGTTTACTGTTAGCTGCTTGGCTTCATTATGTATCATAGTCTGAATCTACAAATCAAGTATAATTAGACTTAGCGAACTGATTGGATTTCTAATTAAGCTACATTGGAGACAATGCACAATCAGTAAATACTCTGACTAGGTACATTTTAAAGAGCAACTCTTGGGCTTTTTGCTGATGACTAGACACCAGTGTCATTAAATTTGTTGGTGGCAAGCAAATTTTAAAGCTAAAATAGAGGCAATTAGTAAAGATCTTGAAATATTTAATCACGTTTGTCCAATTAGTGTGCAATTAGGCAGTGGTGTGGCGTGGGACAGGCATTCTGCTTCCGTGCTTGGTGCAGAAGGATCCCTTTGAAATTTTGCTGTTTAGTTTATTGATATATAAAAAGGAAGTTATGGTTGTAATTTCCAATTTAAAAAAAATACTGTGCAGATGGTCTGACTATATATTTAACAATGTTAAACAAATCCAAACAAGGGAAGCATGTTACCTGAAATTACACAGCTGTGATCTGTGAATAAACTCTGGATCATGGTAGATTACAGCTGTGCTTATCTCGATTCTTGAAACCGCCAGGCATTTCTGGAGAAATTGGGAACCCGATAAGCTCGCCCAACAGGTCTTAGAATGATTGGTAGCTCCTTACTTGACCAGAGGCACCCTTCCTGGTTGGTTAGCTTAGCTTCTAGCTCAGCACTTCTGAGTTAAATCTGATGAAATGGGAGAGATGGGAAGAGATCCTATAAGAAGTTGATTTGGGAGGTATCAGTAAGCTGGACAGCAATGTTATAATACCTGGTGTTCCCATTGCAAACCAACAACTCCTGTCTACTCAGCAATACCCTTAGGAAGGGGCCATGTTAGTGGGAGGTTTGGTATGCCTACTGCAAAAGAAAAGAAGAATGTCCCTTGTTTTAAACACTTAATTTGCATTGCCATGTGCTGTGCTTAGTCACTCAGTTGTATCCAACTCTTTGCGACCCCATGGACTGCAGCCCGCCAGGCTCCTCTGTCCATGGGGATTCTCCAGGCAANAAAAGAAAAGAAGAATGTCCCTTGTTTTAAACACTTAATTTGCATTGCCATGTGCTGTGCTTAGTCACTCAGTTGTATCCAACTCTTTGCGACCCCATGGACTGCAGCCCGCCAGGCTCCTCTGTCCATGGGGATTCTCCAGGCAAGAATACTGAAGTGGGTTGCCGTGCCCTCCTCCAGGGGATCTTCCCAACTCAGGGTTTGAACCCAGGTCTCCCACATTTCAGGTGGATTCTTTATCGACTGAGCCACCAGGGAAGCATAATTTGCGTTGCCCTACCACAAAACTTTTTAGTTTTGCAGGAAAGCAAAGGGCCTTTTCCTGACATCCTTACTTGGATAATCTCTGAAAAGGCAATAACCATTTCTCTTTTAAGAGAAGGTTACGGAAAGGTCACAAGGCCATTTGTGTCTCAGGCGGCCAGTCAAGGAGGGTTAACTGACCTCAAAGATACCTGAAAAGTGTCATGCCATGAAGCTGTCAGATAAGACGATGAGATGATGGTAAGAGAAAGAAGGAACATAAATGGTGGGAAGGGGTCATTGCGGGTAGGAAGAGGAGGGGATTCAAGGGAGTGGAAGGATGTACTAAGGGCTCCCCAACCTCCAGGATCTAATGTCTGATGATCTGAGGTGGAGCTGATGCAATAATAGAAACAAAGTGCACAGTAAGTGTAATGCACTTGAATCATCCCAAAACCCTCTCTTTCACCATCCTGTTCATGGAAAAATTGTCTTCCATGAATCTGGTCCCTGGTGCCAATAAGGTTATGGACTGCTGATGTACTAAGAACTCATTATATACCCAGGTATCCTGTGGAATTTGCTTGAGACAAAGGAATGTCTTCCATTTTCTTCTGGGATATTGACTTCACGCTCGGTCAGAGGTAACCAAGGAAATGAAGAAATGTTTATAGATAAATATAAATAAGCTTGTTTGTCTAAATCCTGGTAACACAGTCGGGTAAAATACGTTGAATCTCAGGAATCTAAGGAAGGATTTACGGATGTAGATTCAGTTCTCCGAGGTGCACCAACATTTCATGTTACCATATGTAAGGATACTCTGTTTGGATAACTTGGAAGCCAGTGAGAGGAAACCCCCCTAGGTACCTACAAATGTAAAGGGAAGAGTTCAAAAGAAAAGCAAAATAAAAACTGTCCTTGAAAAAAAATAACGAGTAAATTTATGTGGCGGCTGGGATTAGAGTACATAGAATACATGACCTTATAATAGGTTTACTGGGAATTTAATTTAGTAAGCCTTTATCATATTTATTTACACATCTACCTTCTTTCTTTAATTCTGAAGGCATTTTTTTCTTTTTAACTTTCTGAAAGCAGGTTACAATTATCATAAGTCAAAGCCAGACATTTGGAAAGCTTTGAGTATAATTAAATTTTATACTGAGATTTAATTATATTCTTAATTAAATTCTATATTTAGAATTTTCATAAATGTGTAATTCTAAATATAGTGAATTCTAAATTAAAAAATTTAGAACATCAGTGAATATATTAGCGATGGATTACATGTCGATTGCATTGGCCATAAAGTCTGTTTGGGTTTTTCCATAGAAGGCTATGAAAAACCCAAAAGAACCTTTTGGCCAGCCCAGTATCTTGGTCTTGCATGAGCAGGAGAGGGATTCTAGATGCAAGACGTCTGCTGCTATGCATGGTCGCAGTCCAGTCTTGAGGGATAATGTACACTCTGTCACCTAAGCTGGTGAGGTAGGGAAGATTATGTTGATTTTTACAAAGATGTGGCAGAATGGTACTCTAGTGAGCTGGACAAGGCAAGGGATTTGGGGCTTTGCATAGTCCTTCTTTGCTTTGCAGTCTTTCTACACTATACCGTGTACCCTCCCCTCAGGGTCTCCATGTTTCTCACTGTGCTTTTTCCATGGCCCACTCTTACAACCTGCCCCTGGAAAGCTTTCTGGATAGGACTGACCACATCGAGCAAATAAAAATATTGGATGCCCTAGTAAATTTGAATTTCAGATGAGCCATGAATAATTTTTTTAGCATGAATATACTCGTATATTACATGGGATATACTTATTGTAAAAATTATCTGCTAATCTGAAACTCAAATTTAGCCAGGAGTCTTGTATTCAAGAGCTGTACAGCTAAGTTAGTAAAGAATCTGCCTGCAGTGCAGGAGACCTGGGTTCAATCCCTGAGTCAGGAAAATCCCCTGGAGAAGGAAATGGCAACTCACTCTTGCCTGGAAAATCCCAGGTACAGAGGAGCCTGGTAGGCTACAGTCCATGGGATCACAAGAGTCGGACACCACTTAGGGACTAAACTACCTTGTGTTCAATCTGGACCACATGCACACTAAGATATAAGTAATTAAGAAAAGCATCATCTTTCACCCAATGACAACTCTTTTTTGGTGTCAATCAGAAACTTAAGTGATAAGTGAATAGCCTAATATTGAAATTTTAAGCATCCATTAAGGTACTGATTTTCAATTTTGGTTGCATATTGTAGCCACCTGGACAGTTTTTTAAAACTTAGGCTAAAATCCTAAATAATTAAATCAAAATCTCCAAGGATGAAACCCAGGCATCAGTATTGTTTCAAGTTCCCTAGTGACTCCAAGGTACAGCCAAGTTTATAAACTATTGAACTAAGGAAGGTATTCTAAACTAAGATTGCACATGAGAACTACTAGGGAATTAAAAGCAAAAAAAGTGCTTATGCCTGGACTCCAACGCCAGAGGTTCTGACTTACCTGGTCTTGGTGGGGGTCTGGCATCCATAGTTTTAAATCTCCCTGTGAGATAATCACTGAGTCAGAAAATATGCAAAAGGGTCTTTTGATGAGCAATGGGTCATCCTAGCACTTCAGAAATCATACCAGAGTCTTACATGCCTATATATAAAGTTATACGAGATACTTGGTTTCTGGGGGAAAAGATCCCATAGAGATTCAAATTTGTCTGCTACCCAATGTAAATCAGGGTCCTTTTATTTTTTTGACCATGTCCCCACATCATGTGAGATCTTAGTTCCCAGACCAGGGATTGAACCCATACTCTCTACACTGAAAGCATGGAGTCTTAACCACTGGATCGCTAGGGAGGTCCCAATCAAGGTCGTATGTTCAGGGAACACTTAGGACGCCCCTGACAGTTGCCTTGGGAAAAAAAATCAGATGTGACTATACAGTATTGAAAGCAATTTAAAAAAAAAAAGAATAAAATAAACTACATCCTGCTGGGCCAGATGGGTAGATGAAGGAGTAGCCATGGAATAAATGACTATCAGGACATCTAGATGATCAAAGCTAGGAAGAGGCTGGACACACACACAAAAACATACAACAATTTAGAGTCAAACGGGAATGAAAATATTAAGAAGCATTCATTGAACGCACGTGAAGGTTAGCTTGGTGGGAGATATTTTTGTTTTATTGTTTTATTTGTGCAGGAAATGGCAACTCACTCCAGTATTCTTGCCTGGAAAATTCCATGGATGGAGGAGCCTGGTAGGCTACAGTCCATGGGGTCANGCACGTGAAGGTTAGCTTGGTGGGAGATATTTTTGTTTTATTGTTTTATTTGTGCAGGAAATGGCAACTCACTCCAGTATTCTTGCCTGGAAAATTCCATGGATGGAGGAGCCTGGTAGGCTACAGTCCATGGGGTCACAAAGAGTCAAACACGACTGAGCAACTTCGATTCTTCATTTTTGCCACAAACCAAAACAAACCCTGAGGATTTGATGTGTGTGAGTGACAAGCAGTGACTAGTCACAAAACTGGCTGAACTCATACTAGCATATGCTGTTGAGCAAACTGACTCTAGACAGTTGATAGACATCGGCTCCACATCATTCATGACCCAATGTGCCCTTACAGCAAAACGCATTTGTCCACCCGTCACAGATTGTGTGGTTCAGAAAATGGAAATTCCTTCGAGGCACTGGCCCTGACAAGAGAGTGAAAAGTGAAAGTGTTTGTTGCTCAGTTGTGTCCGACTGTTTGCAACCCTATGGACTGTAGCCTGCCAGGCTCTTCTGTCCATGGAATTCTCCAGGCCAAGAATACTGGAGTGGGTTGCCATTCCCTCTCCAAGGGATCTTCCTGACCCAGGGGTCAAACCCAGGTGTCCCTTATTGCAGGCAGATTCCTTGTCATCTGAGCCACCTGGGAAGCCCTGATGAGAGAGAAGCTAAGCTAACAACAGTTTGGGTTGAGGTCAGATGCGGGGGAAAACCATGGGCATGCAGCAAAGTCCCCTAAGAAGAAGAGTGTAAGCAGATCCGATAGACAATAGGAGAAGCTTACCCCGAAGTGAGGGGCAAAGGACCTACCTGCCAATGCAGAAGATGCAAGAGAGGCAGGTTGGATCCCAGGGTCAGGAAGATCCTCTGGAGAAGGAAATGGCAACCCACTCTAAGTATTCTTGACTGGGAAATCCCATGGACAGAGGAGCCTACCAGGCTGCAGGCAGTAGGGTCGCAAAAAGTCAAACATGACTGATGAGCACACCAGTGTGAGTGCGAGTGTGTGTGTATGTCGAGGATGATTCCAGGTGGAGGGCCAGCAGGAGGTGAAGAGCAGGCCAAATGAGAAAAAATTGGAAATGTATGCTAAAATTCCAGAGGACGTTGCTGGGCAGCTTTCTGCTGAATCAGAGCCTCCTTCCAGTCCCGGTGAGCCTCCTCTGAGAGCATGGTCCTACTGCCAGATCCAGATGTGGGTCTAGAGGGGCACCAGGCTGGCTGGCAACACTGGCCTTGGATGGAATAATATAAGTTGCCTTGTTCGGGTGGCCTTGAGTGGAAAAGCACCCTCTTGCCAATGAAGGAGACATAAGAGACGTGGGTTCAATCGCTGGGTTGGGAAGATCACCTAGAGAAGGGAATGGCTACCCACTCCAGTATTCTTGCCTGGAGAATTCCATGGACAGAGGAGCCTGGCAGGCTACGAGTCTATGGGGTTGTAAAGAATCAGACCCAACTGAAGCGACTTAGCACACACCCACCATACACGCAGAAGCAGCGGCCCTCAGGCCCATGTNGGCTTTCCCCCCCCCCCCCCCCCCCCCCCGGCTTAGGCGGTGGAGGGAGCGCCCGGGCCCTGCTCGAGGCTCTCCTGCCACTGCTAACAGCCTGGCGCCCGAGGACCGTCCACCACCCATCCCTCCATCCCTGGATTTCAGCGCCTTAAGAAGGACGCTGTTCTAGAAGGCACGTTCGTTCTCCTGTTTCCCCACTCCCGTTTCTTTCTTCAGCTTTTCCCAACTGCTGAAACCATAATGATGGAATGGAATGCGTTGCCTTTCCGTGCCTGTTTTTAAAACGTTAAAGCTTGGGAGGTGAGGGGTGGCGGGTGGGGAAGGGGAAATGGTAAAGAAGGCCGAATGCACATTTTTGGTGAAGGGATGTATAAATAAAACCGAGACGTCGTAGGGTTTTTCTTTTACCCATCTAGATGCAAAAGTGGGCTCAAGAAATGCAATTGCCTTGAACATTAAATTAGAGCACGTAAATATTAAAAATGCATGGGCACGGAGTATTTAAAATTCCACCATGACATATAATATTAATCCGTTTTATGTAAAATTCATACCTGTAACATAATGTAGGCCATTAATGCACTGCTTCACGTATGAGTCATCGTACCCCGCTTCAAATAAGATACTGAGAATGTCCAGTCTCCTCCTTTTGCAACGAAGTATTGAAATTCACACTTCAGTCCCGGTAGTCCTGCTTGGGCCCCATCCTGCAGATGCTAATTAAAGACGTTTCTGTGTTAGATTTCTAATGGGAAAGCTGTCCTTCAGCGGCTCAAAACAAAACTGCACAGTGAACTTTGATAGGGCCTTGTGTGTACTCTGCAAGAAAAACTTGAGCCCTTCAGATAAGAAATGAGCGTGAAAACCCTGTCAGTGGGGGCATGAATTCTGTGTGCCTTTAGCCTGCAAACCTCCCACCTTTAGACAAGCTAGGAGATGAATTAGCTCTAGAATTTTCTTAATTTATATACCTTATATAAATAAGCGCCTTCATTTTTATAGATAATTGAAAGAAAGGGACATGGACCTCATTTCTTCCAGTCTACCTTCTGTAAGGAAACCCTCCCTTCCTTCCCAGAACTGAAATACCTGAATCGGGCGGGAATTTTGTTTAGCCACGTGGATACTTTATGACTGTGGCATTGCTGTTTCTCCAGAGTACATTCCTTTTTCCTGATGAAGTGAGGAGTGACTGTTTAATGCTGGTTTCACAGGGAGAGGCAACAACCCTCCTTGCCCCTAAATCCTTATATGTTAAGATCTCTGATGTTTGTTTGGAAGTGAGTGACATTCTCACTTATTGATTCTTAATGTGCACACCTAGATGGTCAGCATGCAGTTATCCAGAAAAGCAGAATTAGAAAACCCAAAAGAAGATTCGCTTCTAAATACAGGCATAGTTTTATAAATGCTTGAAAGTGTTAGCCACTCAATGGTGTCTGACTCTTTTCGACCCCAGGGACTATAGCCCTCCAGACTCCTGTCCATGGGATTTCCCAGGCAAGAATACTGGAGTGGGTTGCCATGCTCTTCTCCAGGGGATCTTCCCAACCTGGGGATTGAACCCGGGGTCTCTTGCATTGCAGACAGATTCTTTTCCATCCAAGCCATCAGAAAAGTATAACTGATTAAATTGATATAAATAAACACAAAGTGAATATTGCCATTTTAGATAGAAAGCTGGGCAAGGGAACCCTTCTGGGTGCAAGTGATTCCCTTGGAGCCAATCACATCAGCAGATAATAATAATAAAAGGATCTACGTACAGATGTTTTGTTCCACTGAGTTTTTTCTCTCTTTCCGAGAGTTTAAAAACTGCTCCTGAATTAAGAACCTACGATTTTTCTGTTTGACAAAATTTATGTGCTCATATGCCCAGGGTACCCTCACACCTTTTCATATCCTAGGTTGATTAGAATTAAAATTTAAGTTTCAAATAGGTAACACTAAGGGACCATCATATCCATCTTTTTGAACCTGGTGAAATCTCCTGAAAGCCATGCCCTGGGCGTGGCAGGTGCCAAATACCGAAGTTTCAGGTTTTGTTGGAGTTGGTCTGTGTGTGACTGTCTTAAAGTCAGAGAGGCTGAGTGACTGTTGGACTCTAACGGGTAAGTTAAAGGAATGTACTCTGGCCACAGGATCGAGAACTCTCAGGAAAAATGTTATCTCCAGCTCTTACCACAGAGGGGGCAGACATAGTCATTGTATTCTTTGTGAAGGTGGAAAGGCAGCAAGACAGGAAAAAAAAAATCACAGTTCTATGTAAAACATTATACTGTGGAAAGGAGGGAGATACACATCCTGGTCTTTTGACCCAGGAAACCAGAGAGTACTAGGATTCACTCAGTGTCTGTTTTCGATTTTTAGACACAATCACTTACGTGACGTCAAAGCTAAAGTCTCTGGACACCACTAGTTCAAAACAGAGTTTACTCAGCAATTGCCAGCTTCTGTAGTGACCTCACCAGCTGTATTATTTCTGCCGGAAGTTCAGTTTCCCGTGACTCTTCCCTTTCACTTCAAACTGCTGCCCTCGAGCTTGTAAAAAGTAAGGCAGACAAGCCAAAAGCCCTTTGCTGTGAAAATGCTGGAGACTCCCAAAACATACTTCAGTGGGAACCAGGGGTGAAATATTCAGAGAAGAGTTGCTGGGGAGTCCTGTTGACCAGAATGATGTGTACACCCCTTCCTCCAGACAAAGGGGTCTGCAGCCCTTTCTGGGGTTGCTGTCTAGATGCCAATCAGACCCTCGCCGAACTGCAACACCCAGGCTCTCAGAACTCACAATTGCCCTGTGTTTACGTGAAGCATGGATATCCAAGCATATTGTGCTATTCAGCCCCAATGCCTTTTTAGGACTTGATACTTCTTTCTCCGTGGCCTGCAGTGAAGCAGTGGGTGGGCTCAGGCACATAGCTAAACATGAGCGTTCCCATGCTTTGGTCCCTCTCTGGATGTAAGTGGTCACTGAATGAGGCCCACACATTCTTTCTGGGCATAGGAAACCATGCTGTACTTTGCTGCAGGAATGTCCCTTACTGCAAAGAGAAAATCGGGCAAGGAGGCAGTTCAAATCAAGGCTGCTTTATCTGGCACTAACCTTTATAAACTTACTTGTGCTACCCTTGCACTGCTGATACCGGTGCCGGAAACACTGATAACCGCTGGGTTTACCTGGCCTTGGAAAAGGCTTATAGGAGGAGGACTTTGTATACTGAACATAGTTGGGCAGCTGTGGCCACCAACAATGCCCACTTCGGGAATTTTTCAAGGTAGTCTGTTGAAATTAGTTGTAGGTGATTTAAAAAAAAAATCTCCCCTCAGATAAATTAAGGACAGAAAATGAGAAGACAGAAATGTCATTTGTTTTTACTGTAGGAGACATCAAGAACGTGGCCTCAAAATCAGACAGCCTGGACTCCAGTACTTTGGCTCCTTGATTTACTAGTCTTGTATCGTTAAGCCAGATTCTTAAATTCTTGTATCTTTTTTTATATGAGATGAAGCTAAAACTGTATCTACTTTATAAGGTATTTATTATATATGTGTGTGTGAATTTATATAAAGTTTTTAGAACACATGTGTACAAACAATGTTCAAATTTATTATTTTTGATAAATAGTTCCTCCTAGTTTGTGGCTTATCTTTTTGTTCACGTAATCTTTTGAGAACAGAAGTTTTTAATATTGATGATGTTCAGTTTATCAGTTTGTTCTTTTAGGGATCATCCTTTTGGTATTGTGCCTGTTTAAGGAATCTTTGCATAACCCAAGGTAACATAGATTTTCTCCTATGTTTTCTTCTGGAAGCTTGATAATTTTTAGGTAGGGTTGGTTTCACAGGCCTGCAACCTGTTCAGTAACACAGGGTCCCGCATTTAGTAGGGTCCCATGCTTGGGCTAATGTTCTGCCATTGCTGTTTTGAAATTCTCAATAATTTCTGAACGGGGGCCGTGTGTTTTCATTTTGCTTTGGGCCCACTCAGGGCTGGTTTTATGTTTTATCTTTAGGTCTGTAATCTGTTTTCAGATTCTTTTTGTATGTTGCTTAAGATATGGATTGAGCTTAATATTTTTGCCTCTGCATATCCCGTTGTTCTAGCACTCTTCATTGAAAAGGCTATCCTCTTTCCATTGGATTGCCTTTGCACCTTTGTCAAAAGTTGGTTGCATGTACGATGGGTCTATTTCTGGCCTCTGAATCCTGATCTATGGTCTATTTGTCTGTTTTTACACTGTGACCACACTGTCTTGATTATACAGCTTTATAAGTCTTGAAATCGGGTCATACCAATCGGCTAATCCTTCAGCTTTGCTCTTCTGTTTTAGAGTTCTTTGGCTATTCTGGAGTTTTTGCGTTTCCATATGAAAGTTAAGAATCTGTGAATTTTTTCAAGAGAGGATTTGTATCCAAAATATATAAAGAACGTGTACCCAGATTATATAAAGAACTCTCAAAACTCATGAGTAAGAAAACAGACAACCCAGTTAAAAAATTGACACAAAGCTCCATAAGACTAGTGAGTGAGTGAAGTCATTCAGTCGTGTCTGACTCTTTGCGACCCCATGGACTGCAGCATATCAGGCTTCTCTGTCCACGGGATTTTCCAGGCAAGGGTACCGACTAAATAAAACACACAAATGATGAATGAGCACACGAGAAGATGCTCAAAGTCACTGATCACTTGGGCTGTGCTTCAAAACTATAAGGAGATACTGCTACATACTAGTCATAACTGCTAAAATTAAAAAGATTGAACATGCTGAATATGGCTGAGGTTGTGGAACAACTGTAACTCTCTGCACTGCTGATGGGAATGTAGAAGGAGAAAAATCACTTCGGAAAACAATTTAGTAAGTTCTTACAAAGTAAAATGTACACATGCCATTTGACCCAGCCATTCCCCTGTTAGGCACCTATCCAAGATAGATAAAATCGTATATCCCAGGGGCCATGAAAGGGCATGAGAGTGATGGATATGTTTATTATCTTAACGGTGGTAATAGTTTCACAGATGTATATTGAAACTTATTAAGTTGTACAACATATCTATATCTATTGAATGCCAGTTATATCTCCATAGAGCTGTTTAAAAGTATTAATTTTAAAAATTCACTTTTAAATCTCAGAAGAGTTCCTTCTATGAATCCATAGAAGGGTTTGTTTTCTAACTTCTACACGTGGGCATTTTGTGGTCTCTCTCTCTCTCTGTCTTTCCTTTAAACTCTGCATCAAATTGCTCTCAGGCAGGGATCATAGCATTAACGGAATGCTGGTGAGACACTGTCCAAAGCAGTCATGAGACATATATTGCTTTAATGTATCAGCTGTCATAGTAATGCATTAACATATTCAGTCACTTACTGGAAGTGGACTCTGCTGAAAACACATCCACTCCTTGCTGGTTCATGACCTGTTCTATTGTGACGTGGGTTTTTGAGGCTCTGAGGAGGAGACTCAGCCTGATTATTTGAAATACTTTTCTCTTTTGCAAAAACTAAAGGTATGTTCTGGTTTCTCATCTCTGTTTCACCCTAGTTGTGACCTCTTCAGTCTCAATGATCCCAGATTAGCCGCTGCCTTGGGGCAAATACACACTGGGTGGAGAAGATAAGATGCTTCATAACTCTGCTTTCAGGATGGCCTAGCATTTTTTCTTCTTCATTGTTTCCTTCGCAAGACAATACACAATGTAACAGGATTAGATGCATTCATTTCCAGAGCAGGGAGCACAAATTCCCAGCAGGCTCTTAAAATCCTATGGCTCAATCAGTAGCCTCAGCTTCTCCACTGGCCAAGAGGAGGTACTTAAAGGGATGTAGTGAGGATTTGCTGCTTTGAAAGTCCCAGGAGAAAAGCAGTAATTAAACAATAGGGGGCAGTACACTTGTGCATAATAGACACCAATGTCCATCAGTGTCTGTGCCATTATTGAAATGGGCTTGTAATAGATAAAATGATTAGGAAGAGGCCAGAGAGACCAGATTCTCGCTTTAGCTCATCATTATCCTTTATAGAGAAATTTGAAACAATTTATTCGTTTATTTACTATTTAAAAAATTTGTCCCAATAAATATTGATATATATCCCTCTGCAACATTCTTTCTTGGAGCAGGTAATAATTCGAGACTTTGCTAATAGTCTATTCTGTTCATGGCATAAGTTATGCCTAGACCTCACTGGTGGAGGGATTTTAGTATTTCCCTTTCTTTTCTTTACTTATTTTAAAATATTGATTTTTATTTATTTATTTGACTGTGCTGGGTCTTCATTGCATCATGCAGGATCTTTAGTTGTGGTATGCTAACTCTTAGTTGTAGCATGTGGGATCTGGTTTCCTAACCAGGGATCGAACCCGGGGCTTCCTACATTGTAAGTACTGAGTCTTAGACACGGGACTGCCAGGGAAGCGCCCTCCCTTTCTTTTAAAGTGAACACAAAATAATCCCAGAATAATACAGAAAAAGCTCAGTTAAATGTATTTTCACTTCTTAGAGGAGAGACACCAAGTAAACAGTAGTTGGCTTCACATGTTGGAACTGAATGTTGAGTAGAAATTCAAAACAGCAAATCTGCCTTTGCTGAGAAAAATAGCTTTCCCATCTTTTTATATCTAGGTCATGGTTCCTAAGAACAGATACAATGTTCAAGAAACAGTTGCATTATTTTGCCCCTGAGGAGGAATTTTGGAGACATTTCTGTAGAACTCACACAGTTGTCACTGGTTGTTGGATGGTTCATGATGCCAGTGAGTTGTGTACCCGCAGTGGACAATAAGTGTGTGGAAGGGAGACAAACAGCATGAAAGCTCACTTGTATGTAGAATAATTAAACTAGCACACTTTTCTACTAGCAAAACATATGCAACAAAGCAAGAAAGGAATTAAAGACACAGAATTAAAGGAAAAGAGACTGAGTTAACTGTGAACTTTATCAACATTAGTAATTGTATATAAAAATAGTTCAGTTTGAAAAAACCACCCCTTGGGGAGGGAATACAGGTAAATAATTTTCTCTTAAATAGAATTAAATGATATTATAATCTTTCATAAAATATTTTTTCTTAAAAGACAACTGTTTGACCGGATAATCTAAAAATTTGTTACAGTCTTAGACAATCCTCTGGTGGCTCAGATGGTAAAGAATCTGCCTGCAGTGCAGGAAACCTGGGTTTGATCCCTCGATTGGGAAGATCCCCTGGAGAAGGGAACGGTGACCCACTCCAGTATTCTTGCCTGGAGAGTTCTGTGGACAGTGAAGCCTGGAGAGCTACAGTCCGTGGGCTACAAAGAGTTGGACACGACTGAGTAACTAACACTTTGTACTTGTGTGTGGTAGATAATACTTGGTCTAATGCAACCAGATCTACCATTTTAAAAACATCTTGTTCATTAGGTCATCATCAAAGTATGATTCTCTTTGTTTACATTATGTTCTAAAAATGAATAAAACACATTATTGGGAAAAAGAAGACAATCACTGTGACATTGTTGTAAAAAAATGGTACATATATTGTCATTGAAGCTTCCAGGCATAAGATTGGAGTTATAAGAGATCAAAGAAACGTATTGAAAATATTTTAACATGGATCATCCACCCGCTGGTCTGTCTTAATCGGGAATCTACAGCCTGTACTACATAAAATGATTTTTGCCCTCTGGCAGGTTGTTAAATGGGCAATGTTCAGCACCTTCCAATACTGTCCATCAGTAGCCTTCCCAGAGCTGCCAACTCCAATCTCTGGTGAACTGAGTTGAAAGAATGGTAGTGCTTTCCTTTTATCCATCTTCTAGAAGCTTCCTCATATACCAAAGGGATATATGCTTAATCCTCTATATTATAGACTAAATCAAACCCAATTCTTCAGCCTTACTTTTAAGACTCCCTGTTAACTAACCTTTCTCCAGAACTATTTCAATTCAATTCAATTCAATTCGAGTCAAACCTGCACACACATATCTTGTATAGCTATTATATGACAGCACTGTGTTCAAGAAAAATAAGCCCCTCTTGGAGCTTGCTGTTTATAAAATGGTTTAAACAAGTTAAAAAGTAATCAGTGCAATACAGGCGCATTCTGTGCAATAGTATAGAATGGGACACAGTGGAGGCAAAAACCAACACTTGAGTCCAAAAGGAAACATCAAAGAGGAAGAGTTATTCCAGCTGGGTCTTGAAGATGACTTCATCAGTGGAAGAAGACTTTTCACGTAGTGGGAAGAGAAAGTGCAGAGGCTTGGAGGACTGAAACTTTAAGGGTATCCTTCCTTCTCTCTGCTTCAGTCCAACCCTCAACTTTCATTTCCCTACAGTTACCTAGTACTTTCCTTCCTCATCTCGTAAATTTCACCCTATCTAAACAATGTTTCACTCCTCTTTCTTCCAATCCAGAGACACCAACTGTTTAAAAAACCATTGTAGGACTTAGATCAATGTGGTTTCTTCATCTGGGAAGCCATCTATCATGCATTCCCTCACTATCATTTTTTAGAGTAGCTTTATTCATTTTCCGTTTTATAATAAATGTATATACAAATTGGAAAGAAATTCCAAACACAAAGATGAAAAATAAAGGTCATGCACAAACTACTGTTAATATATTATTGTGTATATTTCCCATGAATAAAAATATTATTTCTTGAACAAAGATTTTAGTGTGCAATGCATACTTCCCAGAAAAATCTAATTTTTCATTTCATATAATATGGGTATAGTTCCAGATCAATAATTACTTGGCTTTCTCATAATTTTTATGGTTGCCTAGTATTCTATTATTGGAGAAGGAAATGGCAACCCACTCCAGTGTTCTTGCCTGGAGAATCCCAGGGATGGTGGAGGCTGGTGGGCTGCCGTCTCTAGGGTCACACAGAGTCGGACACAACTGAAGCGACTTAGCAGCAGCAGCAGCGTTCTATTATACAGACGTGCCATGATTTATTATAGATATTTTATTTTTTCCATTGTTTTGGTATGTCCTCTTATCAATAAGAGGGGCTTTCGCAGGTGGTGCAGTGGTAAAGAATCTGCTTGCCAATGTAGGAGACACAAGAGATATGGTTTGGGTTTGATCCTGGGTTGGGAAGATCTTCTGGAGGAGGAAATGGCAACCCACTCCAGTATTCTTGCTTGGAGAATTCCATGGACATAGGAGCATGGTGGGCTATGGTCCATGAGGTCGTAAAGAGTCAGACATGACTGTGAGAATATACACATGCATATTTTATTATTTGTAGTTTTTCCTGTGTTCTCTTATCACATCGTCAATGTTATATGACATTTTGCATTTGCTTTCATGTTACTATGTAATTCTCCTTAAGATGTGTCAGGATTGTGTGTTGTATTTATTTATTTTTTTTACCACCCTACACAACTTGTGGGATCTTAGTTCCCAGGTAGGGATCGAACCCAGGGCCCTGGTAGCAGGAGCCCTGCCTCCTCACTCCTGGACTGCCAGGGAATTTCCAGAATTGTTTGTTTTGAATTTTCAACTGTCAAAAACATCTTATCGGCAAGGCCAGTTCTTCCTTATCTTTTGCTACTTATCATAGGCAGTAAAGAGAATTATCCATTTACTAAGAATTCATGCTGTTCAGGGGAGTTGACAGAATCTACTAGGATGACACCCTAGTGAAGAGCAGGTCAGAGGTGACTGGCAGATTTTGCACAGACTTAGTGTGTGGCTGACTTATTGAAATGAGAACGGGGAAGGGCTGGGGCAAAGTAGTGGTGGATCCATCAGATCAGCTGACATCCCAGAAAGGTTCTTGTCTACTTAGCAAAAAGCCTTAGGTAGGCTGATAAAACTTTATAAAGTACGCATTTGCTGGAGATTTCTCAAGGGAGGGATGTAGTAGGAAAGAGAGGTTAGAGGGCTAGAAATACCTCTCATTTCTTCAACTGTTTATTTTCTTGATCAAGCATCTCCTACAATCAGAATTTATATGCAGTTGCAAACAAATTTGACAATGAAGTTTATGTCCCTGATATACACCAACGAATCACTATATTCACCCACGTTGACCCAAACCTTTTTATTCCTCCATGTCTACACTAGCAGCCTTCAGTGGTGACACCATAATGTACTCCAATGGCAAAAGGTAAACCACCTGTTCTACTGATAAAAATTTNAGCATCTTGCATGTAGCAGAAGCTCCATATTACTATGGAGCAGTACTAATAGCAGCTACTATTACTGTAAGAACTTGGCTTCTCCTCTATTGTAGTTCATGGTATTTAGACAATAATGTTATTCAACATTTTAAGGGTTTTCACATTTAAAGCATGTGACAGCTGTTGCTTACTTGGCTATTTATTTTTTTTCCTGAAAAGGTTTATTGTGCACAGAGGGAAAGGTTCAGTCCTTCTTGGCTGCTGCTCTCCTCATGATGGCCAGGATGTTGCTCAGCTCCTCTCTCTTCCTCTTGGCGTGGATGTGTGTCCCTACCCTTTTCTTGATGAACTTGAGGGCCTGCTCGTCCGTGGAGACCGTGAGCATCTCCATGGTCAGCCGCTCATAAGGGGCGAAGGCGCACACTGCCTGGATCGTGTCCTCCAGGAACTTGGTGTGTGTTGGTGACGTACCCACGGTGCTAGCTGTGCCTCAACTTGATCATGTTCTGAGTCACCTTGTGGCCCTGTGGAGGCCCACGGCCACGGGGAAGCACAGAGCCCTGGCTGCTGCTGTTCGACTGAAAAGGCATTTTTAAAAATGAAGTTCTTTTTGGACACTTAGGTGCTGATTCACTTTATTAAACAAGCAAGCATAGAACTATGTCACTTAAGTGGGGACAAGGTTTCACTTAACTCCAGGAGTTTAGAAAGGGTGTTACCAATAAAACTTACCTATTTTGGCAAAATTCATTTTGGAATACGAATGTCCTTGGTATGAAAATGATTCTTCATTTTCTCAGTTGGAATATGATCAGTATTCTAACTTGCTGATCATGAAGACAGTGCTTCTGTAATTCGGGAGGTCTGAAGTCCATTATTTCATTTCTGAAGGGACAGGAAAGAACAATAGGAGAGTATTTTTCCTTCACCCTGCCATAGCACGTTTGTTGAGCCATCAGGCTCCTGGGGCATCTTTCTACATCTGTCCTGCTGAAATGAAAAAGAGTGGTTAGCGTTTTATCAAAATGGTAGTTCTAAGATCTTTATGTGCTTAGTCCCTCAGTCGTGTCTGACTCTTTGCAACTCCATGAACTGTAGCCTGCTAGACACTTCTGTCCCTGGGGCTTCTCCAGGCAGGAATACTGAAATGGATTGCCATGCCCTCCTCAAGATCTTTATGGCATGTGTTATAAGGGACTGTCTCCTTCCTTCAGACTTGGAGTAACCTAAAAAAAAAAAAAAAAAAACATTATCTGCCTTATGCCTTACAAAATTTAAAATTGTTTCAAAAAATGGGAAGATGTAGCAGTCAGAGTTCTATCTCTGTTCTAGTTACTGTGTTTCTAGAGGGTACCAGGTTTTAGGAGTGAGTAGACAGGTGCAGCCAGGGTGATAACCAACTTCAAAGACCATTTCTCAATAGTCCATCAACTTGCTAGTGGGATGGTCCATGGCAGAGGAGGGAAATTGGCCAAAGATCTCAATGTTAGTTCTTGTTACCTTGTCATGAGTAAAAATCAAGTGTCTAGAACATTATGGCTTCTCTTCTTGGCCGGTTAATTTTTATAATTCTACCATGGTTGTAATACATGCTGAATAAAGGCTGTCTTGTAACTAGCAGAAGAATTTGGATTAGTAATTGGGAAGTCTCTGAGTACTAAAATAACAAATATCTCTGAACTAGTGTTTCAGAGATAACAGAGAAAATATAAGGGTTTGGGGTCAGGAATCCAGGTCTGATGTCTAGAAAGGTAAATACAAGGAGGTAAAAAATATGAGAGAAGGTACTTTGAACCAATTATTGTTTTAAAGACAGTTGCTGGAGCATGATATAAATATTTACTGAATAAAGACATAGGATTTCCCCTGTATTCACATATTTAAAGCAGAATATGAGGATCTGGGTGGGAGGTTGGACTGCAAATTATCTAGATCCTTTCCAAATGTAATTTCTATGATTTGATGGCATCCTTACATCACTCTGTACACTATTCCCACTTAATTTGCAATCTCCAATTAGCTTTGCAATTATAGTTTTAGTAAAATGCTTCACTGGTCTTCACTTCTAAATGCCTAATGCTACTTTACTAAAGAAAACAAAGAGATAAACAGACACCTTGGTGATAAAGGTACTTGGCCTATGTCAATAGTACTGATATTTCATCTTGCAAGAGATTCAGCACTTATTTTAAAGCATCCTGTTTGCTTTGTGCATATGCGGTGAACATTATCATCTAGCTCAAGAATCGCATCTACAACTCAGAAGATATTTATAGTCATGTAGCGGTTGTGTTTTTGAAATACAAAGTATGGCTTTATGTTATCAATTTTGATTTCTGTAAGTCATCCAAGAAAACTAGTCTCATTACTCCATAGCCCTATCGCAAAGATGAATTCTGGCTATCTTCCACGTTGTTATTGACTTCTTTCCTAGGAAGTAGAGTTTATATAGTTCTAAAAAGGACTTACAGCATATACAATAGTGCATTGTCAAATTCAATCTTCTAATGAAAGCAGGGAAATAGCCAGTTCCCTTCTAACTATGTTACTTGGAGCTTATAGTTTAGGGACACACAGGAGTTTAGGAAGGTACCTAAACCCTGACAAGGTTTGAATCATTGTATTATCATTCATCCATTATCTAGCAATTTGTACTTGGTCCTTCTATTTCCCCTAGAGATTTTTACCTTTATATAGTAGTAGTAGAGTTATATATTTTAATTATGACCTAAAGAATTATACTCTGAAAATATGGGTTACTTTAAGGCTGTGGTAAGATAAATCTCTTTTACCATCTTAAAAATCAACAGCAAAATGACAGCATTGATGAAATGGTAGGGATTAAAAGAAGACCAGCACATGTTGCCGAATGGTGGTGTGCATAACCCAATCTCCTGTGTACTTGCCTAAATTATAGATATCTGGGGACCACCCCTAGTTTTTCTGCTTCCCATAATTCAAAAGCAGTGATTCAAGGACCACATTTTGAAAAATACTAATGTCATCAACAGTAAATGTAATAATAAATTTAAAAAACCATGTACATATGAGATTTCATCAAGCCTATAGGTAAAGGCAGACAATTCCAGACATAATTTTTTGGGAGTTATTTGTGTAGACATCCCAGGGGTTGACACACTATGAATGGGAATGAACTAGGGAGGGAATAAAGTGAAGATGCATGTTGGTAGTGATGATATGACAGCATGTAAAACCTACCATTTCTTGAACTGTGACTATATTCTGGGCACTATGAAATGGTTTCACGTATAGATATGTGTGTGCTAAGTCGCTTCAGTCATGTCTGACTCTTGGCGACCTTATGGACAGGTAACCCCACAGGCTCCTTTGTCCATGGGATTCTCCAGGCAAGAATACTGGAGTGGGTTGCCATTTCCTTCTCCAGGGGATCTTCCCAACCCAGGGATTGAGCCCAAGTCTCTTGTCCCATGCGTTGGCAGGCAAGTTCTTTACCACTAGCACCACATATAGATAAGGTAGCACCTCAAAATGAAAGACTGAGTGAAATTATTTAGCAGTTATAGTCAACAGAATAAATGTAGATTAAGAAAATCAAAAGAGTAAAACTTCAAGGCAGATAGATTAATAATCTATATCTATATATCAATAAGTAGGGGGTTTCCCAAATGACTCTGGTAAAGAGTTTGCTTGCCAATGCAAGAGATACAAGAGATACAGTTTGATCCCTGGCTCGGGATATGGCAACCCACTCCAGTATTCTTGCTTGGAAAATTCTATGGACAAAGGAGCTTGGTAAGCTATACAGTCCATGGAGTTGCAAAGAGTCAGACATGACAGCGTGTATACACACAGTTCAGTTCAGTTCAGTCGCTCAGTCGTGTCCGACTCTTTGCGACCCCATGAATCGCAGCATACTAGGCCTCCCTGTCCATCACCAACCCCCGGAGTTTACTCAGACTCACGTCCATCGAGTCAGTGATGCCATCCAGCCATCTCATCCTCTGTCGTCCCCTAATTCTCCTGCCCCCAATCCCTCCCAGCATCAGAGTCTTTTCCAATGAGTCAACTCTTCTCATGAGGTGGCCAAAGTACTGGAGTTTCAGCTTTAGCATCATTCCTTCCAAAGAAACCCCAGGGCTGATCTCCTTCAGCAATCTATAAGTGAATATATATACTCACTTTCAGAAGCCTAATCACTAATCATTCATATGCATGCTCTATTTTTAAGCTTAGAATTAAGCCAGGGATGATTAAGGGAAGAAACTATCAAAAAATAAATTCAAAAAGAATCAGAGCAGGGTAAACTGGTTCTCCAAATATAGACTCTTAGGAGTGATAGGAGGAGTGGCGGTTGCCCAGCCAAGTTTCACTTCGGAGGAGAACTCCCAATACAGTGTAACCACCAGAGCAGCTTTGGCAGGGCTGTTGATCATAGCAAAGGGGAGGGTGGAGCCCTTTTTCTGACAATGAAAACTCTTCAGAGTTCGGTGAGAACATGAGCTCACTCCCTAAAGATCTCAAAATTCAACAGAATTATACATCATGAACAATATATTCTTAGCTGTAGTACTTTGAAGTTACATATAATGTATCTTTTCATGAAGCTGAACTATGTAACTTCTGTGATTACTGAATTATCTGAAGATAAATCAAAAGGTACAGTTTCAGTTATGCAAGATGAATAAATGCTAGAGATTTACAGATAGAATCCAGCATAGTGTTTATAGTTAATGCTGTATTGTATGCTCTGATAGCACACACAAGAATAACAGCAACAACAAGAAGAAGAAAGAAAGCAGGATAAAACTTTTGAAGGCTATGAATATGTTTATGGCATAGATTGTAGTAATGGGTACATAGACATAGCCTCATCACCAAACTCACTGAGTTGTAGATATCAAATATTTACAGAAAAAAAGATCAGCTGATTTGGAAGTAAATATGATTTATAATCTGCAAGATATTCTGAAAAACTCATGGATTCCAGCCTTGGAGACATGATCAGACCTTAGCCTAATCTGACCGCAGTGCTAACTATACTACTGACTGCCTGAGATTCATGTAATCTTTTCCCCTTCAGCTTCCCCATCGACCAGTGCAAGGAGAGGCTAGAACCGCTTAGTCTACAGGGTTCTGCCCAACTCCAATAGTCTATACTTTAGTTCATTTGTTTTCAAAAAGACTTTTGCAAGACCACATGATTTTTCTTCTTCAAAAATAATAGCAATGGCCTCAAGCTATTTTAAGTAAGCATCCATAGGATATTGGGAGACGTGATGGGGAGCCTAAGGCTGCTGTGTTGACACCATTCTACAGAATATGTGGAGAGAGGTAGGCAGAAGGCTACCGCAATGATCCAAGCTTTGACTGGGCTGATTTAGCAAAAGTGGTGAGAAGTATTGGATGTATTTTGGATTTATGGCCTGTGGGTTGTTAGGGAAAAGAGGAGTCAAAATTTTCTATAGTTTTTGGTCTTAAACAACTGAAAGGACAGAGTTGGCATTTATTGATTCTCTATCAATAAATAGGGGAATGACAGTTTAGTTCTGCCCGTATTAAACTGAAGTGCCTACTAAGGATCCAAATTGGACCCAAATTGGATATCTGAATCTAGAGTTCAGGGGAGATGTTTGTGCTCGAGACGTAAATTTGGGAGTGATCATCCCCACATGAATGATATTGTCTCCACAAGACTGGATAATGCAGTCTAGGGAGAGAGGGTAGCTAAAAAAGGGAGTGCAAGGATCAAGTTCTGTATCACACCAATGTTCAGAAGTTGGGAAGATGAGGAAGAAGCAGAAAAGAATGTGAGAAGAGAGACCAGTGAAAATGGAAAGAAATAGTTTCAAAGAGCAGGGAGTGCCTTGTATATTGTGTTGTGGGTTAGTCGCTCAGTCGTGTTCTGCCTCTTTGGGCTCCCATAGAATGTGTAGCCCGCCAGGCTCCTCTGTCCATGGAACTGTCCAGGCAAGAATACTGGAGTGGGTAGCCAGTCCCTTCTCCAAGGGATCTTCCAGACCGAGGGATTGAACCTGGGTCTCCTGCATTGCAGGCAGATTCGTTACTGTCTGAGCCACCATAGAAGTGCTAGGAAGTGCCTTAGGTCAAATGCTCTTACAAATACAGGCAGTAAGAAACCTCATCTGCCAGGGAAAAATCCAGTATCAGTGGGGTCTGCTTTATCTCATCTTCCAGCTACTGCTTTGTACCTTGGGACAGCAAGCATAGGAAAGAAGGAAGACTTTTTAATTAGATGTATTCAAATCGGTGACAGATACAGATATTCAATACAGATAGGAAACTACCCATCTACCTAAAAAAAAAATTATCACCTGCTTCTAAATTCAGTCTGCTAGGGTGCCATGTAGTAATTTCTTCAAAGGAGAAATTTTATCTTTCTGTGTTTTCAGTGACCTGATGACGCAGTTGATGCCAACTATCCAAATAACCGACTTTCCAGCTGGAAGAAAGCACTATAAAAGGATTAAAAAAAAAAAAAAATCTCGAAGTCAGCATTTTTTTCCCTTCTTTTTTGTACTCATCATGTGAATGTATTGCTGGACTTCTCTTATAAATAGGACATATGAAATGAATGCATGAGCTCTAACATAATGTCTTGATTCAGTTCAGTCAGTTGCATCCAACTCTTTGCAACCCCATGGACTACAGCATGCCAGGCTTCCCTGTCCATCACCAACTCCCGGAGCTTACTCAAACTCATGTTCATTGAGTCAGTGATGCCATCCAACCATTTCATCCTCTGTCGTCCCCTTCTCCTCCCACCTTCAATCTTTCCCAGCATCAGGGTCTTTTCCAATGAGTCAGTTCTTCACGTCAGGCAGCCAAAGTATTGGAGCTTTAGCTTCAGGATCAGTCCTTCCAATCAGTCTTGTGATCAAGGGACACATTCTAGGCTCAGTTTCTCACAGCGCTTTGCCCATAGCTCTCTGAGCAGTCCCTCCAGCCCGCACCTTTGACACTAAGATCTGTCATTTACAACACCTCTTATCTGCTCCCGTCCTTTCAGCTCTGACTATTCCAGATCAGGTGTTTGCCAGGTGGTCTGTGAAGTCACCTATATTTTTTTCACTTCTTCAACTGTGGGCAGGAAGCATCTCTGACAGCTAACCAGAAACTCTGGGTGTGAGTCTAATCTCACTTGTCCGGTTGCTTTGTAGGAATCAAAGAAAAGTCTTCCTGCTTACATCATTCCCCCTGGCCCCTCCGCTTTGTTATTGTTGTGTAATTGCTAAATCGTGTCCGACTCTTTGTGACCCAATGGACAGCAGCCCACCAGGCTCCTGTGTCCATGGCATTTTCCAGACAAGAATACTGTAGCTGGTTGCCAGGGGATCTCCAGGGGATCTTCCCGATCCAGGTATTGAACCCATATCTTTTGCTTGGCAGGCAGAGTCTTTACCACCGAGTCACCTTTGAAGTCCCTGTTTTTATTTGATCCTTTTTGCCTGTGGATTTCAGAATAACATTTATGAGCATGCTATTTTCTCATATGCTCAGAGAGAATGCTCTTCTTAGTGGTTTTGGGGTCCTTTTACTGCCTGTGGTCTTGGAGAAGAGTGACTCAACCACATCATTATTAAACGTACATTCTCTACAGTGTAAGTCAATGGATGCTTAAAGATTCTTGTTTTCAATTATGCTGATCCTATCTATATATGTGCACACCTTGAGAGTAACCCAGTAAAACATGCTGCCTGCTATGTTAAGCTGTGCATTGTTTACCTGACATTACCTGAAGCATCTGCTTGTCATAACATAATTTAGCATTTTATTCTGTTTCCACAATTACCTTAAATGCCACCTAAAGACGGTACGTTCACTGGGTGTTTTCTTTCCCTCTTATTTATTGCAATGAAGTATTAATTTATACCAATAAAAACAAAATTATTTTCTGTATTTACTTCCTAAATGTTCCACAACAGATGTGAATTACTGTACAAAGAATAAAAAGAACTACACCAGCAAAGAATTTCTACTGTAATTTTTTTATTTTTTTGCTGTTCTTTATTTAGTGTTATTATTAAGGAGTATGGCTTACTTCCCAGTGACTTTTCTAGCTTAATGAGGGATCCTGGGAATATCAGTTCTGGGTAAAGACAATAAGCATAAAAAACAAAATACATATGCCTTTCCCTTAGAATACAAATATAAAGCCCAATCAGTCTGGAAGGCAAAAAGCAGCACAAGAGGATACGTATAAAGGAGGCCATAAATACCCTGAATTTGGGGGTGCCAACGTCATTCCAGGGGATAGTACTACATCATGGGTCAGTCTTTAAGTGAATTTGATTTCTCTGTAGGTACTAGAGGATTCTCAGGTGGCTCAGATGGTAAAGAATCTGCCTGCAATGCTGGAGACCTGGGATCGATCTCTGGGTTGGAAATATCCCCTGGGCAGGGGAATAGCAGCTCATCCAGTATGGTGATATATATGTTGTGAATATAATCCTTACCATTCTAACTTTTAAAAAAGTAACCTTTTCACTTGGAATAATTTTGGACATACAGAAAAGTTGCAGAACTAGAACAAAGAGTTCCTGTGTACCATTTCCGCAGTTTCCCCAGATGTTAACATCTTTCATGATTATGATACATTTGTGATGATTAAGAACTTAACCGTGTTATATGGCTATTAACTAAATTACAGACAATTTGAATTTAACCCAGTTTTTTTCAACTACTATCCTTTTTGAGGATCCAATCCAGGATACTACATTGCATCTCCAACTTTGGGGGAAAATTAGGACTGAGAGAACTATAAAGACCTGAGACAAAAATGGATAGCTACTGAGGTTTGGAATCAGGAAGAGTTAATAGAAATAACAGATGGGAAAAAAGACTTAATTTCAAAGATGTACTATCATTGTTTTACTTCAAGCGATTTATATATCTGATGCTACTGCCAGGTCTTCTGGTATTCTCTTTTATTGTCAACATTTAATACGGGCTCTTTTAAGTCATAATATTGAAAACCCTTTTCACTGTGCTCTACTCCTGGACTTAAGCGAAGGGCAGTATCTCAGATTTAGCAGCAGCATCTAGATGAAAACGTGCATGTAATGTTCGGAGATACAGTTTTCTTCATAGCTGTTACTATCTTATGTATCTTATCTCCTTCCAGTTTATCCCTTATCCCTTGACCTGTGGCTATAGCAAACATCACCATCTTTCTTTAGTTTGCTCACTCACCCAAAACAAGTATTGAGAACCACTTTGTGCTAAGTACTGTGCTGAGCTCTGTGGACCCATTAGTCTTTCGAGTAAACCCAGACAGGATAGCCACGCTTTACTGTACAGTGGGTATTCCTAGAGTGCTTGTGCATGCCTGCTCAGTCACTCAGTCGTGTCTGACTCTCTGTGACTCCAGGGACTATAGCCTGCCAGGCTCCTGTGTCCATGGGATTTTCCAGGCAAGGATACTGGAGTGGGATGCCACTGCCTCCTCCAGGGGATCTTCTCAACCCAGGGATCGAACCCACATCCTCCACAGGTAGATTCTGTACCACTGAGGGAAACTCCTTCTCCTCTTCACCAATGCCTAAATCATCCACATTAGAGTAGGCTGAAATTCTACTTCCCCCGAGAAACCTTTTTTCCCTACTCCTCAGACATACCTAGTTACTCCCTCCCATAGCTCTTTGCTCTTAGCTCGTTGATAGTATTTATCACCAAATTTGCTGTGTCTGTCTGCCTACTGCAGTGGGCTTCTCTAGGTCAGGGCCTCTGTCTTACTCATCTTATAGTCTTTAGCATTTAGGATAGTGCCTGGCACAGACCATCTGCTCTAATATTTGATGAGTGAGAGACAGAATGAATATTTGCTGGTCATGGATAGAATGCATGGGACAGTCGATCTTTCCCTCACAACTGAACATTCACTAATCCCCAGATTAACTTTCGCAAAATTCCATGCAGATCATTTAACTAGTTCAATTGAGGAAATAAGGAAATAAGACTCCAAGAAGAAATTGTAAGTCTTTAAGCAGTTGATACAGATGAGAACTGCATGGTCACAATTAGATAATCAAAATTTGTGAGTTAGCAAGGAAAAAAGAGAAATGTTTATGGATGGAAACTCATTGCAAAATATTTTATAAAAATGATGTGTGGTTTATGTGGATAGAAATTTCTTTAGTTTGAGAGTTATCAATGCAGGTATATCAATTCCCTTGTAACTCAATTGGTAAAGAATCTGCCTGCAATGCAGGAGACTTGGGTTTGATTCCTGGGTCGGGAAGATCCCTTGGAGAAGGAAATGGCAACCCACTCCAGTCTTCTTGCCTAGAGAATCCCCATGGACAGAGGAGCCTGGCAGACTATAGTCCATGGGATTGCAAGAGTTGGACACGACTTAGAAACTAAACCACTACCACCAATGCAGGTAAGCAAAGTCTCTGTTGCTGCTGGGTGGTAACTAATTTTCTGGGAAAAGAACTTGAGTTAGCCTATTGAAATCCATGATGTCTAATTTATAAATAGTCCCTTACACTTGGGGCAGGGGTCACAAAATGCCTAATGGGGCCAGGTCAGTAGCATAAGGGAACAAAGGCAACTGTGCGGTAAACTAGGATATGGAAAGACTTGTGAACTAGGATCATGCCTGACCCATCTCAAAGTGACAGCAGTTACTCTAATTCAAGGGACAGCGGACGTGCAGGAACATAGGGTCAGTTTGCTGTAATTTCTGTTTGTTTTTTCTTTTTCACAAGAAGCCAACTATCTAAACTTTTAAAAATAGAAATTGTATTTTTATACTAACGGTAAGTTTTAAAATGATTGATATGGTATAAGTGAATTCTCTTCCACTGATGACAGCATAAGTTCCCCTGAGAGCAGCTAAAGAAGCTAGACTAAATATTGGGGGGAAAAAAAAGTGTAAAATCAGTGCAAAGCCAGCAAGACTGAAGAATTATGAAGTCAAGATCGAGAAGATGATGAAAGTCCATAGAGATGAACCTGGTATTTGGGTCCACTTTTCTCCTTAAAGTGACTGCTGATTTTGAAAGCTGGGGCTAAGAGGATGAGAACTGAGAGCTTTGGATGGACTTATGGAGGTAGTGCTTGCCAAGGAGTAGAGATCTTGGTCAACATCTCAAGCAGTCAGTTTGGACTCAAAAGGGCTATACCTAAGAATAATAGTGAACTAGAAATAGACCAGTTCTCACAGGAATTTAAAAACCCAACTTCAGATGAGCTCCATTTGCTAATTAGATTAAGGAGTTTAGGGGTTATTAGTGCTCCTAACCGGAGAAGGCAATGGCACCTCACTCCAGTACTCTTGCCTGGGAAATCCCATGGACAGAGGAGCCTGGAAGGCTGCAGTCCATGGGGTCGCTGAGGGTCGGACACGACTGAGCAACTTCACTTTCACGCATTGGAGAAGGAAATGGCAACCCACTCCAGTGTTCTTGCTTGGAAAATCCCAGGGACGGGGGAGCCTAGTGGGCTGCCATCTCTGGGGTTGCACAGGGTCAGACACGACTGAAGCGACTTAGCAGCAGCAGCAGCAGTGCCCCTAACCTAGCTGCCTGCCTAAAGCATATGAACCTTCTCTCTGGAGTCATATAGCATCATACAAAATCTCTTGACAATTATAATATACNAAGGGAAACTCCTTCTCCTCTTCACCAATGCCTAAATCATCCACATTAGAGTAGGCTGAAATTCTACTTCCCCCGAGAAACCTTTTTTCCCTACTCCTCAGACATACGTAGTTACTCCCTCCCATAGCTCTTTGCTCTTAGCTCGTTGATAGTATTTATCACCAAATTTGCTGTGTCTGTCTGCCTACTGCAGTGGGCTTCTCTAGGTCAGGGCCTCTGTCTTACTCATCTTATAGTCTTTAGCATTTAGGATAGTGCCTGGCACAGACCATCTGCTCTAATATTTGATGAGTGAGAGACAGAATGAATATTTGCTGGTCATGGATAGAATGCATGGGACAGTCGATCTTTCCCTCACAACTGAACATTCACTAATCCCCAGATTAACTTTCGCAAAATTCCATGCAGATCATTTAATTAGTTCAATTGAGGAAATAAGGAAATAAGACTCCAAGAAGAAATTGTAAGTCTTTAAGCAGTTGATACAGATGAGAACTGCATGGTCACAATAAGATAATCAAAATTTGTGAGTTAGCAAGGAAAAAAGAGAAATGTTTATGGATGGAAACTCATTGCAAAATATTTTATAAAAATGATGTGTGGTTTATGTGGATAGAAATTTCTTTAGTTTGAGAGTTATCAATGCAGGTATATCAATTCCCTTGTAACTCAATTGGTAAAGAATCTGCCTGCAATGCAGGAGACTTGGGTTTGATTCCTGGGTCGGGAAGATCCCTTGGAGAAGNGGTTTATGTGGATAGAAATTTCTTTAGTTTGAGAGTTATCAATGCAGGTATATCAATTCCCTTGTAACTCAATTGGTAAAGAATCTGCCTGCAATGCAGGAGACTTGGGTTTGATTCCTGGGTCGGGAAGATCCCTTGGAGAAGGAAATGGCAACCCACTCCAGTCTTCTTGCCTAGAGAATCCCCATGGACAGAGGAGCCTGGCAGACTATAGTCCATGGGATTGCAAGAGTTGGACACGACTTAGAAACTAAACCACTACCACCAATGCAGGTAAGCAAAGTCTCTGTTGCTGCTGGGTGGTAACTAATTTTCTGGGAAAAGAACTTGAGTTAGCCTATTGAAATCCATGATGTCTAATTTATAAATAGTCCCTTACACTTGGGGCAGGGGTCACAAAATGCCTAATGGGGCCAGGTCAGTAGCATAAGGGAACAAAGGCAACTGTGCGGTAAACTAGGATATGGAAAGACTTGTGAACTAGGATCATGCCTGACCCATCTCAAAGTGACAGCAGTTACTCTAATTCAAGGGACAGCGGACGTGCAGGAACATAGGGTCAGTTTGCTGTAATTTCTGTTTGTTTTTTCTTTTTCACAAGAAGCCAACTATCTAAACTTTTAAAAATAGAAATTGTATTTTTATACTAACGGTAAGTTTTAAAATGATTGATATGGTATAAGTGAATTCTCTTCCACTGATGACAGCATAAGTTCCCCTGAGAGCAGCTAAAGAAGCTAGACTAAATATTGGGGGGAAAAAAAAGTGTAAAATCAGTGCAAAGCCAGCAAGACTGAAGAATTATGAAGTCAAGATCGAGAAGATGATGAAAGTCCATAGAGATGAACCTGGTATTTGGGTCCACTTTTCTCCTTAAAGTGACTGCTGATTTTGAAAGCTGGGGCTAAGAGGATGAGAACTGAGAGCTTTGGATGGACTTATGGAGGTAGTGCTTGCCAAGGAGTAGAGATCTTGGTCAACATCTCAAGCAGTCAGTTTGGACTCAAAAGGGCTATACCTAAGAATAATAGTGAACTAGAAATAGACCAGTTCTCACAGGAATTTAAAAACCCAACTTCAGATGAGCTCCATTTGCTAATTAGATTAAGGAGTTTAGGGGTTATTAGTGCTCCTAACCGGAGAAGGCAATGGCACCTCACTCCAGTACTCTTGCCTGGGAAATCCCATGGACAGAGGAGCCTGGAAGGCTGCAGTCCATGGGGTCGCTGAGGGTCGGACACGACTGAGCAACTTCACTTTCACTTTTCACTTTCATGCATTGGAGAAGGAAATGGCAACCCACTCCAGTGTTCTTGCTTGGAAAATCCCAGGGACGGGGGAGCCTAGTGGGCTGCCATCTCTGGGGTTGCACAGGGTCAGACACGACTGAAGCGACTTAGCAGCAGCAGCAGCAGTGCCCCTAACCTAGCTGCCTGCCTAAAGCATATGAACCTTCTCTCTGGAGTCATATAGCATCATACAAAATCTCTTGACAATTATAATATACAATGTCTGGTGATCAATGATAAGCAGCTAAAGAAAGGGACAGGTTATGACCAAAATCCAAAAGAAAAATGGACAAGACAAACAGACCCACGTGGAATCCAGACACTGGAGTTTTCAGACACAATCACCATTTGTATTTTAAGGAATTAAAAGACAAGATGAAAAATGTCTACAGAGAACTAGAAACAAAGTAACGCACCAAAAGAAATTATTTTTACAGAATTGAAAATTTATTGACTCTCCGAGCCATAAAAAACATAACCAGGATATTAGATTTTTGAGCACTGCCCTAAACACTGTGAGCGCAGACAAAGCAAAAATGGCACCAGTGCAGAAAATAAAACAAATTCCATTATTTAAGAATATTGCCAATTGAAGATTGTCCTGGTTTATAGGATAGCATACAGCGTTTGGCAGAAGTAATGAAATGTCTCTTTATGGGCCACGAAGGATAGCAAAGATTACAGTCATCAAAAAACGTTGAGAGAACTGATGAGGTTCTGTTAGCTTTCATCAATGACTTGCTTGGACCTCCCAGAGCTCTTACATATAGGAATTAACCTAACAAAGCCTCCAACCTAAAAATCATACCTGAAAAGTTTTGATATGGAAATGCTGAGAGATGGCATACTGAGTTCCATAGTCTACAGGATCAAGGAAATCTAGGTTTGATATCTGAATCTTCTTACTATGAGTGACTCTGGACCAGTTACTAAACTCTCTGAAAGTCCCATTTCTAAAATATGGATAAGAATTGATTTGTTGATATTGTGAAGAAAATTAGAAAATGTGTATTTCTCAACCACCATAGAACCATAGAGTTATTGGCACAGAGATGTCTTTACCCTCTCTTCTTTCTTCTCTAACCCACCTAGAACCCCTTCCACCCTATTTCCTCCCACCATGTGCATTTCTGCATTCTCTCCTTTTCTTCATTCCTCTTATTTTATTTTTGGAGAGAAACAGAATCATTATCATCATCTAGAATTAATATATTTTCTTGAATATATGTTAATATCTATCTGAAAGTGAGTCTATTTTAAAACATCAGTGATTTAAATATATTCTGAAAGTGCCAAAAAATGACCTTTTTACTTGTCTCACAATATGTCCAGAATAAAATATCAGTAGGAGTTACCTATTCAAACTAAAAACTATTAGGTTTTTTTTTTTTTTACTTCTTTGCCAAGGAGAAAGGGTTACAGCTTTATATTTGTGTGTTAGATAACCTCCCTCGTGATAAGCAAGACAGCTTAGCGGGGTCCTGAGTCATCAGCAAGACCCCCAACTGCTTCAGTCAATGCACAGAATGCTGGCAGAGGAAAAGCTTTTGAATAGGTAATGATCTAAAATCTTAATTTTGAGGCCATTTTTCTTTCTTCCATACTCTCTTCTTTTAACTGTACATTTCTATTAAACCATACCATATTGATATTGACAAATATCATGAGATATGCAAATTTTTGAGAAAAGTCTCTATTACAAATTATATTGAAATATATATCATGGATAAAATGCTTTTTGATGTGTCGCTTTCCAAGAGGTCTTCACTAAACTAAAAAAACAGAGACCAATTTTATGTCAAAAACACATTATATAAGTACATTCCATTTTCAATCTATATACTTCAAATATTAGTGCTTAAGAGAAATGTAACACGTTTGCTTCCTTTTATATGGAAAAAAAACTGAAACTGTGCTCTTTATTAAAGCTATTTAGATGTTTTGTATCTGATCTCTATGTATTTTCTACCTCAATTTTAACATCTCATTATGGATAACGATGGTTTTCCTCCAAGTTAACTTCAGAAAAATGACAATATTCTTAAAGAATGGAATTTATTTTCTGCACTAAGATACTATTACTAGTTATTCATACAAAACTCTAAGAGTCAGGGCAAACACTGTTTAACTGGATAGTCCTACAAATTTTTTTTTTTATCAGCTTAAGTAAACAAAATACATTTTGCAGTTTTATTTATCACACACAAAAAACATTCTCTTCACTACCTCTTGTTACTCTCTTACTGGAAAGAAATATTAATTTAATAATTATGCATTGATAACTTATTAAAACCAGGGTTTGGGGATGCCAATCAGCATAATCTGACCAGTGTCCACAGTCAAGGCACTCATGGGTCCAGGGGCCAAGGGTGTGTCCCGTTTCCTAAAGGTTTTGAAGGAGACATTCTCACAGGTTAGTTTGTGTTTTTCTTTCTCTCCTCCCCTCCTCATCCCCTTCCTTCTTTTAAAAAAATAAACGTTAGCTTTTAGAACAGTTTTAGATTCACAGAGTCATTAGAAAGATAGAACGGAGATTGCATATACTCCACACTAGCTTTCCCTATTATTAACATCTAACCTCGATATCATATATAAATGTAATTGACAAATCAATCCTGGTACATTGTGATTAACTAAAGTTTACACTTTATCACATTTCTTTGGTGGTGGTGGTTTAGTCGCTAAGTTGTGTCCAACTCTTACGACCCCATGGACTGTAGCCTGCCAGGCTTCTCTGTCCATGGAATTATCCAGGCAAGAACACTGGAGTGGGGTGCCATTGCCTTCTCCAGGGGCTCTTTCTGATCCAGGAATCGAACCCAGGTCTCCAGGCAAGAACACTGGAGTGGGGTGCCATTGCCTTCTCCAGGGGCTCTTTCTGATCCAGGAATCGAACCCAGGTCTCCTGCATTGCAGGCAGATATTTTTAACCAACTGAGCTCTGAGGGAAGCCTTTATTACACTTCTTTAGTTTTCATTTAAGTCTTTTTCTGTTCCAGGATCTGATCCAGAACACCACTTATACTGAGTTGTCATGTCTCCTTAAGGTTCCTCTTGACTGATTTCTTAGACACTCCTTGTTTTCAATGATTGTCAATAATTGTTTTTTGGGTGTTTTTCTCTAATGAAATATAATTGACTTACAATATTATTGGTTTCAGGTGTACAACATAGTGACTTGATACTCTTACACATTCCAAAATGATCACCATGACAAGTGAGCTTTGTTTTTAGAAATAGTCTGTGTTTGCCTAAAAAATAAAAAGACTTGATCATAGGCTGAGGATCACATCTTGTGATAATTTTTCTAGTTGAGGCAGAGCGCCCACTCAACCAGACAGTCCTTTGATGAGGGCTGTGCAGGGTTCATTCAGCACTGCTCCTGAGTACATCATCACTGCCCATCATCAGGGGCTCTTCTCTAAGCCCACCCACGGGACACCTCCAGGCAGCAGCTGCATTTCAAATCACTTTCCTGGCTCTGGGCAATGATGTTTGGCCTCCCTGAACAATTTTCGGTCTACCTCAGCCTCTCCAGAATTCCAAATATTTCTTTATGCCAAAAGTCCTAATTGCTTTTTAAAACTAGCAGCGAAGTCCAAATTTTCATCAGCATAAATCTTGTACCTCCTTACTCAAGGGCAGAAAGAACTCAGTCTTTAAAACCCACAATTGCCTGGTCTTTGCTTCCTGGAGAGGAGGGGAATTATTTGCATTCATCTTTCTTTTAGAACCCCTAACAACTTCTAATGCAGAAAAGAAGACAAAACAGCTGAGTTTACATTTCAGAACAGAATGAACATGCATATATTCTGCTAGACATAATCACAGTAGCAGAGTTAGCATTGTTAACAGAGGTGTCTACTAGATGCTAGAGGAGCAAACAGGAGGGAGAAACAAAATCTGTCGCTAAGTAAAAGTAATAAGGGTGAGCAGGACTATAAAGCTTCTCATCAGTAATATCTGAGCTGAGTCTTCATAATATGTGATGGGCAGTGCCGGCATTTAGAAGCCTAAGCAAAGACACAAGGGCATGAACAAGGGCGGGTTTAAGGAACTGTAAGTAATTCTGAACTGGTGCAAGTGGGAGAGGTAGGATATGAGATTGGAAAGGCAACCAGAAATCAATCAGATTGGAGAGTGCTTTTCTGCCCCTTGAAGGTCTAAGATTGCTGTTGAATGCTGTGAGGTTAGGTTACCTGGCTGGCAGAGTAGTGTGGTTTAAGATTGAGATCAGAAAGGGTTAGGATAAGAAAGTCAGGAGTTAGGGCACTCAAGGAAAAGATGTATAATCCCAAATGGGACCATTTGGTAAAATGGTAAATCTTGACTTTTAGAGGTCTTAGCTTGCTGAGCCTGTGGATTGACCAAGAGTTGGCGGTGTAAGGCTTAAGACTAGGTTATATGAGAAACTGAAAAATTCGACTGTCTGGGACTGAGATGCTCTTTGGTCCAAGAGGAGTCCAGAGGCTATTTGCCCTCTAGTGGCAACCATCAAGTATTTTCTACCTTGCTAGAAAAGGACTAGAATACACAGTACAGAACAGACCATCTAGGCAGCTAATGCTCATTGTACTTCATGAAGCTACTTGAATTACTACCTAGAGTCGAATAGCTAGCTTAATACACAAGCCTAATATGAGTTAGTTGAAACAGAAAAATTTCATAATAAAATCCTAACATTGTCATTGAAATTACTTATTGCAAAGTTTTAATATTATGTTTAATAGACAGGAATGGAGGTTTTTAAGTGCAGAGATTTAATTCTTTTAAATGTACAACCAAGGAAGATATTTGGAGGTATAGTGATAAGTGTCATTGCGTATCCAAAATCTGTTAGGTTCTCTGCTTGTTCACTTATACTTTTTTTTTGGCTGTGCCACACAGCTTGTGGGATCTTAGGTCCCCAGCCAGGGATCCAGTCCAGGGCCCCAGCAGTGAAAGCTCTGAGTTCCAACCACTGGCCTGCCAAGGAATTCCTGATTGTTCACTAGAGTCTACTATACTTGCCCTCAAGGGAACTCTGGCCACCGGTTTAACTTTATAGAGTTTCCAGTTCATGTCTTTTTCTTCCTTTCTTTTCATATAAATGGTTACTATCCTGCTGTGCTATGCTTAGTTGCTCAGTCATGACCGACTCTTTGCGATCCCATGAACTATAGCCCACCAGGCTCCTCTATCCATGGGGATTCTCCAGACAAGAATACTGGAGTAGGTTGCCATGCCCTCCTCCAGGGGTTCTTCCCAACCCAGGGATCGAACCCAGGTCTCCCGCATTGCAGGTGGATTCTTTACCATCTGAGCCACCAGGGAAGTCCTCTAGGAACGTTGGCTTTTTCAAAGTTTTTAATCTTTAAAGTGTTTAGCCTTTTGAGAAGTGACATTTTCTCCTGCCTTTGCTAAAGGCATTTCACCAAAACATTTCATTATTTATTTATAAGGGAAAGTCTTCAGAATAAGGTAACAGTACCACTGGCCTGGCACAGCCTCTGCACAAACCAGCACATTCATAATTGATGGAAGGGTCTATGCGACTGCTGAAGCTAGGGCAAACTCAAGGTCAGGTCTCTGGGAGAGCAAACCCTGTCATTACTTTTCTTAAGGAATGAACAAGCATAAGTTTAAAACTATCTAAAAGGAGACATGCGTGTAGAGTGGGTAGGGGAAAGAGAAGGAGGTATGGGGAAGAGGAGAAAAAGCAAACTGAAGGCAACCAGTCTAGAGGAGTATCTTGAGCTATGCCTTGCTAAGAAAGCAATTTTTGTTTTCTTTCTGAGCTGTCTGTCTTATTAGGGTAGGTTAATGATTGGCCACTGTGTCAGCCACTTTTTGCAGGCATTTAAGCCCACAGCGAAACTGCAAGTCTTTGAGAAACAAGAGGATTAAATTGCTTTAGGAAATTCTGGTCAGATGAACATCAAACAGGCAGGTAAGATTCTTCCTGCAATGCTTCTGCCCAGGTTTCCTTCCCTTGGAAGTGACAAGATCTCATCAGAGAATTCTCCATTGATGACTAATGATGAGATGTAAAGCTATTGACACAGAATGATACTCACCTGTGCAGCTAAGGGAGTGGCTAAAGGAAGTGAGTTACAAAAGATATGCACAGTGTAAGGCCATTTTTGTAAAATATATGTATGTACATTTATTTATATACACGTGTTTATACCTATGGGCTTCCCAGGTGGCACCAGTGGTAAAGAACCTGCCTGCCAGTGCTGGAGACTTAAGAGACAATCCCTGGTTTGGGAAGATTCCCTGTAGGAGGGCATGACAACCCACTCTGGTATTGTTGCCTGGAGAATCCCCACACCCAAAGGAGCCTGGAAAGCTATTGTCCATAGGGGTGCACAGAGTCAGACAGCACTGAAGTTATTTAGCATGGCATATTTATACATAAATATTTTTTCTTTTTAATTTTTTATTTTGTATTGGGGTATAGCACATTTTAACAATGTTGTGATAGTTTCAGGTGAACAGCTAAGGGTCTCAGCCATACATAGACATGTATCTATTCTCCCCCAAACCCCCTACCATCCAGGCTGCCACATAACACTGAGCAGAGTTCCATGTGCTACACAAGCTCCTCGTTGGTTATCCATCTTAAATATAGTGGTGTGTACACGTCCATCCCAAACTCCCTATTCATTCTTCCTCCCCAGCCCTGCAACCATAATTATGTTTTCTAAGTCTTTCTCTGTTTTGTTTCATCTGTATCAGTTCTTTTTTATTTTTTATACATGAATTTGGTGAATACAAAACTATCTGGATTTGTTCTGTTAGTAAGGATTAGTTTAGGTTGGTGAAATTGTGGAAAATCTGAGTCCCACCTCCTTTTTGAGGTGTGTATTTTGAAAAAAAAAAAAA
>SJYV01017494.1:106342-175862 GCA_006410875.1 Neotragus pygmaeus | reverse complement strand
TGTTAGTAAGGATTAGTTTAGGTTGGTGAGATTGTGGAAAATCTGAGTACCACCTCCTTTTTGACGTGTGTTTTTTGAAAAAAAAAAAAAAAAATATATATATATATTTTTAAAGGATATAAATGTTTTCTTGAAATAGAAAATACAGTTACACTGTAGGTATATAACTATTTGAAAATACTCATATTTATGTGTGTATATATGACTGATCTGGGCTTAAAAAATTGTTCAAACTCAGGAACTTGAAAAAATAAAGATGAATGCTAATCTGATTTTTGAATGGCATAGATATTTTATATGTTAAAGCAAAAAAGCAAATATTAATTTATTTTATCACATAATTTTTAAAGCCTCTGTAAGTTTTTAACTGGTACAGTCCATGGAATTCTCTCTGGAGTGGGTAGCCTTTTCCTTCTACCAAGGGTTCTTCCCAACCCAGGGATCAAACCCAGGTCTCCTGTATTGAAGGCGGATTCTTTACCAACTGAGCTATCAAGGGAGCCCTTTGAAATGGAAATACTGTTTGAATAAACATTGGGCACATGCCAAACTCAGGTAAAGTATTTACAGTATACAGGACCAATTAAAAATGCACAGCACAACACCTGGAACAGGGTAAGGGGAGCCATATTATTATTATTAGTTATATTAATAAATATGAGCCATTTCTTAAAAATCAGTAAGAAAAATAAAAACTTCAACATTGGACAAATGAAATGAACAAACAACTCCCTATTATGCAGNAGCACAACACCTGGAACAGGGTAAGGGGAGCCATATTATTATTATTAGTTATATTAATAAATATGAGCCATTTCTTAAAAATCAGTAAGAAAAATAAAAACTTCAACATTGGACAAATGAAATGAACAAACAACTCCCTATTATGCAGTGGCAAATGGAATCAAATTTTAACTACCTCAGTGTTATAGAAATGCATGTTAATATATATAGAAATATATAAATATATATATACAACCACAAATCATTCTTTACCTACCATACGAACAAAGGTTTATTAAAAAAAATTCACTTCTAGTGCTGGCAAGGTTTCAGAGAAATGGGTACTTACTATGCAAGGGGGAGTATGAATCAACACAATTTTTCAGATGGTAATTGGAGGCAGGAGGAGAAGGGGACAACAGAGGATGAGATGGCTGGATGGCATCACTGACTCGATGGACGTGAGTCTGAGTGAACTCNTACTATGCAAGGGGGAGTATGAATCAACACAATTTTTCAGATGGTAATTGGAGGCAGGAGGAGAAGGGGACAACAGAGGATGAGATGGCTGGATGGCATCACTGACTCGATGGACGTGAGTCTGAGTGAACTCTGGGAGTTGGTGATGGACAGGGAGGCCTGGTGTGCTGAAATTCATGGGGTCGCAAAGAGTTGGACACAACTGAGCGACTGAACTAAACTGAACTGAACTGAATTTGTCAGTAAATATCAAAACCTTAAAAATATTTATGACTTTCAACTCAGCAATCCCATTCCCAGGAATTTAGCTTAAGGAAACAGTCAGGAATGTTAACATACACTCTCTAAAGACACTGTAATTTCAGATAGATGCAGGAGTTTATCCTGCAAATAAATTCAATGTGTGTAAAATGTCACAGATAAGGCGTTGTGTATGCAGCTTTGTAATAAAAGATTGTAAATAACCTAGGTCACCATCAATAGGAATAAGATAAAGAACTTTATGGTACTTCCAGACAATAGAATATTATGGAGTTATAATAAAATGAAAAAAAAAAAAGTCTGATATAGGAAAAAACTTAGCAATATTTTTAAAGATACAAAACAATGTAAAAATGTGAAAAATAAGAATCTATTTCTATTTGCTTGTATATTGATAAAAATACTCTGGATGGGTACATGAGCAATCATTAATAAGAACAGACACTTCTGTGGGCATGTGAGTGGGACCCTGGGCAGATATGGGATGAAAATGAAGGGGGGAAATGATCTTTTTGTTGTTGCTGTTGTTTTTTAATAATGATTTGATTTTTTAAATTTGATTTTTAAAAACTCTTTTTTTTTAATTGGAGGAAAATTGCTTTATAATGTTGTGCTGGCCTCTGCCATACATCAACATGAATCAGCCACGGGTATACATCCGTCCCCTCCCTCTCATTGCCCACTCCATCCCACCTCTCTAGGTTCTCACCAAGCACGGGGTCGAGCTCCCTGTGGCACACAGCAAATCCCCACTTGCTACCTATTTCACTTGTGGCAATGTGATCCACACTGTTCTCCCAACTCTTCCACCCTCTCCTTCCCCCACTGTCTCCACAAGTCTGTGCTCTTTTTGCATCTCCACTGGCTTTTGAACACACAGGTGCATTAGGTTCTGTTTTTTAACAGAATGGAGTAAAATTTTAAAAATACAGAATGCAGCTATAAGAGAGTGTGGAAAAAGTCAGGTACATTTTAAGGGCACAGACCGAATAAATATAATACCTCACATTAACTGTTCTTATCCTTTCCTCTTAAAAAAAATATTTTTAATTTAATATATACTTGGTCTTAGTTTTGACATGCAAAAGAACTCTTAGTTGCAGCATGTGGGATCTAGTTCCCTGACCAGGGATTGAACCCCTGTGTTGGCAGCACAGAGTCTTAGCCACTGACCCACCAGCAAAGTCCCTCCTTTCCCCTTTGAAGACAGAAAAATTGCTTTTCTTCTCTTGACATCCTCATATGTGAAAAAGCCCCTGCACATGGTAGGTACTCAATTATTTGGGGGGAAATGAATGAATGAATGAATCCATGCAGGTTTAAAAATTAGTCACCCAAGAGAAAGCCATAAGGACTTCTCACTTTCAGGATTACTTTTTCAGCAAAAACTAAATTATTTTTTGAGAGAAGCTGAAAATAAAAGTTCCAAGCAGGTATTTTAAGTACTTACCTCTTTCATCAGCTGTAATCCTAGAGAGGCTGTTAATGTAGATTGTTAAAGCTAAGATAAAATCAAGTAAAATATCTGAAGTCAACATATTGCCACACTATGGTACCGTATAGTTTCATAGACCAGGTTTATCACTTCCATCCAATAATGTGCCAAATCTCTTTTTCTTTTCTTGCCAGTGAGAAATATCAGGGTATGTTCACAACTAAGCCATGACAGTTAATGAGGGATAAATGACATTGAGCTCAGAGAATGTGCTATAAACCATCAAAATCCACCACAAAATACACCAAGTATTAAAAATGATGTAGTGCTCATATAATAGTTAGCACTAGGGGTAATGTTCAGGGGCAGAAATGAAGTCTATGAAATCGGCTAGTGACTGTATATTAGGATTAGTGATTCTCAACACTGGCTGCACATTATAATCACCTGGGGAGGTTTAAAAATTCTGATGCCAGAACTTCACTCCCAGAGAGTCTGATTAAATTCATGCAGGGTGGAACCCAGGCATTCCTTTTTTTTTTTTTTTTTAAGTTCCTGGGGTGATGCTGATGTGAAATCAGGTTTGGGAAATACTGCATTGGAATCTGAGAAGGATGAAGGTAATTGTTTTACAGGAAAAAAGATGACTTAATCAGCTGGTTCTGGCCATTATAACTTATATAAAAATGCAAAATTTTCAGATTAAATCTTTCACTTTATTTCCTCATCTCCCAGATCTTATCCAAAATTCCATGCTTGGACTTTAGGTTATTTCCTTATAGGTCTGTCTCTCATGCTTTCATTCTTCCTTTCTATTTCCAGCTTGCACAACCATAACAAAGGGTTTTCCCTGTATCAAGACCTCTGCTATGTACCAGAGGAACAGAGGAACCAGAGATCAAATTGCCACAACTGTTGAATCATTGAAACAGCAAGAGAATTCCAGAAAAACATCTACTTCTGCTTTATTGACTACATCAAAGCCTTTGACTGTGTGGATCACAACAAACTGTGAAAAATTCTTCAAGAGATAGGAATACCAGACTAGTTTACCTGCCTCCTGAGAAATCTGTACGCAGGTCAGAAGCAACAGCTGGAACTGGACATGGAACAATACACTGGTTCCAAATTGGGAAAGGAGTACATCAAGGCTAAATATTGTCACCCTGCCTATTTAACTTATATGCAGAGTACATCATGCAAAATGCCAGACTGGATGAAGCACAAGCTGGAATCAAGANTGAGAGAGTGCTAAAGGCCGAGGATACTGAAATAACCATGAAATAACAGAAATAACTTGGCTTTCTGAAGGTCACTGTCTAATGCAGAAAGTCAGGGCAGAGGAAAAGCAAAACATTAAGACACTGAAAAACGGGGGCCTTTCACCTAGACCCTTACACTGGTATAGTGCAGCACCACGGATTAATGGAAGAAAATGCAGTCGGCTCTAAGTCTGATACATTTCTTTCTTCCCCTTACAATCTAAACTCTTCTGAGCCCTCCGATTCTGTGTGTGCGTGAGTGTGCGTATGTGATTCCAGCACAAGGCAGAACACAGTGAGGCTGCAGTGAAACAAATCAATACTTTCAAAGCCCACTTTATCTACAAGGACAAGTTTCATTTTGTTTTCCCTTTTTTCATGACTAAATGGCACAGTCACCATAGGTGGAAAACAGGTCCCCTCTCATCGAACCGGGCCCAGCACCCGAGCCTTGTTGCAGAGCTCGCGCCGGTGGGGGAATCCGCAGAGAGCTAGCGGGCCGCGGCGCCCAGTCGCATCCCAGGCGCGAGGAGCCAGGAGCGCCAGCGCAGCCTCGCCTAGAACGCGCCGGCCGCCCTGGGACCGGCGGGGCGGGGCGGGGCCGGGCGCAGCGCCTCCCCGGCCGGGGCCGCGCGGCTCTCGGCGCATTCCAGCACCCTCCTCCGGCGCGCCGCGCTCGCTCCCCCGACAGCTGATTCATTGGCTCGGCCGCCCAGACTGCCTGGCGCCGGCCGCGTGACGTCACCCATTCACCGAGCCCGCCTCCCCCCCTCCGCTGGCGCCGGCCGGGCGGTCGCCTTGACAACGCCGACGCCAGCCGGCACANGCTCGCTCCCCCGACAGCTGATTCATTGGCTCGGCCGCCCAGACTGCCTGGCGCCGGCCGCGTGACGTCACCCATTCACCGAGCCCGCCTCCCCCCCTCCGCTGGCGCCGGCCGGGCGGTCGCCTTGACAACGCCGACGCCAGCCGGCACAATGACTTCCAGCTGGAGCATCCCGAGCAGCCCGCGCGCTCTCGCGCTATCGCTGAGCCGAGGAGCGCGGGGGTGGGTTTCCTTTCTTTTCTTTCTTTCTCTTTTTCTCCCGGCTCCTGCGGCTTCCCCCTGCCGGGAAACGCTCTCCCTCTGGTTTTCTAGGGCTCTAATCCCAGTCTCTCCTGAAGCGTGCTTGCGGCCTCCCTTCCTCCGTTGCGGTCTCCCTGGGCTCTGTGTTTTGCTGGGCAGCATCCCATGCTAGGCTCGGCAGACCTACTGGCGGTTGGGTTCAGCCCTTGGAAGCGCTCACACCTGCAGAGTCTAGGCTCCTGCCAAAAGGCGTAAGGCAAAAGGAGGAAAATTTATTGCCATAATAGCGAAAATGATAAACCTCGGCTGTCCTAGAGAAGAATGTTAGAGTAGGTGTTGATTGCCTCCCACGATCGCAAAACAACTTTTTTTAAGAAAGAGTTTCGCGCTATTCCCTCTTAAAACGCGGCGGTTCTTATTCTTTAACTTGAAGTTAGGGACTGGACGCTTCCAAACCGATGAATCATCCCAGGAGAGAAAACATATCTGGGAAGTTGTAGTGGTGTAAATAAGAATGGAGAGTATTTGCAAGGAGAGGGAGGGAGGGAGAGAGAAAGAAGAAGGAGAGATGGAAGAGGTTGCTGGTTTTCCGGGTAAGGCAAATAGTTCAGTATGCAACCCATTTCCACCCTCACCCCAGCCCACTCCCATCCAAAACTCTTTAAGCCCTGAAGGTAGGCGAGTTGGGGAGGTGAAGGGAGTGAAGAAGACTTAGCTATTGCCCAGGGTTGGGTGAGAGGTAATACTTTATGCTTTATTTCACTTTTTATTTTTTGACAAAACTCTTGCTTCAGAACATCTGCATTTTTGGAAGTAAGTCCATAACAGAACTAAGCGAAACCCTCCCACGGATAGCATAAATTTGCATTGCCGAAGCTGCTGGTCTTCGGGATTCTTGAGCCAGGAGGAGGCAAATTCCCTTTCCAGCTCTTGCAAAAATACCTCCAGTAAAAACAAGCCCTTTGGCCCCTTTCTACTTTTCATTAGCCCAGATTTCAGAATATACTTCTTTGCTCTATTTGTTGTTTATATATTTAGTTCAGTCTCCAAATGGATTTTAAACACTTAGAGGGCAGAGAAGGACACTCCTAAACTTTACGTCTTCCGACTCAGTTGAATAGATGATGCACAATGAGTATCTTTGGATGATGGTGCTAAGGAGTGATTACTAAGCACATTAGGCACAGTTATTTGTAAAGAGACTACGACGTAGTAGTTGATCATTCATATAACTAATATATTAGAATCACGATCAAGATTGCAGTATTTACTTTCACGTTTCCCAGGAAACTGCTGGTGGCAGTCATCAGTTTGTTAATTTTTTTTTCTTTAAACCCACAAACTCATTTTGTTACCCATCAAAAATGAGGACTCAGTGAAACATTAATTTTCTAAAATTGCTGCATATTTAAGTGTGATTGTAATTACTCCTAAGCATTTTAAAATTATAACATCCATACCAAGTGCTTTAGGATCCAAAGAACAATCTACCGGGGTTGACTTTTTTTGTATAAAATGGTCTATAACTTAACGAATGACTGATTATCCCAGCCACATTATTTGGATTCATTTACGTGCCAGGTTTTAACATTGGGGGGCACTATTAAAATAGATCTGCATATTTATTTTTACCCCTTCCTTTCTGTCTTCAACTAGACTTAATCACAGGTATTTCACTCACTTGTAATTTCAGTAACAGCATTAGCTGCCAGTGGTTCCAACCCTAGCCACACTTGAGTGTTACCCTAGGAACTTTTTAAAAAATATGCTTGACTAGGTTCCTTCCCTAGAAATTTTTGTTTACTTGGTCTGGGGTATGGCCTGGGACATCTTTTTTTAAAGTTAATTTCCCCTTATTGATTCACAGAAAGTTACTAATATAGTACAGCAAGGTTCAATATATCCTTTACTTTGTTTCCATCTTGGTTTATATTTAGATAACTATAAAACAGCTGTAAAATCAGGAACCTGACATTGGTATAAAGTGTTCCTGTAATTCTGTGTCATTTCATCATTTGCAGATTGTTGTAGCCACTAGCACAGTCAAGGCCTGGAACTATTCTAACATAACTAGGATCTTCCTGGTCTCATCCTTTGTGGTAACTCAGCCCCCACCATTCCCTATGGTTGGCAGCTGTTTGCCTATTCTTCATCTCTATTATTTTGCCCTTTGAGAAAGATTATATAAATTGATTCTTACAAGCTTGTGACCTTCGGAGATTGGCTTTTTTCACTCAGCACGATGCTCTTCAGATCCATACAAGGTGTTGCGGGTAACAGTGGTGTGTTCCTCTCTGGTCCTGAGAGGTATTTCATCATATGGCTGTACCACCGTTTAATTATTCACCTATTGTAGGACACTGTGGTTGTTTCCTTTCTTGGCGGCTGTTCCAAATAAAGATGCTATGAACATTCACTTAAAGGTTCTTCTGTGGACGTAAATTGTCATTTCTCTGGGATAAATGCCCAGGTGTGTGATTGCTGGCTCATATGGTAAGTATATGTCTAGTTTTTGAAGAAACTGCTAAACTGTTTTCCAGAAATGCTGTACTATTTTACTTTTCCAACACCCATGCAGGAGAAAGCCAGTTTCTCCTATCCTTGCCAGCATTTTTTATTTTAACTGTTCCAATATGTATCTAGTGATATCTCACTATGATAGTATTAATTTGCAGTTTCCTAATGACTAGTAATGTTGAACATCTTTTAGTGTCTTTATTTGCCATCCACATATCCTCTTCAGTGAAATTTCTCTTCCTATTTTTTTCCCCCCATTTTTGTATTAGAGTGTTTTGTTTCTTTTGAGTTTTGAGAGTTGTTCATAAATTCTAGATACAGGTCCTTTATCAGACATGGTATTTGCAAGTAGTTTGTCCCAGTCTTTTTATACTCTTAAAAGGTTCTGTTGGAGAACAAAGTTTTTAATTTTGAGGAAGACCAATATTTTGATTTTTTAAAAAGGTATCATGCTTTTGGTGTTGTGTCTAATAAATTTCCACCACATCCTGGATCTTGAAGATTTTTTATGTTTTCCTTTAAAAGTTTTATAATTTCACATTTTACATTTAAGTATATAATTCATTTTAAGTTCATTATTATATAAGGTGTAAAGTTTAGATCCAGATGCAAAACAAAAACCAATCACTATCATGCTATACACCTGAAACTAACACAAAATTGTAAATCCACTCTTCTTCAATAATAAAAGACTCAGACAAGTTAGAATTTTACTAAATGCCAAAAATGCATCTCTAGCATTGTCCATAACTGTAGGGTACTGATGTTCACTGTTATCAGTTGCATGAATCATCTTGGCAATTGAATGTAAAAATTCAGTATATGTATTTCCCTTGTGGGCTTTCCTGGTAGGCTCAGTGGCAAAGAATTGGACTGTCAGTACAGGAGATGTGGATTCAATCCCTGGACTGAGAAGATCCCCTGCAGAAGGAAATGTCAACCCACTCCAGTGTTCTTGCCTGGGAAATTCCATGGACAGCGTTTGGCGGGCTGCAGTCCATGGGGTCACAAAGAGTCAGACATGATTGAGTGACTAAACAGCAACATTTCCCTTGTTATGTTTTAAACTTTTTGGTTCTGAAGAACATCTGTTCCTCTCTCTCTGCCTCATTCTGTCTCTGTTTTTCTCTTAAATCCAGGCAACAAGAAAGCATTATATCTTTTCTGTAATTTAAGGTTTTTAGCAGGTCTAATTTATTTGAAAAGATCTGAATACTGACTCCTGGCAAAACAGAAGTCTGTAGTCCACTAATTACAGAGGTATTTGTGCCAAACCTTATTCCTTTATGTCTTCTTGCTGGTATGCTTACATTCAGTCACTCCTTGTACCGCATCTCCTATAGTAAGACAGAGTATATCACAGCTAAAGTTAGTTTTCTGTTTATTTTTAGCCATACCACATGGCATGAGGGATCTTAGTTTCGTGACCAGGGATGGAAGCCATGCCCTCTGCATTGAAACACAGAGCTTTAGCCACTGGACCACCAGGGAAGTCTTTTATAGCTGATGGTTAGTTTTATACTATAATAAGGAATCCCTGTCTGTTAGATATGAACTGCGGCTGCCAATTCCATAACTGACGACTCGCTAACATTAAGCCATTGCTAAGAGTAAAGCAGAGTGATAGAAAGGATATCTAATTTATTGTACTTGTTAATGAAAAAAGGATATATGTATATGTTCATATACGTGTGTGTGTGTTTTCTTTTTTCCCTCCACTTTGCCCCATGCCCCCATATCTACACACCTCTACGGAGTGTTCCATTCATTTGTTGCCTGCACTGGGTCACATTCTTATCCCTTAGACTCAGTGGGAGTCTTCCAGCCCTTTGTGTCTGGACTAAGTAGAATGTTACCCTATGACCATGTATTAAAAAAAAAAGAAATAACCTTACAGTCATTTGAAACAAAGCCAATTATTACTTTTAAAAGGCTACCTGCTTTCAATTAAGCAGGAAATTATCTAAGGAACTGCTTAATTTGCCTTGGTCTGTAGTCTCTCAACTGCTTTATGCTGAGTGGAGCATGAAATTAAATATGTAACGACTATTCTAATGGTTATGTTTCAGAATCCAGCATTTTAGAATCTTTTCTGAGTGGTGACATACAAAACATTCAACTCAAAGAATAGGACTGGATTGAGTTTGAGAAAAAAACACAGAATGTTATTAATGTCCTCTCGGTATTTTATATATTTATATGTTTTTGATATATATGTATATATATATATTTTAAACTGAAGTTTTAAAAATTTATTAATTTATACATGCAGGAAGGGTTCAGTTCAGTTCAGTTCATTTCAGATGCTCAGTCGTATCCGACTCTTTGTGACCCCATGAATCGCAGCACGCCAGGCCTCCCTGTCCATCACCATCTCTCGGAGTTCACTCAGACTCACGTCCATCGAGTCGGTGATGCCATCCAGCCATCTCATGTCCCCTTCTCCTCCTGCCCCCAATCCCTCCCAGCATCAGAGTCTTTTCCAATGAGTCAGCTCTTCTCATGAGGTGGCCAAAGTACTGGAGTTTCAGCTTTAGCATCATTTCTTCCAAAGAAATCCCAGGGTTGATCTCCTTCAGAATGGACTGGTTGGATCTCCTTGCAGTCCAAGAGCCATGCCTATATAGAAAAATCTCTTTGATTTACAACAAAATGCCATTTTTTTTAACATGGAGATTTTTACACTAGTTTTTTGGATCTAAATATAATGTAGATTATACCAAGCTATACTAGAAGAAAAGGTCATAATAAAATTTCACCATTTTGTGAAGAAATGCTAATACTAAATTCTTGCTCGAGGTATCTGTCTTTGTTGAGAGCTGAAACTACAGACTATTTGCAATGGAGAAACTGTTTATGTAGACATATAAGGGCACTAGTTTATGCAAGAAATTTTAGAAGCTTTGCTAAGATGACACTTCAATCAGTACTTAACAATGTTGTAAATGCTAGATGGTTCTCAGAGCCTCTTATTTATTTAAAACATTTTTTACAACTTTAGGCTATTTTTATACTAGATAAATCTTTTCAAACACTAATCATTACGAGTAAACATTTTAAAAAATCTCTATAAATGTGGATAAAAGCATCCTTGTTCTTTTGTAGTTTGTATTCCAAACCAACCCTTTTCTTCTCTCTCTCTCTTTTTTTAAACTAAGTCAGGAATTCTGGCAGTTTTACCAGGAAATTTTGACAAATAGAAAAATTTGACTAGATATATTCCCCTGCTCCCTCCCATACCCAGCCTTGCCCCATTCCCCCACCATGTGTGCTTCAGGAGAAGTTTGAGCTGAGATGGCTTGCAAGGTAACAAAGTTACTGTGAAACTCATTTATTTGATGCTTAAGATGCAGCTAGTCCATTCTGAAGGAGATCAGCCCTGGGATTTCTTTGGAAGGAATGATGCTAAAGCTGAAACTCCAGTACTTTGGCCACTTCATGCGAAGAGTTGACTCATTGGAAAAGACTCTGATGCTGGGAGGGATTGGGGGTAGGAGGAGAAGGGGACAACAGAGGATGAGATGGCTGGATGGCATCACTGACTCTATGGACGTGAGTCTGAGTGAACTCCGGGAGTTGGTGATGAACAGGGAGGCCTGGCGTGCTGCGATTCATGGGGTCGCAAAGAGTTGGACATGACTGAGTGACTGAACTGAACTGAAAGATGCCTAGTTTCTATAATTGAATCTCTCCATACTTGATGACATTGTTAAAAACATTTTTCTGTTTTAGTAAACTATTTTCTATAAAAATTCTCTGAGAAGCAACAATTAGACCTCTAATTGTTGGCAGCCCCAGAGGAGGATGTGGCTACCCACACGAGTAGTCTTACCTGGAGAATCCTGTAGACAGAGGCGCCTGGTGGGCTACAATCCATAGGGCTGCAAAGAGTCGGACATGACAGAAGTGACTTAGCATGCACACTCACATATATCATTTTAGAACAAAAAGTTCTCCTGCATTTGTCCTTCAGTTTTTTGTTTTAATCAGAGAGTGAGCATTAACCTGAATCCCAGAGTGCTTGTGCCAGAATCTGTGCAACCTGGAGAGAATGGCTGAACCTCTCTGATCCAGGTTCCTAGAAACTGCAGAATTGTTTATGTGTGCAACGGACATAATAACTATCTGTCCAAATAGTGAGGAATTCTTGGGATAAGGTAAGACAAACATCCCTTAAAGTGACTGCCACACAGTAGGACCTTGTTATCAAGATTTAAGTGGCTCCAATTAATTGGCGGATCATCTCGGTTTTTTTTTTTTTCCCCTAGTTTATGTTCTGTTGTGTCAGGTCTTGTGACAAATGCTTCATGTCTGTTGTTTCATTTAATTCTCCCAACAGCTTGACGAGCTCAGTCCTAATATTATTATCTCATTTTACAGCTGAGGAAGTCAGAACACAGATACTGATGACATGATCATGTATGCCCATTTCAGACAGACAGACAGAAACAGGTAGGGGTGACATCCAGAATTCAAGAGGCCTCTCTGCCTGAAACTCAGCCAGTTTTCCCTGCTTGTCAGACCTATGTGCCTTATCGTCGCTGTTGTTCAGTTGCTAAATTGTGTCTGACTCTTTTGCGACCTCATGGACTGTAGCCCACCAGGCTCCTCTGTCCATGAGATTCCCCAGCTGAGAATACCGGAGTGGGTTACCATTTCCTTCTCCAGAGGGTCTTTCCGACATGGATTTTGAACCCACATCTCCTGCATTGGCAGGTGGATTCTTTATCACTGAGCCACCAGGGAAACTCTTCTACCTTATTATAATATCAGCCTGCAAAACAGTCTTCGTGCGTCTTTTGACATGAAATATTAGTGACTGAGTAAAGGATAGTGATGCTTCTAACGCTGTTAGGATTGAAATGGATAGACTTCAGCACGTGGAATTTGTTCCCAGCAAGGCCAAGTCTTTGCTACAATAAAAGATGTTATAGAATAGTCCAATTGCGTTTATTAGACAAGCACTGAAATGCAAATGTAAAGATAGAAATAATGCCTTTCTGTACCTGGGGGTGTGATTTATTTATGCACAAGGGGGTTTACTCTTCTGGTTAATGAGTGGGGTCTATGCACACAGTGTCCATTAGTGCTAACGAATGATGTGTGTGTGGTGTAATAGATCGCTGTGCTGAACACGTGGTGCTCCCTGCCAGGAAGTAGATCTATAGATTATAATTTGTACATGTGATGTCACACCTATTAAACTAAGAAAATGAATTAATTATACTCACAAATGTTTGGTGGAGTGACAATTTCAAGAGTTAACAAATTCTTTAAGAAACAGGAGAAAGTGCTTTACTAGGAAATAATTGGGTGATATTTTTAAAATCTCAACGTTGGGGAAAAGACATTTAATCCAAAGGAGTGAATCTGAAGACAGGACCTAAAATAATAGTTCAGTTCAGTTCAGTTACTCAGTCATGTCTGACTTTTTGACCCCATGAATCGCATAATATTTAGAACCCTACAATTGACAAGTCAAAATTGGTCTTGATTTAGATTAGAAGTGTCATTTGATCTTAAGGATGTAGGACTAGCCTTTACCTAGCTAGGCAGTCACTCCTGAGAGCCTGATGTGGCTCCAGGAAATAGAGTTTCTTGTTATTTCTTTTCATGGAAAGTTGCATGGAAAGTAGAATTAGAAAATGAAAATGTATTTGGTTTTGGGGAGCAGTAACCAGCTGGTAAAATGTACCAGGTTTTCAAAATAAATGACCCAAATCTTAGGGTTTCACCCATCTACACAACATACCTTCTGATTGCGTGCCACAGGGAACCACAAACTTTTCTTTCAAGCCATTCCTAGTGCCTGTGGCTGCCATGCCACAAAAAAAAAAAGGAGGAAAAAGAGAGAACAGCAACACCAAGCTACGTTCTTGCGTGATTTCTGTACAAGTTTTCTTTCTCTCTTCATTTGTAACGTACACTCTCTTACTGATACACGATGAAGAGTGAGCAACAGGTATGTATGCCGGTTGGACATCTGTATCAAAAAGTAAACTCAGCTTGAAGAGAAGGAAAGAAGAAAATACAACTACTTAAGCTTTGTATTTCTGGAAGACAATTACAAGTCTAGTCCCAACTTTATTTGAATTTACTCCCTGCCTGTGTTTGAATGCTATACTTTTTATACTAAGTAAGGTATAAGCATGCAGTGAGTAAGCAAAAGAGTTCATGAAAGGGACTTCTCTTGAGAAATCACAAAAACAACATTATTTTAGAAGATACTAGAATAATTATCAGGACATCATTTTTCTTATCTAATATTCTATGGTTAGAGATGCAGATTCAACTCTCTGGTTTTCTACATTATGCTCCGTTATGACTGAGTTTCTTATTTGTCAAATGGGTATAGGAATATGTCTCTGCAATGAGCAGGAAAGTTACACAAGGTGGATGAGCTATCATAATGTTTAAAAGACAGTACTATTTTTTAAGCAAAGTGTTATGAAACATCATTAATCAACATTGTTAAAATAATGGGACAAGCCATAACAAGAATATCTTGTCCATAAGGCCCTATCCAGAGCATTTAGCTAATTCTGTCGATACTATTGGAGAAGGCAATGAATGGCACCCCACTCCAGTACTCATGCCTGGAAAATCCCATGAACGGAGGAGCCTAGTAGGCTGCAGTCCATGGGGTCGCTAAGAGTCGGACACGACTGAGCGACTTCACTTTGACTTTTCACTTTCATGCATTGGAGAAGAAAATGGCAACCCACTCCAGTGTTCTTGCCTGGAGAATCCCAGGGACAGGGGAGCCCGGTGGGCTGACGTCTATGGGGTCGCACAGAGTTGGACATGACTGAAGCGACTTAGCAGCAGCAGCAGCAGTCGATACTATGTATAAAATAGATGGCTAATGAGAATGTACTGTATAGCACAGGGAACTCTACTTAATGCACCATGGTGACCTGAATGTAAGGGATTTTTGGTGGTGCTACTGGTGGAGAACCCACCTGCCAGTACAGGAGAGCTAAGAGACAACCAGCTCAATCCCTGGGTAGGGAAGATCCCCTGGAGGAGGGCAAGGCAGCCCACTCCAGTCTTCTTGTCTAGAGAATCCCACAGACAGAGGAGCCTGGTGGACTACAGTCCATAGGGTCGCCAAGAGTTGGATGTGACTGAAGCAACTTGCCATGTACACATGCATAGGTATATGTATATGCTTGATTCATCTTGCTGTACAGTAGAAACTAACACAGCATTGTAACTCAACTATACTCCAATAAAACTTAAATTTAAAAAGAAAAAATAAATCTCTATATTGGCTATTAGGAACCTATCATAATCAGTTTTCAAAGTATATCTTGAATGAGGAACTAATAGTAAATGAGTGCCTATTTCACTTTTCACTTTGGGATTAAATAATTAAAGGCAGGAAAAAAAAAAAACGGACAGAGGAGCCTGACTAGCTACAGTCCATGGGGTTGCAAAAAAGTCAGACATGGCTTTGTGTCTAAACAGCAAGGGCAACAACAATACCAAGACACAGAAGAGTTAAAGGATACATATATCCCCCAAAGAGATGTCACTTTTGTGACAGCATATGCCAATGTGGAATCCACTGTGTGATAAGTAGAGAAAGTATATTGATATGAAGACAATTACACATAGAAAGTGAAGTCGCTCAGTCGTGTCTGACTCTTTGCTACCCCGTGGAGTATAGCCCACCAGGCTCCTTTGTCCATGGGATTTTCGAGGCAAGAATACTGGAGTGGGTTGCCATTTCCTTCTCCAGGGGATCTTTCCAACCCAGGGATCCAACCCAGGTCTCCTGTATTGCAGGCAGATGCTTTAACCTCTGAGCCACCAGGGAAGCCCCATTACACATAGAAATTGTCTATAATTTACAAAGCAATTTATTACTATTGCTACTGTTGACAATAGAAAGGGAGGAAATAAAGAAGGAAGAAAAAGAATTTCTTACTTTTTTTCTGGCAGTACCTGAGTTTAGAGCAAGGGTAGGCTTAAAGTGAAGCTCTCTTGGGATTTCCTTAGGGGTCCAGTGGTTAAGACTTCATCTTCCAATGTAGCAGATTCAGACTTGATCCTGGTTGGGGAGCTAAGATCCTACATGCCTCATGGCCAAAATACCAAAATATAAAGCAGAAGCAATATTATAGCAAATTCAATAGAGACTTTAAGAATGGTCCACAACAAAGAAACCTTTTAAAACATGCATAAAATGAAGTTTTCTTGATTCCAGATTATTCAGTTAGTTTGTCTATAAAAAAAAATCTAGGTTTATATATAATTTTTGAAAGTGAAAGTTGCTCAGTCGTGTCCAACTCTTTGCAACCCCATGGACTTTCCAGTCCATGGAATTCTCCAGAATACTAGAGTGGGTAGCCTTTCCTTTCTCCAGGGAATCTTCTCAACCCAGGGATCAAACCCAGGTCTCCCACATTGCAGGCAGATTCTTTACCAGCTGAGCCACAAGGGAAGCCATTTCAAACCCAAAGTAAAGAAATGGAATACATGTGGTATATACAAAGATGGGTAAGATGGGGGTCCTTGTCCTTGAGGGGTCCAGTGTATAAGGACAAGGTTGTGTGTGCTCAGTTCCTCAGTCGTGTCTGACTTTGTGAAAAGTAAACAAATAATCACGGTTTAATGTGGATGTGCTGCAAGCATCTAGTCCAGGTACCTGGTGAATGAATCAACCCCTGAACTATAGTGCTTGTCTCTCTTCCACACTGATAGAGACTGAAAGTGCAAGTGAAGTTGCTCAGTTGTGTCTGACTCTTTTCGACCCCGTGGACTGTAGCCCACCAGGCTCCTCCGTCCATGGGATTCTCCAGGCAAGAATACTGTAGTGGGTTGCTATTTCCTTCTCCAGGGGATCTTCCCAACCCAGGGATTGAACCCAGGTCTCCCGCATTGCAGGCAGATGCTTTACCCTCTGAACCACCAGGGAAACCTGATAGGGACTGCTTCATGTTAAAAATATACATTTTAATGAAAAAATTATTGATATTCAAGTGGTGAAAAAAATTTGCCAGCCGCAATGCTTTATGGAAATGTACGTGTATTATGTGAGTGAAGTGAAGTCGCTCAGTCGTGTCCAAGTCTGTGACCCTGTGGGCTGTGTCCATGGGATTTTCCAGGCAAGAGTATTGGAGTGGGTTGCCATTTCCTTCTCCAGTGGATTTTCCAGACCCAGAGATCGAACCCAGGTCTCCCGCATTGTAGGCAGATGCTTTACCATCTGAGCCACCAGGGAGATCTATATGTATTATGAATAAGAAATTACCTTTTGTAGAATTTATGCCTAAAATTAATTCACACCATGCATTTAATCCTAAAAGTTTCAATTCTATAATGATGACTTAAAAAAACACACTGAGATTTTAGGCTTTTTTTTCCCTCATAAAATCTAAAGTTTATTACTATTTTTAAAAACAGCAGTTATGGGACAGGTTCAACAAACATCTGAGACCCCTCTCTCTTCCATGACCTCCTGTGAAATGCTCATCCATTTTCTGCCATTGTTCTTTGTTAAAAGATGCATTTATGGTTCTAAAGTCCCCTACAAGTATTGCTTTAGTTGCAACCCACATATCTGGAGAGTGTTCACTACTATTTAGGTCTGAGCCACCAGGGAAGCCTCTATTTATTTTTAGATTTCCATTTTGATTTCTTAGTTGGTTCAGAAATGATGTAGAGGTATAGGGTCAGAACAGTTTTGGTTTTTCTTTTTCTTTTTTTTTCTGTTGGGAGATACGCAACACATTCAAAGTTTCAAAATCCAAAAGGATTTTTTAGACTTGTTTTAAAACAAAATGGAAGCTTCATTCACTTCCTCGACGTGTAATTACTGAGTACTTGCTATGGCCCAGATATGGTTAGCTCTTTATGATAGATTCTTTTGCAATCTAGTAGAGGAAATAAAATCTGTACCTGCTACTACTACTACAGGGAAGAAAGTATCTTGCCCCATAAAGGACTCACCAATTGTTACAGAGTTGTTTTTGTTTTTTTTCCTTCTTCCTCAATTCCTATGTTGAAAACCATTTAATACCTAAAGAATAGTGTCAGGAGGTGGGACCTTTGAGGATGATGAGGTTGAGAGGGTGGAGCCCCCTGAATAACTCCTTCCTCCCACCCCCACCCTGTGAGGATACAGCAAGAAGTCAGCAACCTGCAACTCAGAAAGTCTTCACTTGAACCCAACCATGTAGCACCCTGATCTTAGACCTCCAGCTTCCAGAACCATGAGAAATAAATTTCTGTTGTTACGTATCACTAGTCTGTGGTATTTTTTGCTATGGCAAGCCAAATGCCTACGACACCAATAAGAACTACCGAAGTTAAGGGTAGAGAAGATTCTTCCAGCCTTGTGAAACTAGAGTGTGGGCTAGAGATAGTTCGTAAGAATAGCATGTAGGTTAGGGCTTCAAGTAAAATATCCATCAGTCTACCTGTGTATACACACATATTTTTATAGAAGGGTAGTGTACTCATGGGAATGTAGTGTATGGCTTGAAATATTTTCACAAAAGGTATCCAACCCTATAATCAGTGCTCAGGTCAAGAACTAGACCATTATCATCTGGTCTATGATACTTCTTGAGGCGTTTTTCTTTTTCTTTTTTTCCTGTGGTGGTTCATTGATTTCAGTACCATTTGTTGAAAACATTTTCTTTTCCCCATTGAATTTTCTTGGCATATTTGCCCAAGTCGATTGACTCTACAGATGTGAGTCTATTTCTGTGTCTCTTTTATTCTTATTGGTGCCCTTTGATAAATATAAAATTTAAATTTGGCAATAAGAAACCTACTTTTACAGTTAGCACTCATTGTGTCCTGCTTATGAAATGTTTGCCTACTCCAAGGTCATGAAGACATTCTCGTGTATTTTCTTTTCAAAGCTTATTGTTTTACCTTTCATGTTGAGATCTACAGGATCTCTGGGACAGATTGGTGTGTGTGTATGGTATGAGGTGAGAATAAAGATTTACTTTTTTCCGTGGTTATCCAGTTGACCCAGAACCATTTGTAGAGAATTCTGTCATTTCCCCAATGCATTGCAGTGAGTGCCTCCTTCATCCTAAATCAAATGACCTCATGTGTATATTTCACTTTCTGCATTCTGTTCTGTTCTCTTGATATGTTAATGGTAATTTATACTATTTTAATGAATATAGCTTTATAATAAGTCTTGATATCTAGAGTGCAGATTATCCAGCTTTTTGTTGTTGCTCAGAACTGTTGTAGTGATTTTTGCNGTGAAGTTGCTCGATCCGACTCTTTTCGACCCCGTGGACTGTAGCCCACCAGGCTCCTCCGTCCATGGGATTCTCCAGGCAAGAATACTGTAGTGGGTTGCTATTTCCTTCTCCAGGGGATCTTCCCAACCCAGGGATTGAACCCAGGTCTCCCGCATTGCAGGCAGATGCTTTACCCTCTGAACCACCAGGGAAACCTGATAGGGACTGCTTCATGTTAAAAATATACATTTTAATGAAAAAATTATTGATATTCAAGTGGTGAAAAAAATTTGCCAGCCACAATGCTTTATGGAAATGTACGTGTATTATGTGAGTGAAGTGAAGTCGCTCAGTCGTGTCCAAGTCTGTGACCCTGTGGGCTGTGTCCATGGGATTTTCCAGGCAAGAGTATTGGAGTGGGTTGCCATTTCCTTCTCCAGTGGATTTTCCAGACCCAGAGATCGAACCCAGGTCTCCCGCATTGTAGGCAGATGCTTTACCATCTGAGCCACCAGGGAGATCTATATGTATTATGAATAAGAAATTACCTTTTGTAGAATTTATGCCTAAAATTAATTCACACCATGCATTTAATCCTAAAAGTTTCAATGCTATAATGATGACTTAAAAAAACACACTGAGATTTTAGGCTTTTTTTTCCCTCATAAAATCTAAAGTTTATTACTATTTTTAAAAACAGCAGTTATGGGACAGGTTCAACAAATATCTGAGACCCCTCTCTCTTCCATGACCTCCTGTGAAATGCTCATCCATTTTCTGCCATTGTTCTTTGTTAAAAGATGCATTTATGGTTCTAAAGTCCCCTACAAGTATTGCTTTAGTTGCAACCCACATATCTGGAGAGTGTTCACTACTATTTAGGTCTGAGCCACCAGGGAAGCCTCTATTTATTTTTAGATTTCCATTTTGATTTCTTAGTTGGTTCAGAAATGATGTAGAGGTATAGGGTCAGAACAGTTTTGGTTTTTCTTTTTCTTTTTTTTTCTGTTGGGAGATACGCAACACATTCAAAGTTTCAAAATCCAAAAGGATTTTTTAGACTTGTTTTAAAACAAAATGGAAGCTTCATTCACTTCCTCGACGTGTAATTACTGAGTACTTGCTATGGCCCAGATATGGTTAGCTCTTTATGATAGATTCTTTTGCAATCTAGTAGAGGAAATAAAATCTGTACCTGCTACTACTACTACAGGGAAGAAAGTATCTTGCCCCATAAAGGACTCACCAATTGTTACAGAGTTGTTTTTGTTTTTTTTCCTTCTTCCTCAATTCCTATGTTGAAAACCATTTAATACCTAAAGAATAGTGTCAGGAGGTGGGACCTTTGAGGATGATGAGGTTGAGAGGGTGGAGCCCCCTGAATAACTCCTTCCTCCCACCCCCACCCTGTGAGGATACAGCAAGAAGTCAGCAACCTGCAACTCAGAAAGTCTTCACTTGAACCCAACCATGTAGCACCCTGATCTTAGACCTCCAGCTTCCAGAACCATGAGAAATAAATTTCTGTTGTTACGTATCACTAGTCTGTGGTATTTTTTGCTATGGCAAGCCAAATGCCTACGACACCAATAAGAACTACCGAAGTTAAGGGTAGAGAAGATTCTTCCAGCCTTGTGAAACTAGAGTGTGGGCTAGAGATAGTTCGTAAGAATAGCATGTAGGTTAGGGCTTCAAGTAAAATATCCATCAGTCTACCTGTGTATACACACATATTTTTATAGAAGGGTAGTGTACTCATGGGAATGTAGTGTATGGCTTGAAATATTTTCACAAAAGGTATCCAACCCTATAATCAGTGCTCAGGTCAAGAACTAGACCATTATCATCTGGTCTATGATACTTCTTGAGGCGTTTTTCTTTTTCTTTTTTTCCTGTGGTGGTTCATTGATTTCAGTACCATTTGTTGAAAACATTTTCTTTTCCCCATTGAATTTTCTTGGCATATTTGCCCAAGTCGATTGACTCTACAGATGTGAGTCTATTTCTGTGTCTCTTTTATTCTTATTGGTGCCCTTTGATAAATATAAAATTTAAATTTGGCAATAAGAAACCTACTTTTACAGTTAGCACTCATTGTGTCCTGCTTATGAAATGTTTGCCTACTCCAAGGTCATGAAGACATTCTCGTGTATTTTCTTTTCAAAGCTTATTGTTTTACCTTTCATGTTGAGATCTACAGGATCTCTGGGACAGATTGGTGTGTGTGTATGGTATGAGGTGAGAATAAAGATTTACTTTTTTCCGTGGTTATCCAGTTGACCCAGAACCATTTGTAGAGAATTCTGTCATTTCCCCAATGCATTGCAGTGAGTGCCTCCTTCATCCTAAATCAAATGACCTCATGTGTATATTTCACTTTCTGCATTCTGTTCTGTTCTCTTGATATGTTAATGGTAATTTATACTATTTTAATGAATATAGCTTTATAATAAGTCTTGATATCTAGAGTGCAGATTATCCAGCTTTTTGTTGTTGCTCAGAACTGTTGTAGTGATTTTTGCCTTCTTGCCAAAATTTGTCAATTTTTATATATGTGTGTGTGTTATATAATGTATATATATATATATATATATATATATGGGCTTGCTGGGGACTTAAGTATGATTGTACTCATCTATTGCTAAATTTGGAGAGCATTATTAGCTTTCTAATATTGAGCCATTCAATTTATGGATGTGGCATAACTCTCCATTCATTTACATCTTATAACATAGCTCTCCTTATAATTTTGTAGTTTTTCAATGCAGAGGTCTTGTAAACTTTGTTTTTTAGGGTTTATACCTAGGTATTGGATTTTTAAAATATTTGTGATGTTTTCATGTGTCAACTTGACTAGTCCTTCCTATGCTAGACCAGTGATTCAATCAAATACCAATGCTGTGAATGTATTTTGTATAACTAGTCCCTATAACTGCTGGACCTTAAGTGAGGGTTCTTACGGGATAATCTGGATGGGCCTGACTGCATCAGTTGGAAGGACTTAAAATCAGGACTGAGGTTTCCCTTTCAGAGAGAAGAAATTGGGACCCAGGATGACAGCATTGGGTTGTGCCCGTGGAGATTCATTCTGTTCAGGATGCTTCTGTTCAGGACGCTTCCTGATGGCCTGGCCTTTGAATTTCTTACTGACTTAGCCCCCACAAACGTAAACCAATTTTCTGTAATAAATTATCTACCTATCTTTCACTTACCTGTCTATTTAGTTATCATCTATCTCTCACTAGTTCTTCTCTGATTAAACACTGATTGAAACAGATTTTGGTGCTAGAAGTGATTCCAGAAGAATAGGAGCTTAAGGATGAGTTCTCTGAATTGGTGCAAGGCAGTTCATGGAGTGATACAGCAAAGGAATTACTCAGATAATCGCCACTGTATGCCCCTCATCAAATACCATGACCTCAGAAAGATTAAAATATTGTAACCAATCTAAACAGCTGTGCTATGCTGCATCCCCATCAAGCACTGGGATTTAATTATAATCAATTAAAGTTTTAATATTCATACCCTATGAGATTCTAAATGTCTAGGCATCTTTTAAATGATCTTTTAAATTTTTGTATCATTGGAAAGAATACATGGTTTGGGGATGTTGGATATGAGGAGAAATAGAGTGGGGTGGTCCAGGATTTTCTGATAAGGTTTGGAATATTTTGTTCTACTCAAATCCTGATCTACTCATTTCTCAGAGCCTTGATTTCATTCGTCTGATGTCAGAGAACATATTACTTTGCTCATATTCAAAAGCCAAAGATTAAAAAGCCAAAGGGAATACATTTTTAAAAAAGTTTCCTTGGGACTTCCCTGGTGGTCCAGTGGTTAAGATGCTCTGCTTCCAATGCAGCGGGTATGGGTTCCATCCCTGATTGGGAAACTACGATCCAGCATGTCAAGCAGTGCAGCCAAAAAATAAAAACAAAGCCATTCTGCTTGCTGTTTATAGCAGGCTAGTATTTATGAGTCTTCTCTTCTTGGAAGTGAGAATGAGCCCTGGTGGTCCTGATGGACTTGATTTCCTCGGTCAGCACAGGCAGACCATTCTTGCACGGAGATCTGCAGGCATCACAGCTGCTGCATTTTAATTTTTACACAGATTGAAAGAATATGTGAGCTGAATGCACCCTGGGCGAACCTGCAACCCTAATCTCCAAGGGAACCGGGAACTTAATGACGCCTCCGCCACCTCTGAGCAAACACATCCAGAGCAGACCTGGGAGGGATCAGGGCCAGACAAGCTGAGCACACAGCCTGGTCCCCTAGAGAAATGTTTTGTCTTTCTAATCCTAAGGTATGGGGTATGATGGAGTATAGAGGATCTGTTAGGAATAAAACAGCCAAATGAAAAAGGAGGGAGCAAAGAATGGCAAAACTTTGGGGTCTTCACGCCAACCGAAAATAAAGCAAGCATGTATGGAAATAGAGGGGGAAGAAAAGTAACCCAAAGATGTAGCCCAGAGGGACCAGGGAGAGGTGGCAGCATCCATTCTGCTTTTCTATAGGGCAACAGAAACATTTCTGCTGCTTTTCTGCATGCTTCAGACATAAACTTGAGGTATTGTCTTGGGAGAAACATTTAATTAATTAAGGTACAGTTTGGCTGACCTAGGACTTTGCAGAAGGCCGTGAGAGTATTTGCATTTTCATGGCTCCCACAAATCTCCCGAGATGGCGTTGTCATTCCTGTTTTCCAGACGAGCTGAGTTCAGTGACTGAGTCCAGTGCAAGATCCTCAAGGAGGTTGAGAGATACATCTCTTGACTATTTCTTGAGTAAGGACTTAAGGAAACAATGAGCACTCATATTTCCAAAAAACATTTGTCTTGTTCAAGGTTTACGAACACCATGACCTGACTTTGGACAAGATCAAAGGATTCTGATACAGAAAAGTTTGCAACAATTAACCACACCTCTCCCTCACCTTGTCTTTAAAAGTGCTTTGCTGAAACCCTTCCGGGAGTTCGTGGCCCTGCAGTAAACCTTCCTCTGCTCCAAGTCTGTTTCGCTTTGTTTGGTCTCACTGTGCGTCAGGCACCTGAACGTGCCTTTGGTAAGAGTAAGCCCTTGATAGGTTTGTTGTGTCCTCCAGCTCCAGGAGTTGGTGATGGACAGGGAAGCCTGGTGTGCTGCAGTCCATGGGGTCGACTGAACTGAAATGAACAGATTCACCAGGTGAAATTAATCCAGGTGTCCTTGCCTTTGGTTCGGCCATTTTCCAGCCCAAGAGAGGTCCTTTGCTTCCTTCGTTCCCAGAACCATCTGCTGACCAATCTGAGGTTAAACAAACCATTCGTTCAGCTTCCTTCTGCCAACTGGCTACAGAGAGGTAATAATAATAACTGTCATTGATTAAGTGCTTTGTTAATATTGCTTTGTTAAGACCTTTGAGGTTATTTCAAAATTGTGGAAGGGTAAAATGAGGCTAGGCGAGGTAGACGGAGGTGCCTGAGGTTATCTACTTAGTAATGAGCCAGATCAGAGCCTGGGCATGCCACGTAGAAGTCTCATGCTTCTTAATTCCGTTTACCTTGAGCCAGGACAGGAAGGAAGGTCATCTCATACTGTACTTGGTGTCTGGTTTTGCCCCACGAAAGACGCCCCGATTGAACTTTCTCAGGGAACCAGCCGGCTCCTGCTTGCCTTCTATTAATTACCTGTGCAGATAGCCTTGCACTTTAATATTGCCTCACACCTGAAACTCTCCCAAGGTTATTAGACTGTGTCCTAAGGTGAGGAAAATTATTTTTAAATATTAGTTCTTAACGGTTTTCAGCTCAAAACGACTGAATCACCTACAGGGTTCTGTCCTGGGCCCCGGGAAACTAAAGATAAATTAAAACTGGCCCTTCTTCTCCAGGAGCTTTTGGATGTGGAGCAAGTATCACCTTCAAATGAAGCAAATGGACATGTTCTAGACAGACAACATGTGACAATAAATAGAATGAGTAATGCAGATAATAGAGAATCGTAAATAATGTGACAGATGTACTGTATAATGTAAAGTAATAATACCAAGGAATATTTGGTAAGAGCATTTCCTCTGGTATGGATGGTAACTTTGTCTGAAAGAGTTAATTTATCCCACAGTTCAGCTTAGTTCAGTTCAGTTGCTCAGTCGTGTCCAACTCTTTGCTGCCCCGTGGACTGCAGCACACCAGGTTTTCCTGTCCATCACCAACTCCCAGAGTTTACTCAGACTCATGTCCATCGAGTCGTTGATGCCATCCAACCATCTCATCCTCTGTCGTCCCCTTTTCCTCCTGCCCTCAATATTTCCCAGCATCAGGGTCTTTTCCAATTAGTCAGTCCTTCCCATCACGTGGCCAAAGTATTGGAGATTGAGCTTCAGCATCAGTCCTTCCAATGAATATTCAGTACTGATTTCCTTTAAGATGGACTGGTTGGATCTTGCAGTACAAATGACTCTCAAGAGCCTTCTCCAACACCACAGTTCAAAAGCATCAATTCTTCAGTGCTCAGCTTTCTTTATAGTCCAACTCTCCCATCCATACACGACTACTGGAAAAACCATAGCTTTGACTAGACGGATCTTTTTTGGCAAAGTAATGTCTATACTTTTTAATATGCTGTCTAGGTCTTTAAAAGGAAGAGGTAGTAAGAAAAACCAATCCTACAATTTAATATTTCTGGGTAAAGTCAGAGAAAAAGTATCATTTCTGAGTGTAAGTACTTCATAAATTAATACAAAATATCAGTTTTGTAGAATAGCTATTGGTATTGACTAAGAATTCATCAAATGTTAAATATTATTATTGTCTCTTCAGTGAAACCATTGCTTATATTTTAAGTGGTGATTCGAATGAATGTTACATAATGCATGATATTTGGTGATGGTGTCTGATTTCATACAAGATATTTTTCATTGCAAAAATTTTTACTTTTTTCATTTTGTATTTTTGTCAGTAAAAGTAGAGTCTTTGGGCGAGAAATGTGTAGTTTTGTAGCTCGGCTCAGTAACTATATCCCCTCCGGTATTAACTGGTAGTTACTTCACAAATCCATACGTTTTTAAAAGAACAGATATCCTTTCAAGTAATTCAAAAATGTTTTCTAGGTACTTGTTTATATTCAAAGTCTGTTATCTTGCACGAACATTCCCCCAAACATACACCAGGCATTCTTCTCATATTCTGAGTTGTCAATATGAAATACTTAAAATTTCCCCCAGCATCAGTTTTCTTTGTAAGTTTTTCAACACATTTCCTATGCTTTGATAACAGATAATGTCTTGTTTTGCAATTACTTTCAAGAAAATGACTTCTATAGTTTTCTACCTTTAACTCATATTAAAACTACGCCAATAAGCTGGTTGTCACACATCTTTGTGTCAAACTTAATGTAGCATTTGCAGAAGCTAATGAGAAAGGTTCCCTTCCTGAGCAGTACTGATACTCAGTCGCGGAATTACCTGCCCAGGTAGTATTCCCAACACTTGCTGTCTTGCTGAAATGACTTGCATTTTGTGGAAGCTGAGCTATTTGGACCATTACTTGTAAGGTGAGGAAAGCTTTTTGAGAGGCTCCTTGATAATAAGAAAAACAGGAACCAAACTGGTAGATGTAATATAGTGGAACATATTACCTATCATGATAAATTTGCTAGCAGTCCCTTTTTTGGACAGGTATTTGTATGTGTTGTTTGCTTATCTTTCTGTACACTTAAAGGCCATATTATGAAAGTACTACATTCTCATACAAATTTGAAAACTATTGAAAATAACGTTAAAAATATCACCAACCCCATTCATGGATAATCTCTGTCAACATTTTTATGTATTATATCTTTTGACTTCCTGTGTATATTTAAAAATCATTACAGTATGTACATATCATTTTTTATCCTTTTGTCTGGCTTTTCTAGAATTTCATCTGAAGGGAGTATATAGTCTTTTGTGTCTGGCTTCTCTTGCTTTACATAAGCCTCTCAAGAACATCTATGCTATTGTTGAATCATATTTCATCATAAGGATGTACCACTAATAGTTTATCTCTTCATTAATTGATGAGTATTGAGTTCATTTCAGCTTTTGACAATTATTAGTGTGAATAAAGCAGCTCTGAACTTGAGTACAATTCTTTGTATGGGCACGTTTTCGTTTCTTTTTGATAAGTACTTAGGAATGGAATTGCTGGCCATATTGTATGTGTGTATTTAAATTGATAAAAAACTACCAGCTTATTTTCCAAAGTGGCAGTTCTGTTCTTCATCCTCACGAGCCGTGCGTAAGAATCTAGTTGCTAGACATCTTCACCAACACTTGGCATCGTCTGTCTTTAAACATTTTTCTTTATTTTAGTCATTCTTGTGGGTATCTAGTAGTTTTAATGAGTGTTTTTCTAATGATTAATGATGTTGAAAATTTTCCTGTGCTTATTTGTCTTCCTTATGTCTTCTTTAATATCTTTTGCATTTTTTATTGGATTGTTTGCTTTTCTTATGGAGTTATAAGAATTTTTAATATAGTCTGCATACAAGTCCTTTATCAGATATATGTTCTGCAAACAAATTTTTTCTCAAACATATATTTTCTCACAATCTGTAGCCAACCTTTTCATTTTCTTAACGGTACCTTTAGAATAGTAAAATTTTAGCAAACATTTCAGTTTTGATGAAGTCTAGTCAATCAATTTTTTCTTTTTGAGTCCTGGTTTAAAAATATTTGCCTAAGTTAAAATCAATAAGATTTTCTTCTAGAAGTTGAATAATTTTAGGTTTTATATTTGAATGTATAATCCATGTTTTAAACAATTTTTTGATGTGATGTGAGTCATGTCAAGTTTTCCTGTTTTGCATATGAATATCTGATTTTGTTGTTGCACTAGTTTTGATAAAGAAACAAAACAAAAAACCAAATGGTCATAGATATGTGAGTCTGTTTCTGGATTCTTTGTTCCATCTATTTAATTTTCTATGTTGATACACTGGCATACTTTCTTACTTAGTATAGCTTTTAAATAAACTTGAAATCAGTTCATGTTAGTCCTATAACCTTGGTGTTTTTCAAAGTTGTTTTGGTTATCCCAGGTCCTTTGTATTTTCATGAGAATTTTAGAAACAGTTTTTGAATTTCGTCAAAAAGGATTTTTATCCAAACTATATGAGGAATTCTCAATATGTGATATATATTTTTAAGGTGGGGTGGGGGTGGGGCACCTCTTTTTCAAGCTTATCTTTTATTCCTTTAGCATTTCGGTCCAATGCAACTCCCGGTTGTTTGTACAAATAAAGATACCCATTTAAGCTAGAGGTCCTAGACTATTTCAGATAATTCTTAAAGTGAGCAGCACTCTTGTGAAGCTCAGTCCTAGATTCTGAAAGCAATGGGGTTACGTCAGGCAATAGGCAATCAGGATCCCAGGGTGTCATGTTAATGATAGGATGGGTCTTTTTGAGCACATGTCAGATCTACATTCTGCTCACCATTGCTGCAATCATAAGTCAAAGGATTCTCCTACGTGATGTACCAAGAACTGCAGTTCTTGTAGCCACTACTTGAAACTACCCAGAGCATTCAAATCAGCCTTGAGTATGTACAACAGTGTTACAATGTCCTGGCCCTAACGGCTACAGCTGAGGGCACGTGCTGTGTTGTATCCATGGGGATCCTCCAGGCTAGAAAACAGGAGTGGGTTGCTATGCCCTCCTCCAGGGGATCTCCCCAATCGAGCGATTCAACCCAGGTCTCCCAAGTTGCAGGTGGATTCTTTACCGTCTGAGGCACCAGGGACGCCCTCATTAAAGTGAACCTTTTGTTCCTCATTACAGTGATATTGTTCCAGAACTTGGATCCATTTTTCAATCCATCTTCTTTAGTGCTTCTCTCATGCTGAATTCTTTCCCTACAGTTAGAAGCTACCAGTTTATTGAGATTTTATGCCGTGCTCTGTTTAAAATGCTTATTTTCAGGCATGTATCATATTGGTGGATCAGACCTTGACAATTATGAGGCATTTAAATGATTAGATTCTGATTGTCAAAATTCAAGCCCTTGAAATAGAATGCCTGAGCTAATGCATTCCACATGCCAGCATCTCATTTGCTGATCAACGCATTCATCAGAATCAGTGATGAGCACGTACTGTATACTTGTCAAAGTAAACTTATTAAAAATACATTAGTTCTAAATAAAGTCTTATATTGATTTGTCATTTGTTTTATTGATAGCAAACTTTACACCTGCCCTCAAATATTCACATCAAAAAATATCGTTTTTCAGGCAGAGTGAAGTTCAATGATGAATATAATTCCTCATTGAGAGGATACTGGCTCATCAGCATGCACCAATGGCATGCCTCACATTCAGAAAAACAAAGATGAGAGCAGCTATGGAAAGCAATTGATATTCCTGCCCAGGTTGGAGTTGATGTGCAAATGGATAAACACAATGTTATCATTCCGAGGAAGCTATATGGAATCACACCAGCAGGGGTTTGATACTGAATTTCCTTCCGTTTTTAGCTCTGTTGTCATTTCAGAAGCTGAGAAACCAAGAGTCTCCTAGAGCTGTATTAAGGGATTCCAACCCCCAACAGAGAACCATGCAACAATTAGCAATCACAGAAAAAGTAAATAATAAAACATGTAGCAATACAAGGGGGTTATTACAAAATGGATTTATAAATGTGGGGTGGTATTAGTTTAGTATGACTTTGTTACTCACTATTATTAACATAGTGCTTACCAACCTTTTTAGATAGTGTATATAATGAACTGGTCTAGAGCTAAATAGCTAATAGTTTCTGTTTTTAATTAAGCTCTGTCTTAATATCTCCCCAGGGGTCTAATACACTGGAATCCATTTTTGAGGGGAGAGAGGAGCTTAAGGCTACTTCTAAGGGGCCCTCATTAAAATTTAAGCACAGAAAAATCCCTCCTTTTTGTAGCTCTACCTTTTGGCAAAATCTCTGCATTGGGTATTTGAGTAGCTGGAGGACCATCAAGAGTGAGTAAATTTAAGAGATCCCACTGCCTCTCCTAATGAGTGGTCCTCCTTCCTTCCTCCAGGGCCCCACCACCTGTCCTTCAGGGGGAGGCAATCAGCCTCCTTATCTTTAGGACCAATCCAAACTTCAGAAGGGCAGAATTCCATTAGTTTAAAGTTGACAAATAGTTGCCGTTAGTCTCACTCTGACCCAGAACCCAATTGAGGACATGGATTTCTGGTTAGCTCTGGGGACTCAAGACCCACTTTGCTAATAATCCCTATTATCTCTAACCATAAAGAGATGCTTCCCAGGTGATTCCGTGGTAACGTATCTGACTGCAGTCCAGGAGACTCAGGAGATGTGGGTTCGATCCCTGGGTCAGGAAGATCCCCTGGAGGAGGAAATGGCAACCCACTCCAGTATTTTTGCCTGGAGAATTCCATGGACAGAGGAGCTTGGTGGGCTACAGTCCATGGGGTTGCAGAGAGCTGGACTGAGCACACACATGCGCTATGTGAGTGTGTGTGACATAAAGAGATGGGTCCTGGGAGCTCTACTATCCAGAGGCAGAACACTATCGTATGGAAAGGCAGGCATAAGACAGCAAGAGAACAGAGTAGTTCACCTGCACTGCTCTTGGGCACTTATCCACAGATATCACTCATCTAACTGGCTTTCCATCTTGTGCTCATTCCTGTAAATTATATTGTGTGGCCATTGGAACAAAAACCCGTACAGGACTTTGCTCTAGTCCCCATGGATCTGACTTGTAGCTTTTTGTCTTACTCTGTGGTAGTAAACAAAATGAAATTTGGTTTACTTACATCAGGAAATAAATGCTGGTAATTAGATGGTTAATGGTGGTCTGTTCACTAGGTGAGACACTTCAACCAAGAATGATTTTTTTTTTAAAGGATTGATCTCAATTTAGGAAAGAGTGCCCACGCCTCTGCCGTGATTTTAAATTAGCCACGACGGTGTGAAAATTCACAAGGTTGAAAGGCTTCTCAAAAGAAGAAAGCAGGGAGTGGTGGAGGAGTGAGACAAAGCTTGCTTGGTGAGTCTTTCCTTGTATTAGGAAAGAAAAATCTTTAAGTAGCTTGTCCTGTTCTTTTGTGTTTGTGTATGTGAGAAGCTCTTGCAGTTTTCTTAAGCTCAGTGCCCTGATCAGAATCTCATGGGCACTCGGCCCATGCACAACCTTGGCTTAAAGGAGGCTAGAAAGCTGCTATCCTGATTTTTGTCTTTATAGTGGGATGCAAGTGAGACAAGAGAAAAGGGAGTTGTGTCTGCCCCAAGTGATCTTCTCCTTTTTCTGTTTATTCAAGACAAGCCCACTGAACTTTTAACTCTTAATCTTTAGTTCTTCATCTTTGTGCTCTCTTATGCTCTTGGTTGTGTTTTTCTCTGCATACATTTTGTTCCTTAGTATTTCTGCATCACCGATGGGATAAAGCCCCAGTTCCAAATCATAGCATCTGAGATCCTTTGCGCCTGGCCCCTGCCCTTCACTTCAGCTACCTCTACTTCTGTTTCCTTGAAGATGCCACTACTGTACTATGTGGAGTCTCTTTGTTGTTGTCATTTAGTTGCTACGTTGTGTCCCAAATCTTTGTGACCCCATGAACTGTAGCTCGCCAGGCTTCTCTTTCCATAGGGTTTTCCCAGGCAGGAATATTGGGGTAAGTTGCCATTTCCTTCTCCAGGCTTCCCTGGTGGTTCAGATGGTAAAGAATCTGCAGTGCAAGAGATCTAGGTTCGATCCCTGAGTCAGGAAGATCGCCTGGAGAAAGGAATGAATACCCACTCCAGTTTTCTTGCCTGGAGAATCCCATGGACAGAGGAGCCTGGTGGGCTACAATCCATATGGGTCATAAAGAGTCAATTACACTCTCCAGGAGATCTTCCCGATCGAGGGATCTAACTCTTGTCTCTTGTGCCTCCAGCACTGACAGACAGATTCTTTACCACTGTACCACCTAGGAAGACCTGTGGATTCTCTAGAAAGTGAAAGTCGCTCAGTCATCTCCAACACCTTGCAACCTATGGACTATACAGTCCGTGGAATTCTCCAGGCCAGAATACTGGAGTGGGTAGCCTTTCCCTTCTTCAGGGGATCTTCCCAACCTAGGGATAGATCCCAGGTCTCCTGCACTGTAGGCAGATTCTTTACCAGCTGAGCCACAAGNTCCGTGGAATTCTCCAGGCCAGAATACTGGAGTGGGTAGCCTTTCCCTTCTTCAGGGGATCTTCCCAACCTAGGGATAGATCCCAGGTCTCCTGCACTGTAGGCAGATTCTTTACCAGCTGAGCCACAAGTGGATTCTCTTACTGTTTTCTAAAAGTGGCATACTGCCTTCAGGCCCATGTTGTCTCAAATACATAACATTTACCCATGAATCAAGACCACCTCAATCAATCTCTCTTCTGGGAAGCTTTCCAAAGGCCGTCCTTCTGATTAGTATTGACCTTGCTATGTCGTAATGGTTTTCTCACATTCCTGCCCTCAAGGATTCCTTGGTCTAGTGGGACATCAGGACTTGGGAACAGTGCCTGGCAGAGGGTAAGCATGTAAAAAATGTGCCGTGAAGGGGACTGAAAGCTTGAGGAAAAGAACTTTTAGCTTTTCATTGTTTCCCCTGAGAACAGCCTAATGTGATTACTAATTAATAACCCAAGATAAGTTGTTAGGACAAACCAATTTGATTAGTTGATTGAGCAAATAAGCAGAAAACATTTTTAACCTTATAATATCAATTTAGATTAATACTGATTTAAGCCCATCATTTTGTAGATTATATATGTTACCAGCTGATCCTAATAGCTCTTTTCCCATCTTCTCTCCCAAGTATGTGCTCGTACGTGTTTGTGTGACTTTATTATCTTTATTTTTCTTTCTTTAATTCTCATTTCCCCCACTTCCCAAACTGTTTGTCTCTTCACATCTGATTAATATTATCACCAGTTGTAAGACTCGTCTCTGCCTCAGTGGAGCAGGGGCAGTCTTTGTATCAAAAGCTAGGATAAATCTAAGTATTCTCACACAAAAGTCACTTAACATTCATAGCACTGACCTCTGGTAAGCAGATTTTGTGTGCAATGCCATGAAATGTGATTCATACAGGGATGAAGAATCATTTTTTCCCCCCACAGTAAATAACCTGAAGACTACTTAGTTCCCTTACAGACTTTTCATTCTATTAAAAAAAACACTGCTGATTCATATCACTTAATCTATACTGATATAGATCTCAGAAAATTCTCTGATATGTTTTACCCTTTACGACAGAGAGACTGACCATCATGTAAAACTGGTGAGTTGGCTGGCTTGTTGGAAGCTAAGAGTCTTTTCAGTATAAGAAGGACCACCCTGGGACTTCCCTGGTGGTCCAGTGGTTGAGACTCCAAGCTTCCAGAGCAGGCGGCGCAGGTTCAAGCCCTGGTCAGGGAACTAAGATCCCACAAGCTTCATGGTCAAAAAAATAAAAAATAAAAACCACCTAGTGCTGGTTCTCGGAGAAGGCAGTGGCACCCACTCCGGTACTCTTGCCTGGAAAATCCCATGGATGGAGAAGCCTGGTAGGCTGCAGTCCATGCTAAGGGTCAGACACAACCGAGCAACTTCCCTTTCACTTTTCACTTTCATGCATTGGAGAAGGAAATGGCAACCCACTCCAGTGTTCTTGCCTGGAGAATCTCAGGGACGGGGGAGCCTGGTGGGCTGCCGTCTATGGGGTCGCACAGATCCGGACACGACTGAAGCGACTTTAGCAGCAGTGCTGGTTCTGAGGCTCTTAAAAAAAAAAAAAAAGACAATACCATTCAAGAAGGGCCACCTAAATCCTGGGAGAGATAAAATTTTTTAAAATTATATCTTTATATACATCTTTATTTTTATTGCAATATAACTGACATAAAACTTTGCATTGGTTTTAGGTGTGCAACATAATGATTTGATATATGCATATACTGAGAACCAAAAGCTTTGTAGCTCAGTTGGTAAAGAATCTGCCTGCAGTGCAGGAGACCAACTTTGATCCCTGAGTTGGGAAGTTCCACTGGAGAAGGAAGTGGCAACCCACTCCAGTATTCTTGCCTGGAGAATTGCATGGACAGAGAAGCCTGGCAGGGTATCATCCATAGGGTTGCCAAGGGTCGGACGTGACTGAAGTGATTGAATACATACATATATCTCAAAATGATTACCGCAATAAGTTTAATTACCATCCATCACCACACGGTTACATTTATTTTTGGGTGAAGGAAACTTAAGATCTATTCTCTCTTAAACTTTCAAACATATGATATTGTTAACTACAGTGACCATGCTCTGCATTGGATCCCATCTTATAACTAGAAATTGTACATTTTGATCACCTTTAGCTTTTCACACATTCTCACCTTTATGTTTATATTCATAACATTTATATACTTTAATATTTGAGCATCTTGGAAATATGAGCCAGTTAAATGGCGTTCACTTAGGCAGGACCTTATTAGATAAAAACAGCAAGCAAAAGACCACTTCTGCCAGTTGATTTACTTTGGGCCACTTACAGAGCAAAATTGGGAAACAGGTGAAATTTTACTATCCTTATTCCTTCAGTAAACCCTTAGTGGTCACTGGAAAAAAAAAAAAAACAAACCCACATCCTCTGGGAATTAGTCAGATATGGGATTGAGGCCATATATTGGTTGCATGACTTTGGGGAAGTTGTTTTGCTGTTTAAAACCTTGGTTCTTACGTCTATAAAAAAGGACTGGTAATCCTTATCTCAAGGGCTGTGTGGCTAGGGCACTCAAAGATAAGTGTTCAATAAAGTCTAGCTATTGCTGCTGGTATTATTACTACTGTTACTGGCTCTCACGGGCCTTAAGAAATACGTGGGATAAGTCACAGTCCTTCCTCCAAGGAGTTTTTATACTTTATTTGGGAGGAGATAGTAAACAACTAATTATACCACGAGGCAGCATAATTTTAGGGCAGTAATAAAGGTATAAACAAAATGGTACAAGATTAGAAAATGGGTAAATTTGGACCACATGGAGACATCAGAAAAAAGCTCTGTGACTAGGACGAATCTGTGTCGAGCCTTTAGAAATGAGCAGGCTCTTAGGAGAGAGAGGGGAAAGGGACGTTTCCATCACCCCAGGCTGCTCTTCCTTCAACCTGTGTGATTATGAGGGTTTCTACCACATTCCTCCTCCTTGTTGTACCTAGTACCTGCCTCAGAAACTAATACAATATTATTATCTGAGGGGAAATACTCTTATTATTGTATTTGCATGTAACCCTTGTGTGGAAGATATATGGACAGTAGTATGGTTATAAGGTACGATTGTTTTATTCTCTGTTTGTGAAGATCAGAGACCTACTGGATTTCAGTGAGAACCAGTCACCTTGAAAGCAATATCTCAGGCTGGACAGCCAGAAACCGGAGAGTCAGCTCCAGAGGGGCACTGAGGGATGATGCCCTTCTTGTTACCCATGCACTTAACCAGATACCAGAGAGGTGATTCCCTTTGGAAGGTGTGAGCGTTCTCCTACAGAGTAGACTGGGCATGGGAATGGGGAATTAGCATGCTCAAGCAACTTAACCAAGAAGTTGTGGGCATCCTTTGGGCTCCGTGTGATCCAGGTGTATGCACCTAAGTTCATGCACATCTGGGTCTGGAGTTCAGCTCTGGCATTCGCCAAAAGTGGGCCTTGGGCAAGTTACTAAATCTCTCTGCATCTTGTTGTACCACTCGTGTGCATGTGTGCAGTCTCAGTCCCTCAGCTGTGTCTGACTCTTTGTGACCCCATGGACTGTAGCCTGCCAGGCTCCTGCATCCATGGCATTCTCCAGGCAAGAACACTGGAGTGGGTTGCCATTCCCTTCTCCAGGGGATCTTCTTGACCCGCGAGACCAAACTCGCGTCTCTTGCATCTCCTGCACTCTCAGGTGGATTCATTACCACGACACCGTCTGGGAAGCCTACCACTTATAAAGTGTGAAAAACAAAATCTCCCTTATAGGATTGATGTGAAAATGAAATGAAATAGTTCCCAGGCGTGGAAACCTTCTAGACAAAAGACCCTAGAATATTAGTTCTTTTTCTTCCTTCCTTTTCTTGTTTTCCTCCAGGTCCCCTGCCTCTGCCAGCACTGAACTTTAATATGAAGTAAAGACTGGAGTATTTTAGTCAGTATCAGCTGTGCTAAGAGACACTGAGAAAAATGGTTTCAGTCATGTGCTTTAGAATATCAAAGGGGAGCTCAGTGTTCCTGGGGATCAGCAGGAGAGGAAACCCTGGTAAAGGGTGTGGTGAGGGAGATGAACACCCTGAGAGACCTACCTTTTTCAGGAGGACGTTGTTGGTCCAGTGCTGAATTTTAATGGGTCTGCATTGTAAAAAGGGAGAAGGTACCTCCTCTACATCTATCACCCCTAAATATAAAAACGAGTAAACGCACAACTTATTCCTAGTGGCATTTTGCTTTTTGTTTTTCTTCTTTTTTTAGCAAAGAGGTGAATTTATTTGAAAAATAAGAGACATTCTCTCGTACCTAAGTACACAGGGACCGAATCAGGGATGGAAATGTCAAGATCAAGGATACTTTCTGCAATGATCTGTTTCTCTACTGTTTTTTAAAAAAACTTTACTGGAGTATAGTTGATTTATAATGTTGTATTAATTTCTGCTGTACAGCAAAGTGAATCGGCAATGAATACATGTATCCCTCCTTTTTTGCATTTCCTTCCCTTTTAGGTCACCACAGAGCACTGGGTAGAGTTCCCTGTACTATACAGTAGGTTCTCATTAGTTACCTGTTTTATGCATAGTAGTGAATATATGTCAATCTTAGTGGAATTTCGCAACAAAAAATCTTGCCCCATGTGAAAGGAATTTGGGGGGTTCTTAGGCAGTTTGGGGAAATTTCAGGGAGGCGAAGATGAAGACAGGCTTCAGTGATGGGGATATTCACTCTACTTAGAAATTAGACACTAATTTCTAATAAGTCACTCGACTTAGAAGTTAGACATTTACTTGACCTAACTATAAGTGGTTCTACCATAGTGGGACAGAAGACCAGAAATTCCAGTATTTAAATTGTTCAGCCTCATATGATGAACCACAATGAATGATATACACTAGCTAATTTGAGTGTCTTCTTACAGCCTGGTCCTGTAGTACCCTAAACTGACATCATCATCTCTCAGTATTCTTCTTTCCTTGGCTCTGCAAATGCAAAGTGAAAAAGAGAAATGAGGCTATTCAGCACAAATACATGAAGTTGAAGTGGCTTTCGGCCCAAATTGTCCAGAGCATTCTCTGTCTTTTTAGCCCAGGGGAGAAAAGCTGTTGCCCTAATAGGGAAATGAGGAATCAATATGGAGCTAATCCTGATTTGGAACCTTGGAATGTGAAAATCACAGATCTTTAGCGAGAAAAGATGTTTTAAAATCCAACTTTTATTTGACACATGTACAGTATGTCTTAGTTTCATGTATGTGATGTTCATCTTGCATGTAAGCATTCTAAGTGTGCCCATAATCATTCTGAATAACTAGATCTAGATGGCCTGAAAATGTTTGAGAGGGGAGCCCTTCTAACTCCGTAAATGGTACCAGTGGATGTGTGACGAAGCAAGTGGGTTAGACTTAGGAGGCCAACTGATTTGCGATGATGCATGGGTTATTGTCAACATGAAGATAATCAGCAGTACGGAGTGTCCCTGAGTCTTAATCTCGTCTCGCTAATGACGCTGGCGAGACAGATACAGGATGGTATTGAGAGAAGAGTCACCTCAGACAAATATTAGTGGCACCGTCCACAGCTCATTGTCTGTGAAAGCGCTGACTTGACTCAACTTGACAATCGTGTCAGTAGAATTCTAGTCTCTCAGAATTAGCATTAAGGATACTTTCCTCATGGTTGGAAGTCTTCAGCTGGAATTTAGCTAAAAGCTGGAGACTTTTCTGAGGTAGATACAATGACGTTTTCACGTCTGTGGTTGATGGCAGTCACTGCACGTCGGACTCCAGGTGGCTGAACCAGCGTCGTAAATGACGTCATCATCACCTCTGTATTCCGAGCCTTGCTACTCGTGTTGGGCCGCTGAGTGTCCATTTTTGAATTCAGTGTTCCCTTTGCCTTTCTTTGCTTTTAGAAGGCATGTGTATGGATTGTCAAACTCTTTCTCATTTTGTCATTCATTCTATTTCATTATCAAGCCTATTGGAAACAAATATATGCCATTGTTATTTTGACCAAAACAACTGGTTCCACATCTTGATAGTTACTTTAATCTTTTATGCAGGAGGAGATGGAGGCTGAGTGAGTGGGTAACCCCATGTAATGAGAAATGTGTATGTAATCAGACGTGCATCTCACAACCAACAAGTAAAAAAAAACCCTATATCTCAAAGAGAATGAAATGACACATATTTTGGTCAGTGCTAAGAATATGGAACTTTACCTGTTTCTGCTGACTGCATTGTTTAAACTCCTGCAAGAATGCTTTGCTCCCAAGACCTACTCAGTGCTCAGAATAGAGGACATTGAAAGGGAAAAACCCACCAGTAGATCCTTGTTGAGGGGGTTGACTCTAGCAGCAAAAAAATGATAAGATGGTAGTCAGTATTTCCAGGTTATCCCTCATGTAGTCATTGCTTCCTTTGTTAGGTAACAAAGCAAATTTCTGGCTACATCTCTGAAGTTCTAGATCCCTTTTCAGGATGATGCAAGATTGAAGATGAATGCAGGATTAGCAACTAAGGAGAATGGAAAAATAAGAATGAAATGAATGAATGAACTTGACTGCTCTTTGCAGTCAGCAAAGAGAAGCATTGATAGGAGATTTAAATTCATGCCAGCTTCTATGTCAAGTTCCTTTCATCCATTTCGGCTAATCTCTACTACAGCCAGGAATCCAAGGCAAGAGATTAAGCACCTTGTCTGAGGTCTCATAGCTGACAAGAGGATCATCTAATCTGCTGGCTTCTTCACTCAGATCCAACTGCCTACCCATAGTTAGGTGATGGCTTTTATTTAGCTGATTTCATGTATTGCTACTGCTATTGCTAAGTCACTTCAGTCATGTCCAACTCTGTGCGACTGCATAGATAGCAGCCCACCAGGCTCCCCCGTCTCTTGAGATTCTCCAGGCAAGAACACTGGAGTGGGTTGCCATTTCCTTCTCCAATGCATGAAAGTGAAAAGTGAAAGTGAAGTCGCTCAGTCGTGTCCGACTCAGCGACCCCATGGACTGTAGCCCACCAGGCTCCTCCATTCATGGGATTTTCCAGGCGAGAGTACTGGAGTGGGGTGCCATCGCCTTCTCCGATTCCATGTACTAGCTGACAGTAACACAACAGATGTAACATTCTCTGATCACAACAAAAAAAACCAATGAAGTTTTTTTCTGATTCTGTCTGTTAAGAAGTCATCATTTGAGTGTCAGGGTTTACCTATCAAAGACATTGGTGAGCATGTAATAGGAAAACTTCACCCTGTTGTGTAAAGCAACAAGTGAAAATGGTCAAACTGGGAAGAGTGGTTTATTTGTGTTGTGTTAGAAAGTCAGAAGTATCAGCATGTCCTCAACATGGGCTCCACCTGCTTGAATATCTTTCAATAACATCGACAGGTCGTTGTGTTTCAACTATTCTTTCTAAGCAGTGCATGGTATATTCATTGAAATACCCTTATTTAATTCCAGACAAGTTTACCATTATCTCACAGAGTCTGATATTAAGAATGCCAGTATGCAGTTTATATATGGTATATAAACTGCATATATTTTTGTATTTATTCCATAGCATAACTTACTATGAATAGTATATTTTCAGCTAGACCCTCCTCCATGTCTATCATATAAAACAAACAACAGAAAGTCATAAGAAGAAAAATCTGCCTGGCGATGTGGTGATTTTGTTAATAGTGAGCCTCTGTGCTTCTGTGTGATTGAGATGCAGTCCGTTTCTGCTGCACCTCTCACTTACTCCCAGGAAACAGTCCCAGTTGTCTAGAGAGTCAACACCTTCTGACAGGCGCCATCTGGTCGGCCATTCATTAACTCCCACAACACTGTCTGTGAATCTGCCTCTCTCCCCATGACCAGTGACACCATCAAGAGCTGGTGTGGCCTAAAGCAATATTGTTTCCCTGTTTGGATCACCCAGTTATCACCAAGCATGAGTCCTGGAGGCAAGGTGCTACCTAGTACGTGGATTTGTCGTATCCCTAGATGGACTACTTGATGACAGTTTGGAAATTTAAAGGGGACTGCAAATAGCAAAAGAGTAAGAAGTTTTGATGGACGAGGAGATCATCAATGATAAAAGGATTATTGTTTGGTTTGGGGAGAAAGAACAATGTAGAAAATTCTTCTTTGAGAGTGCATTTTTTGAGAGGTGACTAACAGAGAGTCATGAGTTAGATTCATTTTCAGCTCGCATTCAAAAAATCCCTTCTTCTGCTTTCTTTTAGTAGGGAGTCTAGTACCTGCTCTGAGATGCTAAGAAAGGAAGGAGAGTGACAGTGAAGGCAAAGAGGAGGGGAACCATCAGAGGAACTGAGTGTGGAACAGCAAGGCTCGTGGTCATTACCATTAAATTAACCACAAGATCCAGTGTCAGATAAATGTTCCAACCTGTCTCAGATTCATGTTTTTCAGATTTATTTTTCCCCTTCTAATTCTCCTATAGGGAAGTTTGTCCTATTTTATTGTAAGTTATTTGATCTGCCATGAGTCTTAGAAGGGTTCTTTTGAACTTTTCTAATGCCAAAAATGTTGTGAAGAACATCACCTTTCTAGAGTAAATCTCCTAGAATTTAAGCTCCATGAAGGTAGAAACCAGATTTTCTTATCCTTTGTTGTATCCTGAGCACGGTGTCTGCCATACCTTAGATGCTCTATAACATCTTGAATGCACCAACAATCAATTCTGCAGTGCAGTGCAAACACGATGCTCTGGTATCCATAACAGTAGAAAACATTTGTTGAATTCTTGTAAGTACCTTGCACTGAGATACATACATTTCATGTGCATTATCTGATTTCATTCCTTATAAGCAACCCTTCCTGGGTGCTGTTTTTATTCCCACTTTCCAGATGAGGAAAAGGAAACATAGCTGGTAAGTGGCAAAATCTTGGCTCTAATCCTGGTTTATTTAAAGGCAAATAACCCATGTTCTGAACTGATTTGCTGGATTCAATGACCCGTTGAATGATGTGAATTTTGAACATGACAATTTAGTTAATCATTTGTTTCCTCCTTCCATTTCTGTGTATTTCATTCCTGGATTGTTCACATCCTTTCTCAATATGTATGCCTGGATTTTACAAGCATCGATGCTGTCTTCCCTCTCTTCTCTCATGCCTTCTCTCCTTCCACCTTAAATGATGACATGTAGTGAAGGCATCGAGGTAAATGGGCTGAGTAGTTAAATATATGGGTCTCCATCCCAGTGGAGTAATGATCTTACACATTTTCCTTTCCAGCCTCTCTCGTTTGGAGTCTGAGTCTTCATAGATGCCTCCACTTCATCTCTCCGGCTCCTCATCTTTACGTCCCCCTCCACCATCCCTATAGGTGTGAGTAGCATTTATAGGGAAAATCAGATAACAATATGTACTAGTAATGATAAGAACAGCCAGCAAGGAAAGTCAGCTCCTTGAGGGTAGGGCCAACATGTTATTTATCTTCCCTGTACATCACCTAGTTCACTCCCTGGCATATAGAGGCACTTCATAAATATTTGCTGATCTACTTATATATGTATGTGTGTGAGTCATAAGAAAACTCATTGCCCCTTTTATTTTCTGTATAATATAATCAACTCTCTTCTTTTTCTGTATATTCTCACCACTGTATTATCAATACATTTAACAAGATCTATAAGCATCTTTCCCTGTCTTCTTCTGTGGTCTATTTCCTATAAATTTATTCATTTATAACAGGGTACCATTACAAAAACAAACCTCTTACAAGTAGCAATGCAGATATGGAGCTTATACTCACTTTTTGATCTAGTTGAATAGCTGTACATATCACGTAGCTTCCTTGAATGTCTTTCAAACATGATGTAAAAGACATATTTAAATATGTCTCTTTCTTTTAAAGGCTAATGATATAATATGCATTATTTTAATTGCAGGATTTGTGAATGTACTCCAATGTTACAAATACTGTGGGTAGTTAAAAAAAGAGCAACTTTTGACAATAACTTGCACTCTGAATTCAAGAATGTCTCTTTTATGTGATATCAATTCCCCTTGTGCCTTGGACTTTTGTTTCTTTCCATTTCACCTCCAAAATTACATTGAAAACATCTGCTAAGGACTTATTTAAACAGCTAGTTAATGCTTTATAAAGCTCAGAGGTGCGCCCATCTGTTCCAGGAGCATTCTCTTTTCTCAACGGCTCTATCATATTTTCTACCTCTCTGACAGCTGGTTTTGCCTGAAAACTCTTAATTTCTTTCTATCAGTAGTGTGACACCTTTCATTAAAGTTTATCACTGAATTTTCCTTATTTTGCTTTGCTCTGAACATCAAGTTATTTCCTTTTTTTCTCACGTCTTCCTTAAATTCTTCAATGTTGTTGTAGTTTTTACAGCCAAAACGTCCTCATAACCAAACTAAAGTCAGAATGCAGCTCTGATGGATTCATCGCCAACATCTTGGTCCTATGCCCCCTCCCCACCAATTGCACCTTCGTGTACAGGACCTGATGCAAAGCCCTTTAGCACACATCTGCTTCCCAGGGATTATGGGTGCATCCTTACTAGGGAATTCAGGCCAGTCCCAATACCACCCTCCAGTCTAGCCTACCTCTTTGGACTATTTCAGCTTCCTCAGGGATGAGGAAGGAACCAATTCTCTGTTGCCTGACAGAAGAAAACCCATTTCCAGATCTTCTGATGATCCCTTGGAAGCCCTCCCTACCCCCCACCCCATCTAGGCTGAGATGACAGAGGAGGCTGTTGCCCTCCACTCCTTATCAATGGGCAGACTCAAAGCAACTACCTTCTCCACACAGTCTCTTTGCCATTTCTCTCTCCTTTGTCCATCCTTTTTTTTTTTTTTTAAATGAGTGATGGAATTCAGGAGGTACAGAACCAATTCTCCAAAATTTCTTTTGTAAACTCTGCACATGGAGAGCTGTTTCATATTCTTTAGGGTAGCTAATAGCTAATGGGTATCATCACCTCGCTTGAAGAGAGAGATGATGAGCCCTGGTTTAACTTCCACCCCCTCCTTGCATCATTTTGTTACTGAGGCAGCAATTCAGATGCAGTAATTTGTGTTCTGAACTTATTACAGAACATCATATGGCATCTTGTAGCTATCAATATTTATCTCTTACATACTCAGAGTAGCCCATTGATTTTTAAAAATAAATGTCTGAGCAGAGGTAACAATCCACCCGTTTTAGATCATGGTCTTATGCTCATGCAAAGATGGGCTCACTAAGGACAGAAATGGTATGGCCCTACAGAAGCAGAAGATATTAAGAAGTGGCAAGAATACACAGAAGAACTGTACAAAAAAGATCTTCACAACCCAGATAAACTCGATGGTGTGATCACTCACACTCACCTAAAGCCAGGCCTCCTGGAATGTGAAGTCAAGTGGGCCTTAGGAAGCATCACTATGAACAAAGCTAGTGGAAGTGATGGAATTCCAGTTGAGCTCTTTCAAATCCTAAAAGATGATGCTGTGAAAGTGCTGCACTCAATATGCCAGCAAATTTGGAAAACTCAGTAGTGGCCACAGGACTGGAAAAGGTCCATTTTCATTCCAATCCCAAAGAAAGGCAATGCCAAAGAATGCTCAAACTACCACCCAATTGCACTCATCTCACACACTAGTAAAGTGATGCTTAAAATTCTCCAAGCCAGGCCTCAGCAATACATGAACTGTGAACTTCCACATGTTCAAGCTGGTTTTAGAAAAGGCAGAGGAACCAGAGATCAAATTGCCAACATCCGCTGGATCATGGAAAAAGCAAGAGAGTTCCAGAAAAACATCTATTTCTGCTTTATTGACTATGCCAAAGCCTTTGACTGTGTGGATCACAGTAAACTGGAAAATTCTGAGAGAGATGGGAATATCAGACCACCTGACCTGCCTCTTGAGAAACCTGTATGCAGGTCAGAAAGCAACAGTTAGAACTGGACATGGNCGTGAACCGTGAACTCCCTGATGTTCAAGCTGGTTTTAGAAAAGGCAGAGGAACCAGAGATCAAGTTGCCTACATCTGCTCGATCATGGAAAAAAAATAAATATAGTACATGCACAAAATTCCAACAGTATAGAAAGACAAAAATTGAAAAAATATCTCCCCTTCTCTCCATAATCCTTTCATCCAAACCATCCACTGTCCATGTCTGTGCTATCCAAATTGGAAGCTTCTAGCCTAGCCATGTGTGGCTATATATATTTAAATTAATAAAAATAAACTAAAATTCAAAATTTAATTCCTGAGTCACGCAAGCCACATTTCAAGTGCTCGATAATCACATAAGCCTAGCAGCTACCAAATTTATAGGGCATCACCATATTGCAGAAAGCTTTGTTGAATAGCCCAGGAACATCGCCTTGTGTTTCTATCCAGAAGCATTTTTTACACATCAGTATATACATATATGGGAGAAGGCAATGGCACCCCACTCCAGTACTCTTGCCTGAAAAATCCCACGGATGGAGGAGCCTGGTAGGCTGCAGTCCATGCTAAGGGTCGGACACGACTGAGTGACTTCCCTTTCACTGTTCACTTTCATCCATTGGAGAAGGAAATGGCAGCCCACTCCAGTGTTCTTGCCTGGAGAATNAATTGATGCTTCTGAACTGTGGTGTTGGAGAAGACTCTTGAGAGTCCCTTGGACTGCAAGGAGATCCAACCAGTCCATCCTAAAGGAGATCAGTCCTGGATGTTCATTGGAAGGACTGATGTTGAAGCTAAAACTCCAATACTTTGGCTACCTGATGCGAAGAGCTGATTCATTTGAAAAGACCCTGATCGTGGGAAAGATTGAGGGTGGGAGGAGAAGGGAACGACAGAGGATGAGATGGTTGGATGGCATCACCGACTCAATGGACATGGGTTTGGGTAGACTCTGGGAGTTGGTGATGGACAGGGAGGCCTGGTGTGCTGTGGTTCATGGGATCACAAAGAGTCGGACACGACTGAGTCACTGAACTGAACTGAATTTATTCTCAGAGCCTGTATCATTCTCTTCCCAGACTGCTCTGGGCTTCCCTGGTGGCTCGGATGGTAAAGAATTTGCCTATAATGCAAGAGACTTGGGTTTCATCCCTGGATCAGGAAGATCCCCTGAAGAAGGAAATGGCTCCCTACTCCAGTATTCTTGCCTGGAGAAGCCCATGGACAGGGGAGTCTGAGGGACTACAGTCCTTGGGGTTGCAAAGAACTGGACACAACTGAGCCGCTACCACCTTTTCACTTCCAGGTTGCTCTGGGTTGCTTCCCAGGTCTTCAGAATGCTCCATATGCCCATTGGTACTTTTCCCTCATCATGGAACAGTTGTTGCTTTATTATTGTTGCTGTTATAACCATTTTCATAGGTTAGTTACCTAACAATTAAATTCCCATTAACAGCAATTTTTTTTTTCTGATACAGGAACCCTAATTCCTTCAACTTTCTCTATACATACCCTCTTCTGCTTTTCTCCCGATGTCCATGAATGTCCTCTAAGAGGCAGCTACACTCTTAGTCTTCTTTCTTTTGCCTCATGAAATGTTAGGGGGTGCTAGAAGGAAGAGGTTTCACCTGTAGAGAAGTTTATTTGGAGCTGCAATTGGGGTGTTCAGAAAAGGCTTATCAGACACTTGTTATGACCCTTGATGTTTGGTTTCTTCTCGAAACAGAGCTCCGGTGTCTCAGAAACCAAGCATGGTTTTCCATTTGGTCCTCCACCAAAGAAAATACTGTCAGTTCCAGGGAGTTAAATACAAGTCTGTCTGTCCCAGTCCATTAAAAAAAAAATTATTCAACTGCTATTATTAGTAGATGTCAGTTTCTAAGGGCAAATCTGAAGAGTGGAAAAAAAAATGTGTGCAGTTACTCTGTATTGATATAGGCATGGCTATTTTTTTTTTGTCTATCAAGGAGTGGAAAAAAAAAAAGACTACTTCATGTATGTTCCATGCATGGACACGATGGGATCCATATTTCTCTGTCAAGCAGTGAAGCCCGTTGGAAAGCAAGGGCCAGTGTTAGAACTGGAAAGTCATGCTGATGCTTTCTGTGCTCGTGAGATTCTGGCTCCGTGGATTGGGGATTTTGCAATTCCCAATTGCAAAACTGTTCGTGTATCTGATGATCCATGCCATTTCGGGCAGGTGTTTGTTTGTGGCCCAGTTATTCCACCTGTGAAGTGAGTGGTACCAACAGGACTCCTGGGTAGTTTATTAGCAAAATGGAGTCATTGTTGAGCAAAGTATCTGCAGGAAAAACTGCTAGGAACCTTGACTATTTTAGAAGTGAAGCAAGTATTTTAATTTTTATGTTTTAAGAGGATGCCCAAGGACAGTGTATTGTGAAGAAGGAGGTCATGGTTCTCATGAACGTTCTGTTTCCTTTGGACTCTTTTGTTCTTCTGGTTCTCAGAAACGTTGCGACTTGTTTTCCTTTTTCCCCTCAGCGGAGGGCAATCTTCTCTGAGAATTAGCCAATACCAACACTAGATAGTCCTCTAAACAGCATTGCCTTTTTATTGTGGGCTCTTACAGATTTGAGTGTAAATATAGGAATTTCCAACCATAGAATGACAGTTGCAAGGGGCGGGGGAATTTCCAGTGCTCTTAAACTCATAATTGATCACTGATGCCATCCACTATGAAGGCCAGTCTTGGATCCAAGAATATACTGAAAGATGGGGATGATTTCACCAGCAAGCATTAGCAAATTCTGGAATATTCTTGTTGTCAGAATTAAAAGCAGATTCTAATTTATTTTGGCTTCATGGGTTCGTGGGTCGCCCTGTTTGGAACCTTCCCTGGAGATCCTCTAGACGTTTACTTCCTGTCCTGTTTCCCTGGCGAGGCATGATGTAGATTTCCTTACTGCTTTCTGAAGCTCTGGAGCAGTGGGAAAGGTTTCTTCTCCCTTTTGCAAACTCCTGTGAATCAGCTTAGTAGCTGTACCACAGCATTTGTTTTCCTGTAGAGCAGATATGGGTGGACAAGAGCAGAATGAACTTCCCCATGTTCATCAGTGAGAGTCAAGTCCTCTCATCCTATTTACTACTTCTTACACTTTAAGCCATCATTTTCCATAAGAGATTTTTATGATATCAAAAGCAAGCACAAACCTCCAAATTGGTTGGGCATAAAGAATATGTATTACAAGGTTACTCCTAACTGTGAGAATCATTAAGGCTTTTTTCCTATGAGATAGTGTGGATGATCGCCTAGGTATGGGGTTGGCCAAAAAGTTTGGGTTTTTCCACATGCTGGTATAGAAAACTTGAATACACCTTTTGGCCAACTCAGTAATGGCTTTGCCTCATCTTCTCTATCTAGCCAAATTGCCACCTTCCCTGCTAAGCTCCATGTCCCAGAGTGATCACCTTCTAAATCTCTTTCTCCTATCATATATCAGATACCTAGCACCTGGTCATGTACTAGCTTATGTGAAGTTTGTGTTGTTACCTTTTTAAGCAATTTACACTGTATTGGATACACATTGTAGCTGCATATTTCTGCAGGGCTCTATTCTGGTCAAACTGAAAGTCTGACAGCTATGAAGCTTCCTGGCTTCCCTGGGGGCTCAGATGGTAAAGAATCTGCCTGCAATGCAGGAGACCTGGGTTTGATCCCTTGGTCGGGAAGATCCCCTGGAGAAGGGAATGGCAACTCACTCCAGTACTCCTGCCTGGGAAATTCTATGGACAGAAGAGCCTGGCCTGCTACAGTCCATGGGGTTGCAAAGAGTTCGAAGCGACTAAGCAACTAAGGCACACACTGGAACTCCTGAAGTTCCCTACGTGGCCTACTGTCATTCTCAATTTACTGTTTGGTTCACTTAAATATGTTCATAAGAGATATATATAATATATAACGCAAGGCAGGAAACTGGTATTCATTGTACATAAGAAATAGTGTTCAGTTCAGTTCAGTCACACAGTCGTGTCCGACTCTCTGTGACCCCATGAATTGCAACACGTCAGGCCTCCCTGTCCATCACCAACTCTCGGAGTTCACTCAGACTCACGTGCATCAAGTTGGTGATGCCACCCAGCCATCTCATCCTCTGTCGTCCCCTTTTCCTCCTGCCCCCAATCCCTCCCAGCATCAGAGTCTTTTCCAATGAGTCAACTCTGTGCATGAGGAGGCCAAAGTACTGGAGTTTCAGCTTTAGCATCAGTCCTTCCAAAGAACACCCAGGGCTGATCTCCTTCAGAATGGACTGGTTGGATCTCCTTGCAGAGAGGGACTCTCAAGAGTCTTCTCCAACAGCACAGTTCAAAAGCATCAATTCTTCAGTGCTCAGCTTTCTTCACAGTCCAACTCTCACATCCATACATGACCACTGGAAAAACCATAGCCTTGACTAGATGGACCTTTGTTGGCAAAGTAATGTCTCTGCTTTTGAATATGCTGTCTAGGTTGGTCATAACTTTTCTTAGGCACTATGTTATATGATTTCAAATTTCATTTCATTTTTACAAGCATGACCTGAGACTAGATATAGTTACCTCTGTTATCTTCAGAAGAGAAAAGCAAAGCTTCTTTATTATTTTTTTTAATCCATAGCTACCCTTGGGGAGTGTCAGGACCAGGGTTCAGAGTTATGACTGTAAACATCAGAATCTGTTATTTCCCACTACTCCAACAAAAACATTGGAGAAGTCACAAACTTTTACAATGCCAGACTTATCAAAGACATTTTTTAAGGTGCAAAATATATTTTGAGAGACTCAGTAATCTTCAGTTAAAGAATAAAATCAATGTGTCAATAACATTACTTTTCTAAGCTCTTATGTAGTATTTATACCCTCTTATCCCCACTTCTTCCCTCACACCCACTTTTGCCCTACTCAGGCTGTAGGAAGTTTCCTAACTTTCTATTCATATTTGTCCCACTGAAACTCTTATCAATCCTGGACTTGGATCCCACACACCTAGTGGATCTGGTTTCCATTCAAGGTATAGTTTTTAAAGATAGAACAGATTTCTTCTTTGAAGTAATTGAACAGGAGAAGTTGCAGACTCAGAGAAACCAGATATTATCATAGGTGAGGGTGAGGTAGTGGATTGGGCAAAGGGTTTTGAGGCAAAGTTAGCTCAGCAGGTAAAGAATCTGCCTGCAATGCAGGAGATTCTGGTTCGATTCCTGGGTTGGGAAAATCACCTGGAGAAGGGATAAGCTACCCACTCCAGTATTCTTGGGGTTTCCTGGTGGCTCAGATGGTAAAGGATCTGCCTACAAAGAGGGAGACCTGGATTCGATCCCTGGGTAGGGAATATCCCCAGGAGAAGGGAAGGGCTACCACTCCAATATTCTTTCCTGGAGAAATCCCTTGGACTACAAGAGGCCCTTGGACTGCAAGGAGATCCAACCAATCAATTCTAAAGGAAATCAGCCCTAAATATTCATTGGAAGGACTGATGCTGAAGCTGAAACTCCAATACTTTGGTCACCTGATGCGAAGAACTGACTCATTAGAAAAGACCCTGATGCTGGGAAAGATTGAAGGCAGGAGGAGAAGGGGACAACAGAGGATGAGATGGTTGGATGGCATCACTGACTCTATGGACATGAATTTGAGCAAGCTCCAGGAGTTGGTGATGGGCAGGGAGGCCTGGCGTGCTACAGTCCATGGGGTTACAAAGAGTTGGACATGACTGAGTGACTTTCACTTTCTGCCTAATGATGCCTAGGACACAGGGCTAGCTTTCCAGGCACAGTGCTCAGGAGGGTCCCGTGCTTGAATGAATGCCACCATCTTGAAATCCTTAATAATTTCATTTTGAACTTGTGTTTTGTAAGTGAAGCTCAGTGGGATGATGGAGCATGATTATGAGGCAAGGAGCTAGACATAATGTGCTTTTTAGAATAGTTTTTGTGATGCCCCAGGAGAACAGAATTCCCATGAACCCATATATGTGGTAATTGAACAAGACTCAAAATTGTAATACAAGGTAAGCTATTAACCTATAAGAGGGGACATTGAGGCACATCCCCAGGGACCATGCTTTCTGTTCAGAAAAATCAGAACTTTCAAATGCAGAAAAAGGCAGCTGCATTCTAAGAAACACAGCCACAAAGAACCCTATCCTGCCCTTTCTTATACCTGTTACTTTCCTGTATTGACCAAACCACCTACAATAAAGCTGAAGAAAGAAGAAAGGGGAAAGATTGGGCAAGGCAGGACTCCCTTTCAGTTCTATCTTACTCATCCGTAAGCTCAAGGTAGAGTATATGGCTACAGCATATCAAGAAGTGACATGAAAACAATCTTGTGTGTGTTAGACATTGTTTTGGTAAGAAGGAAATATGTATATACAACTACACTCCATGAAACAAAAATTATGTAATTTTGGTGATTCTGCCTGAGGGTTAAAGTTCTGATAATTGCATTTAGAATTGGCATGGTACAATATAAAAATGAACAGTAAAATTCATGCTCATAATGTAAAATTTTACTTATTTTTTACTTAAAACAACTTAAATAGCATCTTAAAAACACCATGACCAATTGAGAGAGAGATTACAGAAAAAAGGGGAAAACCTTCTATTTTGTTAACATTAATGGCATCTTTCCTGCTTTTGGAACAAGGGGCCTATGTTTTCATTTTGCACTGGGTCGTATAAGTCACCTGACTGGCCCTGGTGGGATGTTTGTCTCTCCTTGAGGTTCAGCTGCCAGGATTTTACCCCGATGATTCTACCTTGGAGAAAAGAACTTCCATGAATTAAAGTGAAAGTTTCTCAGTCCTGTCCAACTCTTTGGGACCCCATGGACTATACAGTCCATGGAATTCTCTAGGCCAGAATTCTGGAGTGGGTAGCCTTTCCCTTCTCCAGGGGATCTTCCCAACCCAGAGATCAAACCCCAGTCTCCCACATTGCAGGCAGATTCTTTACCAGCTGAGCCACAAGGGAAACCCAACAATACTGGGGTGGGTAGCCTATCCCTTCTCCAGTGGATCTGCTTGACCCAGGAATTGAACCAGGGCCAGGGTTTCCTGCATTGCAGGTGGATTCTTTACCAACTGAGCTATCAGGGAAGCCCCCTCCATGAACTTAGGAGTTCACCAGTATGCAGTGGACCTTCCCTGCACTCATTCTAGAGGGAAACCTATGAGGGTATGGGTTCTCCCACAAGCACTGGCTCTCACTTTATGCACAGACAGACAAGGGTCTACAAACATCACAGCAAAATTTCTAGCCTTTTCATCATTCTGCTACTCTTCTCTGGCTTAGAAGACGCCCTGCTTCTTGATTCATTGCAGATACAGACCTAAGTCATCACCAATATCAGATGCAATTTTTGTAATTGCATTTCTTGCCTGAAAGTGGTCTTCATAGAAAATATAACTTCAGTGAGCTTCTCAAGAGAGAAGCTGTGATCAGGTGAAAAAGTCAGTCTAAACTCTGCATTTAACACAGTTGATGAAGCCATTAATTCCAATTTTTGGAGAAATATGTTCAAGCTGGGCATAGAGGAAAAGAGGATTTAAACAGGTGGCTGTGATATTTGGGGGAAAGCCCGATTGATTTTAAATTGCAATTCGGAGTGAAGAACAGAATGTTGATACTAGCAGTGTCTGGCAGACAGCTCAGTGGAATATTAGGTCTTATGAGAATCAGGCTCCATACTAAACTGACAAGCCTCATTTCTGAAGCTTGGAAATCCACCAGAGGTGTGAGAAGTAGTACGTGCATGGCTATACCCTGAAGCTGGCCAAAAAGAGTTCTTGACTGTCCACTGTCCTGGGCTGTCTGCGGGTGATTTGGGGTTGTGTGTGTGGGGAGGTTAGTATATGAGAAGAAAAGCAGGAGGATTTACAATCAATTTAAGAGAAATGAGACAGATTTCTTACTCCTAAATAAGTTAAATAGAAGCTTTCTGGGAAGAAGGGCATCTTCTAAGTCAAATTATTCAGTTGGCTCTTCTGCCTTTTGAACCTTATTTGTCTCGCTGTACCCATTCATCTGAGTCTATTCTGTGGGTCTACGCAGAAATATGTAACCCTCCTCCCCATGACGGCCCTTCCCACTTTTGAAGGCAGCTACGGTGTGTTTTGTAATCCTCTCTTCTGAGAATCAGAGAGCCCTCTTTCCTTCAGCCTTTCCTCATTGCAAAATTTCCAGCCCTTTCATCATCCTGATACTCTTCTCTGACTCTACTCACTTATCAAAAATTTATTGTGCACCAACTATAGGCCAGGCATGCCCAGAGCTAAAGTACCAACATAAATAAGATATAGACCCTTCCATAAAAGAGTTCTGGGGCTAGTGGGTGAGACAAATGAAAAAAACTGTGTACTGTAACAAGTGCTATAATACAGATATGCATGGGAGATGTTATGGGAGTATAATTTGCCTTTAGAAATAAGCAATGTGTTTCACGTAGGGTTTCACTGGTGCAGAGCAGGGAAGGTCTCTCATATCTTAGAATTTTAAAAATCTCATCTGTAACCCAATTTATAAGCCCCTTTTCATACCTAATGTTATTTTTTTATGACCTCTCTTTTGATCTCTTTTTCTGTATCCTTGTTGTTTAGTCGCTAAGTCGTATCTGACTCTCTGCAACCCCCTGGACTGTAGCCTGCCAGGCTTCTCTCTCCATGGATTTCTCAGGCAAGAGTTTTGGAGTAGGTTGCCATTTCCTTCACCAGGGGATCTTCCCGACCCAGAGATCCAACCCATTTCACCTATATTGGCAGGTGGATTCTTACTACTGAGCCACAAGGAGAGCCCTTTCTGTATCATACTCATCAACAATTGTCTGTTTTATTGGTTCTTATTTTTCATCCACATATGCTTTAATTTTTATCAACTTTTCTACTTTAAAAAGCTGAGTTATCATCTCTATCTTTTTGGGTTTCTTAGTTTTCAGCCTTGTTGAGCTCTAGCACATTCTTTTAAGTCCACACATCTCCTTTGGGCACTGCTTTCACCACACTCCGTGGGTTTTGGGGTAGGAGGTTGTTCTGTGGTTGCTCAGTTACAAACAGTTTGTAAAGTTAGGTTTATCTAACCCCAAAGTTCTCCCAGTGACTCTCTTCAGATTCTGTCGTGGAGAAGCCCTGCACAGTCTGACGTCTCTGCTAAGAGGACACTGGAAGCGATCACCCCTGCAGAGGGTCACTCCTCTCTCAGCGTCCCTTTGCCTTCCTCACCACTTTGAGAGGAACAGCAACACCCCCCACCCCTCAATTAGGGCAGATAACAAGGGGAGCTGGCAAATGGGCATGTTTTTCTTAACTATGTTGCCAACATGCGAGAATGAATTCTGGAGAGAGACCCTTTGCCAGAACAACTAGTTAAAACAGGAATATGATTGTGTCTAGATTTCATCACAATAGGATGAGAAGCATCATTAAGCAAAGTGGGAAGGCGGTAGACTGGTATAAATCGTCTCTCCTACTCATTCAGAGCAGGAGCTGTTCAGTGAGCTGCAGGTGAGCCTCATAAAGCTTTGTTTCACGTGGATGCCTGCTGGGCTGGCGACTGAGAAAATAATGTAGCCCAGTTTGTTACTCTTAAAATAGCCTTTTCTTATCATCCTTCCTTCAGGACACAAGTGGTTTCATGCTCCCTTTCTCCTTTTCCCTATAAAAATGCACCCTTAAGAAAAGATCCAGAAAACCCAAGATAGATAACAAGATAGAAATGGTTGATAACAATATTCAACCTTACCCAGACTGACATTCATTTTAAAGGGACACAAAACCTTCAGTTGAGTTCAGTCGCTCAGTCATGTCCGACTCTGCGACCCCATGAATCGCAGCACGCAAGGCCTCCCCTGTCCATCACCAACTCCTGGAGTTCACTCAAACTCATGTCCATCAAGTCGGTGATGCCAACCAGCCATCTCATTCTCTGTCGTCCCCTTCTCCTCCTGCCCCAAATCCCTCCCAGCATCAGAGTCTTTTCCAATGAGTCAACTCTTCATGTGAGGTGGCCAAAGTACTGGAGTTTCAGCTTTAGCATCATTCCTGCCAAAGAAATCCCAGAGCTGATCTCCTTCAGAATGGACTGGTTGGATCTCCTTGCAGTCCAGGGGACTCTCAAGAGTCTTCTTCAACACCACAGTTCAAAAGCATCAATTCTTCGGCGCTCAGCCTTCTTCACAGTCCAACTCTCACATCCATACACTGGAAAAACCATACCCTTGACTAGATGGACTTTTGTTGGCTAAGTAATGTCTCTTTTGTTTCACAAAACCTTAAGCTGAAGGAAACCAGTGTGTATTTGTAGACTTTTCATCATCAGTAGTAGAAGGGACAGTTTGGGTGCAGGTTCTAGTTTGGATGGGGGTGTGGCTCGAGTCTTAAATGAGCCAAGAGGACTGGGTGTACACAAAACAGTGGTTCTCAAGCAAGGAATATCCGCCCCGCCCCGCCCCCTGGGGGACATTTGGCAATGTCTGGGGATGTTTTTAGTTGTCTTATCTAGGGTGAAGGTTACCAGGGGCATCTAGTAAGTAGAGGCTAAGGATTCTAGGCAGGCCCCCACAACCAAGAATTATCTGACTGCAAAACTCTGTACAGGAGTTCCAAGGCCGAGGATGCCTATTGTAGACGAACACAGATTTGGTAGTGCACTGGCCCCCAAGTGGGAGGGGCAGCAGGAGAGCCTCAGGGTGCCAGCAGGAGACGTACTGCCTTCCCTGAATAAAGGAGTCCCCACTGCTTAGCAATCAAAAGTCACTGTCCTATGACCCAGTATAGACAGATCTGACTTCTTCGGAGAATTCTGAAATCTGGATTTTTACATGAATGTCTACATTTACAAATACCAGCAATGAATCCAAATGAACAAAGTTGAGAGAGCCACACAAAAAACAACCATGAGCTGCACCTGGCTTTTGGGTGGCTACCTACAAGCTGTCACCCAGAGAGTCGTGTCTTAAGAAGTATAGTGCAGGTTGCCAATCCAGGGCTGCAAGGTACGGGGGGACGGCTCTGGCCACTAGCCGTTCTGTCTGCAAAGGCCATGACTGTCCTACTGAGGCAGGAGGCACGGAGAGGTCTGTTTTAGCTCTGTGTAGGGAAAAAAAAAGGTATGATGATCTAAAATTGCTCTATCATCATTCAACATAGTTTCCCAAAGCAATTTCACCTTTTCCTCTTGCAAAATTCTCTTGGGCTCAATACACACATTTTGGATTTTGGACTTCTACTAATTCAAATCTCTGTCCAAAAGATTAAATAAGATAATACACAAGCAAGCTCAGAATGTAGTGTTGTCTGGCACTAAGAGAAATGTCAGTTGACCTTCACTATGGAGACACTGCTTAACTATGTGAGTGGGACTGTAGATACCGTTGTTTAACTGGATAGAATTAGTGACCAGCTCCTGGGATAATGAGCTGAGTTCACCCGCTTGAATTTGGAGGGCAAACACATGTTCTTTGTGTCTGGGAGGTATGCTTGAGGTTTCCTTTGTCTCTCCCTGCTTTGGGGAAAAGCAAATTTGGCATGGCCTCTGAATGTCTGCCTCCCCCACACTTTTTTTTTTTTTTTGAGTATAGAAGCTTTGTAAATTCGCCTTGTTCAAAAACAAGCACCATCTTCATACCTGCTGAAAGGTAATTCTGGTCCAGAGGCTGTGTAATGAACAAAGGGGGCAGTAATACCAACGGGTGCGCAGACAGCTCAGCCCACGCAGGTACACAGGCACGGCTGCACCGACTGGGGAGGGAGGCCCTTTGTAAAGATTCCTTTTTATTGTGACTCTTTCACCTCTCCCAGCCCAGCCGGAGCCATGAGAAGAAGAGCGATGTCAATGAGACAGGCCAATTTTACCCATCTTACACAATTGTGCATTACAGACTTTCCAAGAAGACGCCATTCGGGGTGAATCACCAGATTCAGGATGAAAAGGTTTTGATTTGCAAAAGCGCTCAAGCATTTCTCTTTAGAGCCAGAGATGGCAGGGAAGGAACCGACGTGCATGCAGCTGCTTCACCTTTGGGCCAGGTGCACTGGCAAGCGCTCCATGGTGGAGCAGGGAGAAGGCACCCAAGCATTTACAGGCGCCTTTGTGACAGCCTGGGTGCCTGGGCCCGTGAATGCCTTATTTAAGCAGCAAAGAATGAGAGGGTGCTGGTGACGGTGGGGGTATTGAGACGTGTGGAACTGAGTCAAAGCATGAACTACTTGTTAATATCAACCGAAATTAATGTTTAAGCTTTCAGGTTTCAATTGAATTTCATCAACCCAGGAAAGAGGTGATAAGGAAGTGCTAGACTGAGGATTCTATTATTTGGATGATTTTGGCTACTGATAACAGAAAATGGGGTCGCAAAGAGTCGGACACGACTGAGCGACTGAACTGAACTGAACAGAAAATTTATGTCAAATGACTGAAACCCTTTATTACTCAAACTTTGGGCTCAGGACCGCCTTCACCATCACCCAGGAGCTTGTCAGAACTGCAGAATCCACAGCTCCAGTCCAGACCTGAATAGTCTGCATTTTAACAAGACACACAGGTTATTTGTATGCACTTTATAATCAGAGAAGCACAGCCTTCAATAAGAACTCTGTGTTTCTCTTTTCCTAAGTCTCAGAGACCAAGTCGGCTAGAGGTAGGCAGTTCCAGGGTTGGGTTAACTCAGCAACTCAAGGATGTCAAAAAGGACCTGAGTGTTCTTCATTTTTCTGCTCTGCTCTGCTAAGTGTGTTTACTTTTACACTTGGATTTATCTTTCTGTCGTCACAGGTGGCTGCAGAAGCTCCAAGCATTACCTTGCACAGCTGAGTGAAGGGGTGGGAAAAAGGAAGCTTCCTCTCACATATATGCCTTTTTAACAGCAAAGAAACATTTTCCAGAAGCCACTTAGTAGATTTCCTTTCATGTTATATGTCTCATATCTGGCTGTCCAGAATTGCAATTTCTTGCCCATTCCTAAACCAATCACTGGCAAAGGATTAGAATAATGATCATTGGCTAAGGCCAATGAATATTTAACCTCTGGGACCAGGTAGGTCTGGGCTTCTTTGATGCACATGGCGATTAAATATATGAACAAAATGGGTTTCTGTAACTTGGAAGAAATGAGAGTGCAAAGGAGAGAGACGGTTGGTGGGAAAATCAACAGTGTGTGCGGCAAGAATTTTTTGAAGGCTGGTCATGTATATTTTGGGACATTAGGAATTTCCTCGTGAGTGTTTGTTTGAGTTAAAAAAGAACCATCTGTGAGGGTTCCCTCTATGTCTGAGCTAAGAGATATTGTTCGAGTGACATGTATAGCCTTGGATAGTTTGTGCTACAGAAAGTTCTTAACAATAGAATAATGCAATTATGTTTTAAAACGAGAATAATGCAATTATGTTTTAAAATGAGACAGCTAGGAGGGGCGTTTTAGATTATTTAGTGTGTCATGCCCATACAGTTTATAAATGAACAGAAAGTCCAAATGATCCGTACCGTCACTGGTCAGTTGTGTTGAGACCGAGATAGTCTCCTTTTATGTGCTACCATCATGATGGAGGTAGTTCATTCTTTCAATTTTACATCTGCACTTTAAAGAAGTACAACATTTTACTTTTCTGGGGGAAAATGAATGATTATATGGAATGAATCACATAGAGGCCATTTTAAGACCATCTAGGAGAAATAAGATTTAATTAAGCCGGTCAGAGGATCCCAGCTGTCATGAACCCATGAGACCCCAGAGAGCAGGATCTATGTGATACAATCTGTAAGCACTTGGCAAGTGTTTGTAGAACAATTAATGGAGTGGATAAATGAATTAAATGTAATTATATCTTTCTCTAAAGAAAGTTGTCATGTGACCTACCTTTACCATTTGCATTCTTATTTGCTGTATGTTGTTTTTAATTTACTTTCTCTGAATAAATGTGATTGAACCAAAGGATTCCTGGGAATCCAGGATACTTTCTCTTTCGTACTCTTATTTCTGAGGGTCAGAGAGAGAACAGCAAATACAACAGTAGGCTCCATTAATAAATGAGGTGAGAAAACTGAAGCTCAGAGAAATTAGTTCAAGGGCAGCTACTTATCTGTGAAGTAGGGATTTAAAAAAGGAACTGTTTGACTGAATCCATGCCTTTAACATATATAGTAGTTGATCTATCTAAGCATTATTACATGCTAGGTATTGTGCTGGGCTTCACAGATGGCTCAGTGATAAAGAATCCACTTGCCAATGCAGGAGATGTGGGTTCAATCCCTGCGTCAGGAAGGTCCCCTGGAGAAGGAAATGGCAACACACTCCAGTATTCTTGCCTGAGAAATCCCATGGACAGAAGAGCTGGCGGGCTGCAATTCATGGAGTCACAAAGAGTCAGACACAACTTGGCGACTCAGCAACAACAGGCATTGTTTTAAGTGCATTATTCCTGTAATCCTTGCAAAAACCCTAAGAGGTGGGAAATGTTTACTATTCCACTTTACAGGTAAGGAAACTAACGTTTAGAAAGGCTCAGTGACCTATCTGTATCCACATAGCTACTCCTGTTAGCCCTGGGCATGAACTTATACCTGTCTGATCCCAGAGCTCCACGCCCCACTATCATATTATTGCTTATGGATGGTGGAGCACAGTATCGTATCCTATGTCACTCAAGAGAGGAAGATTAGCATTTAGAAGAACCTTTAAGAACTGGTCTGTGCCAACAACAGACTTGTCTGCCTCAACTACAAATGAGCTGGGGTGGCAAAAGTCACTGTCAAGAAGGCATAGGCAATTAGAAGTAGGATTGGTAATTTCTGTAGTCTTTTTCAAGAATAGAGTTTTATAGTATAAATTTTTTTAAGGCAATTTTGTTTTCAGTACTGAGTCATTCACATAATTGGAAAATATTCTTTGCAAGGGAAAGAAATAGGTAGAGAAAGGAGACTTTCATCTTCTTGTCTTTGCTCTCTCACATGCCTACCCCACCTCTAGCTCTTACACTCAAACCCCTACGCTTGCAATTTATTGTAGATGACATTCTTTTCCACATCTGCAAAAGCAGTGCCCACACTTTCTTAAATAAGAATTGCACCAGTGTTTAGATGTATTTACCACCTCTTCCCCAAACACCAATGTCTGATTATCTAAAAGCCCACGTCTAAAAGTTGTGAGCAGTAGTTGAAGCTTCCATCAATGCAAATCTTAGATAACACTTCACTGCAACGAGTGGTTGCTTCATTTCAGTGAGGTTAAGATGGTAGTCAGTGGAAGCTCTGATTGGTTTTGAGAAATGGACACAAGTTGTTTCTTTTTTCAAATTTTGGTATAGTTGTTTTATAGTATTGTGTTAGTTTCTGCTGTAAAAGGAATGAGTCAGCCCTATGTATACCTATAATCACCTCCTGGACTCACAAACCCTCATAATCCTACCCATCGAGGTCATCCCAGAGTGCCAAGCTGTGTTCCTCCTGCTAAACAGCAGGCTTCCACTAGCTATCTGCTTCACACATGGTAGTGTATGGAGAACAGTATGGAAGTTACATAAAAAATCTAAAATAGAACTACCATATACCTAGCAATCCTATTACTGGGCATATACCTAGGAAAACCGTATTTCAAAAAGACACATGCACCCCAATGTCCACGGCAGCACTACTTATAATAATCAGGACATGGAAGCAACCTAAATGTCCACTGACAGTTGAATGGGTCAAGAAAATACAGTACATATATACAATGGAATATTACTCAGCCATAAAAAGTTGTAGAGATGTGGACAGACCTAGAGTCTGTCATACGGAGTGAAGTAAATCAGAAAGAGAAAAACGATATTGTATATTAATGCATGTATGTGGAATCTAGAAAAATGGAACAGATGAACCTATGTGCAGGGCCGGAATGGAGATGCAGAGACAGAGAGCCAATGTGTGGACCCGAGGCAGCGGGGAAGGGGGCGAGTGTCGGATGAAATGGATACAAATTTAATATTTGCCCAGAGAAATATTTTCAAACGTCTGTCTAGTTTGAGTCATCATTCTCCATCCTGGTGAATGATGCTTCAGTAACTTGAAACCTTACTAAGTGACATTATCCTGTCTTGGAGATAGTGGGCTTGGGCTCAGAGAACAAGCTTCTCAGGCTGATCCTAGGCACTTTCTCTTTTCTCTCTGTGTCTCTCTTCCCTTTTTCTTTGTCCTGCACTCTCCTTCTTCCCAGGGTCTACTTTTCACTTTGAAAATCACTGATTTCAAAAATGCATCTGTAGCTGTTAATTTTGCCTGTATCTGATTTTATGGGTTTGTGGAGCTCCTGAAGTTAAATTAATTTTAAATGGATTTTAATTACTAATGCTTTGGGCCATTGCCTTTAGCAAAGTCAACAAAACAATCAGGGTTACCTTAGTTTGTCTCTGAGGAATGTGCTCACCCGTTTGGGCTCTTACTAAACAAAGCAGCTTTCTAACTAGAAACATAAATAAATCCATGGCTATATTTGAAGGTCTGAGTTTATTTCTTTTTCAAAAACAGCCACCGCTGATTTAAGAAATAGGGTTTTAAATGTGCACCAAAGGATTTTTGTTTGTCAATAAAACCTCATTATTTTTCAAAGGTGGAGAGGATCCTAGTCATAATAGTATGCTATGTAAATGCTAAAGCAGAGGCTAAATTTTGACCCAAAGGTTTGAATTCTATTCTTAGCCCCACACAGAGTCCTTTGTATGTAACAGTAGAGAAATCAGGTTCCTTCTCAATACCCTTGTAAATTAAGGGTAATCAACTCCTAGTTGAAAAGTGAAGGCATAATGAGATAATGTTCAAAATGGCTTTTAAGTGTCTACCTATAGAGGTTGAAGGTGAAAAAAGAACATTGCCATGTCTGTGAACGCCCACCTCCTGGGAGGGAAGGCTACTCAACGTTGTTCCCAGCGGAATGTTCTGTTCAATCAGGAGCCATCACTTGAGTGGTTTGATAATAATAAGCTTAGATTGACTGCAGATAAAAACAGGAAAGGTTGATTAAGTCATTTAGTCCCTTGACAATTTTGCAAACCAAGCGATTTCTGTTAAGGATTAGCCTTAGACTGTGTCCCGTCGAATCACCGAGGTTCTAGTCTCCATCTACCTCATCTTCCCCCAGAAGAGAGCATAAGATTTTTACTATTTTCTCAGAAAATTCATATCAAATGTCCTTCCTCTCTATATATGCTACTATAATTGATGACTCCTAGGTGGTTTCTAATACTTCTTTTATCCCTCTTAGTTGAAAATGTGCTATTAAAATACACCCAGGTAATAGAAACACCCGGGGTTGGCAGCTGGTTAATTCGTTAATCAGTTAAATTCATTATTTAGCTTGACAGATATGACTCTTTCTAAACAGCACGTTAAAGCTCTATGTCCAAATATATGAATATAGAAGATAATTAGAAATAAAATAGTAATCTAAAATTAAAACTCCAAACACAAACTTCCTGAGACAAGTACAGGAAGAGAAAAGGACCTTTTTTTCCCCCTCCAGTTTCTCTCTAGATTTGACTTTCCACCCCTATTTAATACAGCCCTCAATAATCCTATTTAACTCACACAGTGTATCCAAATATGCAAAGCCAAATAAATACACAAGCAATTATTTATTAATAGCAAGAATGTGTGTCTATACTTTTACAGTGTCCAGAGTATTTTAGGCTCATTCTTTAAAATAATGTCTGCTTATTTTCTCAAGCTTTAAAAAATAATCTATGTAAATTATTTCACCTTTATAATGAGATTCATCTTTCATTAATGTAATTCTTGTTTGGTTCATGTGTACTCAAAAATGAAAAAAGTAGAGGATGTTTGAGAACACCCCCAAAGTTCAGATTCCAGGGTTTTGTATGAACACTGCCTCAGGCAGGCACATGGACACATACGTGCGCGCATGCACACACACACACACACACACACACACACGTTCTGCTTCTTTTATGCACACACACACACACACACACATGTTCTGCTTCTTTTATCTTTGTCTTGTTTGGTATTCCTGGTCAGAAATTACTTTCCTTTCAAATCCCCCTTGATAACTCAGATTCTGTGTGATTGCTTTCAATGGTTGCCCACCATTAAGGAGTTTTCTTTAAAGGCAAAGAGACTGGATAGCAAAAAAGATGAATCAGAGGAAGGAAAAAAAAAATACTTTGAAGAAGAAAATATGCTTGGGTAAAACAAGAGAAAGCAAATGACATCTCTATTAGTTATACAAGTACTTCTAAAACTTGTGCTATTGTATATTATATATATAATTTAAGTTGCACGTGAATTTGTCGTACTTTGGAATAAATTTTGGAGTAAATTTTTTTGTTCTTATTCATCTTAAATATAGATCACTATTTGAAAAAATAGAAACTAACCACAGAGGACTTCAAAAAAGAATCAGGGGAGAGGGGAATTTGCAAGATGAGGTGTTTGATAGAAACAAAAAAGTAAGCACTATTTAGACAGAGTACTTGTGACGACTAAATCACAGGATTGGATCAATGGCGGGAACCAGCTCATCTTTAATTTCTTTATGCCTCTTGGGTAATTTTATGCACACAAAAGAGCCTCCATTGAAACTGTCTTCATAATCATCAGTTCAGTTCAGTCGCTCAGTCATCTGACTCTTTGCAACCCCATGGACTGCAGCAGGCCAGGCCTCCCTGTCCATCATCAACTCCTGGAGTTTACTCAAACTCATGTCCATTGAGTCGGTGATGCCATCCAACCATCTCATCCTCTGTTGTCCCCTTCTCCTCCTGCCTTCAGTCTTTCCCAGCATCAGCGTCTTTTCAAATGAGTCAGCTCTTTGCATCAGGTGGCCACAGTATTGGAGTTTCAGCAACAGTCCTTCGTAATCATATTTTATCACTATTGTACCCCTCCATTTTCTCATCCCAGCCACACAGGCTTTTCTTTACTTCTCCAAACATTCAAGGTTCCCTCCTGTCTTAAGACCTTTGCAAATGTCCTGCTTTGCTGGAACAGTCCCCAGAAACAGCATGGATCTAGGACATCAGGATAACCCATGATCAGTTCAGTTCAGTTCAGTTCGCAGAGTCAGACACGACTGAGCGACTGAACTGACCTGAAGGACATCAGGGTAACCCATGGCAAAGCTGGTTCTACAGATGTGGGTGTGACACCCAGCATCCTAGCAGGGCCACTTCTAGGGACGCTAGAACACACTGTCAGGGAGAGCGCAGGGCGAGGGGATGGCAAGCTGCCGAGGGGTGAATCTCTGTAACAGCCGCATGTCTAGAGGAGGCATCCAAGGAGAGTGAGAAATGGTCACGGCGATAGGTTCTGTCAGCTTAGGGCAATGTCTTATGAGCCAAAGGGAAAAACAAGTTTTAAGAAAACAGATACAAGCAGTATTGGACACAGTACTAAGCACAGGGCTGGCAGGTAAAAAGCACTTCATTTTTTCCCCCCATTCATTCGTTTATCCATTCATCCATTCAACCATGCATTCTACAAATATGCCTGTATAGCCAAGTGCCAGTTGCTCATCTCACAGAAGTGAAGAAAACAAATACTATCCCTACGTCATCCTGAAGCTTATATTCTGGGGGAAGAGGCAGTGGGGTGAAGAGAGACACAAAACAAATTCACAATAAGTATATAATATAATATGAGGTGGCAGTAAATGCTATGGAAAATGCAAAGCAAATTAAGGAAATGGAAAGATCCAGTGGTGCTGCTTCAGGCAGGGCAGGCAGGGAGACAGGGGCAGGGTGATATTTCCGTGCAGAAAAGAATGAAGTGGGGCCCGAGATGCTAGCAGTTATGATGCTTAATGAGATGATGCTACCAAAGACCTGAAGAGGACGGTGTGAACGGTGCCAAGGGATGAAAGAGTTCTAAGAAGGAGAAAGTTGTCAACAAGTCAAATGCATTGAGATGTCAAAGTAAAGGAGAGGAAAGTGTTAATTGGATTGTTAGTTTTGACCATTAAGGAGGTTAGTGATCCTAAAAAGAGCAGCTGCAGTGACTTGTTTGGGCGACAAATAAACTGCAGATGATAAAGGAGTAAGACAGTAACAGGAAATGGATAGAGGGGAGATATTTTGAAAAAGTTTAGCCATGAAGGAGAGTGGTTAAGGAAGTTGTTTAGTCGCTAAGTTGTGTCCAGCTCTTTGGCGATCCCATGGACTGTCGCCCACCAGGCTCCCCTGCCCGTGGATTTCCCAGGCAAGAATACTGGAGTGGGTTGCCATTTCCTTCTCCAAAGGATCTTCCAGACTCAGAGATCAAACCCACATCTCCTGCTTGGCAGGTGGGTTCTTTACCACTGGGCAGATATAAATGACATAAAACTAATTTTTTGTGCTTCTCCCCCACCCCCCCAGACAAGGTTTTCTCAGCCTCGGCACTGTGGACATTTGGAGCTGGATGATACTTTGATTTGGGAATGATAAGGGGTACTGCCCTATGCATTGTAGGGTGTTCAACAGCATACCTAATCTCTACCTACTAGATGCCAGGAACACCCCTTCCAGCCAGTTGTGACAACCAAAAATGTCTCGAACTATTGCTAAACGTCCCCTGGAAATTAAGTCTCCCCCAGTTGAGAACACATGCTCTCTACTGAGTTAACCTGTATAGTTAGAAATGATGGAGAAAGAGCCCATGGAGAGGGAGAGAGAAAAGAGATTGAGAAGGGAGGGTCTTAACATGAGGTACCATAGTCAGGAAGTTCAACACACCAGCAAGCGAGAAAAGGCAGAACTCTAAGGACTGTTAGCCACTGCTGTATTATATGAGTTTAGGAACAAATGTTGTTACTCCAAATTAAGAAGGGAGCATTCAAACTGAAAATCAGAAAAGAAAAAAAAAATATTTGTTTGTAACAATTTGGAAATCAGCATGCAAACTTTCAAGGAAAAGCAAGATTGTTTTAAAAGAGAGAAACCATCAGTTATCTTTTTTACTTATTAGGAGGACAAGACAAATGACCACACAGTTTGAGTTGGAAAGTAGATCACGTGATTCATAAATTGCCCCTTAGCCTGGGAAGTCTTTAACTTGGGATTGAAGACAGATGTTTCTGATGTGACTCATGTATTTTTACCACTTTCTCATGGGCATGAACTGAGTTTATTCCTTTCTGTCTCCTGGTGATGTCAGTGTCTTGTTCATACAGGATGAGCCTGCCTAAGTCAAAACCAGCCCCAAGTCATGTGATGCATGGTAAAAATACAGAGGTGGGTTTCTCTTTAGATAGAATATAGTTGCAGGCTGTAGGGGAATAGACTTGATTTCTAGGTTGAGTGCCTGAATTTTAGATATTTGGAAATGTTCTAGAATAACAGAATTTCAGAGTAGAGAAAGATTGCCACAGTTATCTCCACAAACATTTTATAATTTCTCAAGGTGATATTCAAAATTTGGCCTCTCTTAGCGATAGAAAAAATGTGAATATACTACTTGGCAATCAAGTGTTCTCCCCCCTAAATTAAAATCAAATATTCATCTACACCTGAAAAGACCACTGGCATTTAATACCATATCAGAGAGAACTATTATAGTTTTTTTTTTTATGCGATTTCCCTAAAGTCTCATGACAATTTAGTGAGTCAGGTATTATTTCATGTGAAAGCAAGAAAAACTAGCAGTTGTGCAGAAAATCATACCTAACGATGTAGAAACAGCTGTTTTATGTCCAGAATTGATCTTTGGACATCCCTCCCTCAGTGAATTTTTTTTTGTTTGATGAGATCTCAACTTCTTTTTAACGGTAAATACACAAACTAAACCACTTTGGGACTGATATTCGGGCAATTGATTTCATCCAGCCAGACTCTATCCAGTAGAGCTGAATCAGCAGACATGATTTTTGTCCAGGTCCTGTCTAGCAGAGCACCCTTCAACCTCCCCTGGCCGACCTCTCTAGCAACACACGCGGGAAATGATCCATCAAGGGTCATATCAGATGTTATGAAGAGGTAATTTTCTCTGAGATTTAAATTAAGGACTTGGGTTTGTTCACTGGCCTCCATATGAGGAGAATACTTAATGATTTTTCAATTGAGTACAGCTTTTGTAAGCAAGCGTATTCTGTTGCAAGATTTTTGGAATTTATTACATCCTAAAGAAAAAAAATAGCCCTCAGAAAATCATTAATTTCTAACAAGTAACTTATTTCCATTACAAGGACCCTTTCTTTGAATAGGTAGTTCTGGTCTAATCTATATGCTTTCTTAACTTCCACGGTAACTGTTACTGCGCACTTGTTATATATGTATACGTGTATGTATATACGTATGTATATGTGAGTATACACACACACACATACACACACACACACCTTCTGCTCCAAATGTTCTGTTTGTTTGCTTGTTTTCTTTTCATTGGGCTCTTAAGAGCCCCAATAACCCACAATAACTTGCAGAATCTACTTAGCTCCAGAGGAAAAAAAGAGCATCTCTGTTAAACATCACTTCTCCCAAACATTATAAGTGGATACACTGAAGTGACTTTAAAGAAAGAAATCTGTGGATATAAGCTTCAGGATACTCAGTGTAAAAGCAACCCCTGAGTCTCTCAGACAGCATTTCACCCAACAGAACCAGCGATCTCTTCCCGGTGTGCATGCAGATGAAATGATTGGGAAGGCACAGTTGGGTGGGCCAGTGGGGAAAAGATGGGTGAGTGGCCTCTGTGTCTGTGAGGTGGTCAGCGAGAGAGGCAAATCCCCCCGCCCCCCACTCCCATAGCTGTATGGGCCACTCTTCCTCTATACAAAGACAATTTGCTTTTCATGTAGTAATGAAGAACAATGTTTAACAGACAAAGGAGCTTCTAGTTTATTATTGTGCTGTCTTTGACTGGAGCTCGATGCTGGGAAAAATGGTAATTCACAGTGTGAATGCTTCTTTTCCAGCCTTACGGGTTATGGCTGAGCATGTACATTGTATATTGCAGATGGTACAATAGCGAACACTGTGAGAACGAGGAAAGAATGAATTACAGCTTTCCCCCCGCCCCTTGCTAGCCAAGAAAACCAGGAATTTCTTCACAGTGATTTTTATGTATGTTTCTGTGTGGATGGGGTATTCCTGAGCAATGTATGCTACTGGATTCTGATTAATGATTTTAGGTTTTAGTGTTTTTAAGTTAATGTATAAAATCTACCACGATGCTCTTAGAACACCTGTGTTCTTCTGCTTTCCAACCCCCCAGTAAACAGACAAGGCACAGGTGGTGCCTCATTAACTTATTTCCTGCAAATAAAAACATATTGCATGATTTCTTCTCCTTAACTATATAATCACTGAAACATGATCATGTTGATGAACGCAACAAACTTTGGAAGGGGAAGATTCAGCATTTTTTGCTGGTTCTCTTATGCTGAAGGGAATTGCAGGCCTGGTAGTAAATCTGATTTAAACGGAAAAGGAGAGGGAATGTCTCTTTCCTCTGTCAGAAATCTATTTTTTTCTAGTCTTTTCTGCATGTCCTAGGACCGTCTGTAATATAAAATTGGAGATATAGAATTGGAAAAAAAAGGGAAGACCAAATTTCCCATGGAGGTAGAAGAATTGGGAACCCAGATAAAAAGCCATCACAAATATGCATGCTTAGGTGTCTTGATTCAGTGTTGTATATTCTTATCAGTGATTTCCAGGGAGTGACACTGATTTGCTCTGGAAACAATGATAGAAAAATAGTGAATGTGTACTGGAATGCTTTTAGCATTCTAAAATCATACTGGAAAATGTCCGAGCATTCCAACCCAACTGTAACAGTACCATGCTGTATTTATGAGGGATTGCAAGTCTGTTTTTAAAAGTCTTTTGAGATATTATTTCTGTTTTTAATTTATTGAATTAAAGCCAGATTTATTCAATTAAGATAATACACTTCAAGGTTAACTGCCATTTGCTGTTCATTTAGGCAAGCTATTGTACAGTTATGTAAATATCATGAACAGAGACACTACTTGAGTGTCTTAATTACAAGTAAAAATTGTCATTTAAATATGAATTAAGTGAATCGTTGCCAGTATTTCCTGTTCCTGTATTTTCTATCTTCTTAAAATCTAAGGACTATGCTATGATCGGTACTCTGTCCTAAGATTCTTTTTCCTATAAAAGAAAAACACTCCTACTATTAAATATTATTTTTCAAAGTAGGACAACATGTAAAAATGCCATGATCTCATTGATCATGAATCAGAGAAATACCTGAATAAGAAGGTTACAAGGTGGCCACTGACAGTCATCTTCACATTGTTACTGAAATTTAAAAAGAAAAAAAAAATTCTATCCTATATTAGGGGGATAATTTGCTACATATGTCATTTGCTCAAATTTACCCTAAGTGTGCATTCATATTTTTAAAAAAATACTCTCTTTTAAATCCACCCATTTATAATGCATCCAAACATTCAATTCTCCAACTCAAATACTGGGATGAGCACAATTTTACCACTTCTTTAACTTTGTTGAAAGGAACATTTATTTTAAACTCAGAACCGTCGTGTCTATAGTTGTGCTTAGCAAAAGGGACCCACGGTGACCTAATACTTTGTGGATTTCTGTGAAATAATTCCCCGTGCATCTCGGACGGACACATGTTTTTGTGTGTCGTTGTATTTGTTGGATAGTTCTTGTGTATAAAAACGATCTAGAGACCACTCTGGCATTCATCAGGACTTGGAAGGGAGGATTCACAGTCCTGTTCCTGAAAACCCCACCTCACTTCTGCACAGTCGGTTCCCAGCTCCACTGCTGAAGCCTGGGAAGATATTTCCAGCCGCCCCCCCGCACCACCACCCCAAGGTAGCTCCTCCTCGCTCCCCCAGGAGTGAGAAGTTCACTATTCAACTGAGTGCTTGCATCATCCTTTCCAGCATGTTCCCACTGATACATTAAAGGAATTAATTGCTCATAATGATCTCACCATCTGTTAACAGAGGTTCATACCTACAGGCTGGTGGCATGCGGTGGTTCTATTCAGGGATCAATAGGCAATGCGGGGCGGACGCTTTTCCCACATTTGGCCGCCTCTGCGCACTGAAAGGGGAGGAGAGCTCCGTGCCGGCCATCTGCTCCCTGTCTTTCTGTGCGAGACCTTGATGCGGTCCAGCACGGCTCTGATCTGACTCCAGTCCGATTGGAATGTGGCTGATCTGAGAGCCTCTCAAAGCTGTGAAAGTGAGTCAAAAGGAGATGCCCATTGTCCGGCAGGGCTGAAAGAAAATGATCACTTTAAAATTCATAACTCCCAGGTGCCTGCCATCTATTCATGGGAAAAACCCTCTGAACTTTCTCTTCATTAAAAGAGAGAGAGAGGGGAGTCTTGCTAAAAAGAGAGAAAAGGAAGTAGTTTGTGGGAATGTGCAGGGGATTTTCAGGCTAAACAAATGAGGAATTTGGAATTTTTGCACTTGTATCAAAAGGGCTGTGTAGGGAAAAGGGAAGGTCTTATTTTTTTAAAAGGGTAGGGAGTGGGGTGG
>SJYV01017494.1:74928-98632 GCA_006410875.1 Neotragus pygmaeus | reverse complement strand
GGCGCTCTTCTCTTCGCCTCTTTGGATCCACATGCCCTCATGCCTCGAAGATGGGTTTTCCTGCTATCTTTTAAATAAAATAGATCTGTAACACTGAGCTCTAACACTGATTTGTCCAAGAGCTGTAACACGGTCTGTTCGAGACTTGAGAGCTATAACATGCTCTGTCCAAGACCCGAGACCTGTGACTCGCCGAGGGGGCTTTAATGTCCAAATCTTTGCTGGGACGAGACAGAACCGAGGAGCATACACTCGCCTGACATGTGCATGTACGTGGGGGTATGTATGGCTGAGTCTGTGCTGACCACCCGAAACTGTCACAACACTGTTAATTAATCAGCTATACCCCAGTACAAAATGAAAAGTTAAAAAAAGAGCGAAAAGAAGGATCAGGCATACAAAGGTACCCAACTCAAAGCATGACAATGACCATAAGTAATACACTTGAAAGCAACAGCAAAACCCCAAACCAGCCAACCCCCAAACTGCAAAGCATCGGTGAAGCACGGTACTGAGCTCAAAGGTGGTCCATTTCTTTAGTGGTTTTGAGTGAGGAGAATGCAGTTGGTAGAACCACAGGGAAACAGCTTGATTCCTGGCTCTGTTATGATCTGTGGGCTATAATCCCCAAAGATTTAAGATTCCACTTCTTAGGGTGCTCTGACTCCCAGAGGAATATATAATTGTGAATGTGTTTATATTGACTTTATTTCTAGTCATTCTTTTTTCTGTCAAATGCTGTCTGTGATCTGATTAACTTTTCTTTTCAGTATTTTTCCCACAGACTCTTACTAGGGCCAGAAATGCCCATCTTTTCTGTAGATGAGTCTATTAAAAATTTTTTTTTTCCTTTCAAGGATCCTACAGGAATATTTCCTCCCATTTTAATTATCCAGCTTTTGAAACTAGTTTTTTATTTAAAACAAAAAAGCACATGCCATTGTAATCACTTTACATTCGCTCCATCATCGGATTCAACTTTCTTCTCAATCCTTGTGTGCAAATCTAATAAACAGAAAATATTTTTAAAAGCCACAAAACAAAAGCAAATACATTTCAGTGCTGAGCCACCCCCACTCTCTCATTCTCACAAACACAGGACTTGTAGGGTTAGCTGCTCTCTGGGTTGGGTTTTATTATTTTTCCCTTTCTTTCTTTCCTTTTTTTTTTTTTTTAAATAACTGCATGGAAAGTAAAAGTTTATTGGGGGCAAGAGGTTCAACGACTATTTTTCCCTCAAACAAATTAATCTTGTATAACCTGCATTTATAAAGGCTATTTTTAAAAAGAGGAGGAAATAATCACGGGGCCCTTATTTGGAACTCTTGTGGGTTTGAGTTCACATTTGCACCAGCCAGAGATTTTCAATTAGCAGCGCCTTAGAAAACAGGGACCCCTGCCTTTGTCAGTGTCCTGCGCAAGAAGAAGAGCAAATAGATTGGAAATGGTCTTATGGCTGGAGCTCCTGGGAAAATGTAACAGGTGTTACAGCTCCGCTGGGTGTGAGATTTATGAAAAAAAAAAAAAAGCCCACTCAGACTTTGCCCATAGAATTCTGCTTTCTAGCCAGGGCTTCAAGTAGGAAGAAACTAATGACTTCATTACCATCTCAATTCTGGGAAATGCCTGGTCCAGACCTGAATCATTAAAGGAAAGGTATAGCACTCTGGGTGACCTTCCAAGATCAAAATGTTATTTAGAGCAATTCCATTAGTCAGAGCCAGAAACCTGCAAGAACACACCCTTCAGGGATAACACTTTGGCCGTGAAATGAGAAAAACCAAAACCAAAATAAGCCCCGCCAGAAAAAGGAGGGAGAAAGAAGGGGGGTGGGGGAGAAAACCGTGGTCTGTAATCATTCTGCTGGACTATTTGAAAAGCCCCCGCTTCCAGCGCCTCTTCCCCTCACTCTGTGTTGTGACACGTTAAATGGCTCTTGTCGCTTTCTCTCTTCCAGTGGATTATAATTGGGGGAGAGGTAGAAGCCAGGAATGATGTCAAAGTTCCAAGCAACAGAAGGTGAAATGAATCTCGTCAGTACTAATAGTACTTAATAGTACTAACAGTAGTAGTACTTAACTGGTAGCAATTAACAGTAAATTTTGTATTAGATAATTGCCTCTTTTATTAATCTGCGGTGGGAAAAACATGGTACATGTGAGTCAGTCTCCTGTCCTGTTTAGCCTTAATAATCCTCCGTAGCCATTGTCTTGGGTTTTATTTTACGTCGCCGTTCTTCTGAAAAAAGATGAAGCTGGCCAGTGAAAATGCAGTTTCAGTAACTTTCTCACAGTCTGTTTATCTCTAAATGCCAGTCCCCTAGTGGTGGATCCCTCACCCCCATATGACTCATTTTTATTATGCTCCCACATGCTCTGCTTTCCAGAACACCTTTGAGAGGGGAAAAAAAAAAAAAAAATCAAAAGATTGTTCATAAGGCCAAAGCGTTCAAGCTTGTGAAGTTGCTTTAGGAAACCTAGGTGCTCTCTACTGACCCCCACTCCTAAGGAGATGAGCTTCATATTTAAGTAAACACAATTTCTCTTGCAAAACATGAGGCGATACCTTCCTGCTAGATCTGAGACCCTCCATGTTCTGGGGGAGATCATGACCCTTGAAGTAGAACTAGTCACCAAGAAAGCATTAAGCTGGATTTTAATGACTTTATAGGCATTAAATGGGATGATAGGGTTGGAGCAAAGTAAATTTGGATGACAGAGGGTAACAAATACTGCTGAGTGTGGCAAAATGGCCAATTAAGCGTTGCAGTCCGTGGTCATCACATACCAAACTAATGTCTGCCTATCATTGCAAGTATTAATTAAGGTTATACTATAATTTGGGGCTTCATGTAGGGACCATGAAGTGACCTATTTAGTGGTCGAAACAAATTGGGTATGATGTTTGGGACATGACTTCATGATGAGAGCTCTAGATGAGAAGTTTCCCAAAGAAATGTTTGTTAGAAGAATATTTTGCCAAAGAACTATGTTAAGTCTTACAGAGACTTACTGCTAAAACTGTAACCTTTCTCGACTTCCCTTGTGTATTTTACTTCTACTAGTTCTCTTTTTCAGTGTAAGCATGTTATGGATGAGAAGGTGTAAAATCTTACATGAGTAAAATTTACCACTTATAAATTAATCTCACCAAGCTCTTCACACCTGTCCCTGGAGTAGATAAATGAGGAAACTAGGCTTAGAGAATTTGTAGACCAGATCCAACTTGAACGCCTGGGGACAATCTGGTCTTTGTCACACTGGCCACCTATGGTTTTGATATAATCTGAAAATAAATCTAAGCACAGTTTCGTCCATGAATCTTTATTAAATTCTTTATGAAAGTGGAAACCCTTAAAAATTATTTTACTTGCTATACCTTCGACTCAGAAGCAGGGTTTTTAAGCTAGAAGATGGCCAGAGTTTCGATTAAGAGTGTGTGTTAGTGACTCATCAAACACTTGAAGATTTGATGCCACATATAAACAATAGGATCTCTGGCTTCAGTGGACAAGGAATAAGGGAGAGAGAGGCTAGGTAGAGGGAAATATTTTGACTNTTTATTTGAACAGCCAAAGGAGAGACAGTTTATCTTATTGAGCCTTTCTACTAATTTGCTTTCCTGAATGTGGAACGTGTGAGGTACTATGTAATTTCATTTGAGCAGCTGCAAGAGAAAACCAACCAAACGAAAAAACTCGGCAACTGAGTATGTAACTTGCTTGGAAGGGCATTAAGGTTTTTCAGCCAGAAGAATAACTGAGTGAATTTACAATAATCTTGAGAGGAAGCTGATTACTTGGAAAGAGAATGGGCTCTGGAGTTACAAAGAAATGAATTCAAATCCTGCCTCTGTCATTTACAGAGTGAATAACCTTAAGAAAGTTAATTAATCCAGTCCTTTTAAACTTTCAGGTTTCAAGAAACAGTAACATAAAAAATAGTTTGTGTCCCAACTAAATAACATTGGTCCCAACTTTTTATTTCACTATATAAATTTACAATTGTTTTTGATCAGTGTCTGACTCTTGAGGCCTTGTGGACTGTAACACATCAGGCCCCTCTGTCCTTCACTATCTCCTGGAGTTTGCTGAGGCTCATATCCATTGAGTTGCTGTTTTTTTCCAACCATCTCATCCTCCACCACCCCTTCTTCTATTGCCTTCAAGCTTCCCCAGCATCAGGGTCCCTTCCAATGAGTTGGCTCTTCACATCAAATGGTCAAAGTTATTGGAGCTTCAGCTTCAACATCAGTCTGTCCAAAGAATATTCAGGGTTGATTTCCTTCAGGATTAATTGGTTTGATCTCCTTGCAGTCCGGGGGACTCTCAAGAGTCTTCTCCAGGGCCGTAATTTGAAAGCACCAATTCTTAAACTTTCAGCCTTCATTATGATCAAACTCTCACATCCAAACATGACTACTGGAAAAAACATATCTTTGACTATATAGACCTTTGTCAGCAAAGTGATGTCTCTGCTTTTAAATACACTGTCTAGATTTGTCATAGCTTCCCTTCCAAGGAGCAAGTATCTTTTAATTTCATGGCTGCACTCACTGTCCACAGTGACTTTGGAGCCCAAGCAATGAAAATCTGTCACTTCTTCCTTTTTTCCCCCTTCTATTTGCCATGAAGTGATGGGGCCAGATAAGATAATCTTTTGTTTTTTTTTTTAATGTGAAGTTTCAAGCCAGCTTTTTTCACTTTCCTCTTTCACCTTCACCAAGAGGCTGTTTAGTTTCTCTTCATTATCTGCCATTCAAGTGGTATCATCTGCATATCTGAGGTTGTTGATATTTCTCCTGGCAATCTTGATTCCATTTTGTGATTCACCCAGCCTGGAATTTTGCATGATGTACTCTGCATATAAATGAAATAAGCAGAGTGACAATATACAGCTTTATCATACTCCTTTTCCAATTTTGAACTACTCTGTTGCTTTATGTCTGATTCTAACTGTTGCTTCTTGACATACATACAGNACCCAGCCTGGAATTTTGCATGATGTACTCTGCATATAAATGAAATAAGCAGAGTGACAATATACAGCTTTATCATACTCCTTTTCCAATTTTGAACTACTCTGTTGCTTTATGTCTGATTCTAACTGTTGCTTCTTGACATACATACAGGTTTCTCAGGGATAGGCAAGGTGGTCTCGTATTTCCATCTGTTTAAGAACATTCCACAGTTTGTTGTGATCCACACAGTCAAAGGATTTTGCATAGTCAATGAAGCAAAAGTTGATGCTTTTCTGGAATTCCTTTGCTTTCTCTATGATCCAATGGATGTTGGCAATTTGATCTCTTGTTCCTCTGCCTTTTCTAAACCCATCTTGTACGTCTGCAAGTTGTACATCTGAAGCCTTGCTTGAAGGATTTTAAGCATTACCTTGATAGCACATGAAATAAGAAAGCAATTGTATGATAGTCTGAACATTCTTTGACATTGCCCTTCATTGGGATTGGAATGAAAACTGACCTTTTCCAGTTCTGTGGCCACTGCTGTTTTCCAAATTTGCTAATGTACTGAGTGCAGCAATTTAAAAGCATTATCTTTTAGGATTTTAAACAGTTCAGCTGGAATTCCGTCACCTCCATGAGCTTTGTTCATAGTAATGCTTCCTAAGGACCACTTGACTTGACACTGCAGAATGTCTGGTTCTAGGTGTGTGACTGCACCATCATGGTTATCTGAGTCATTAAAACATTTCTTATATAGTTCTATGTATTCTCGCCACCTCTTCTTAATCTCTTTTGCTTCTGTTAGGTCCTTATCATTTCTGTCCTTTACTGTGCCTATCCTTACATTGAATGTTCCCTTGACATCTCCAATTTTCTTGAAGAGATCTCTAGTATTTGCCATTATATTGTTACCTTCTACTTCTTTGCATTGTTCATTTAAGAAGGCCTTCCTATCTTGCTGTTCTCTGGAACTCTGCATTCAGTTGGGTATATCTTTCCATTTCTCCCTTGCCTTTTGCTTCTCTTCTTTCCTCAGCTATTTATAAAGCCTCCTCAGACAACCATTTTGACTTCTTACATTTCTCTTTCTTTGGAATATTTTGGTCACTACCTCCTGTACAATGTTACAAACCTCTGTCTATAGTTCTTTGGGCACTCTGTCTGCCAGATCTGATCCCTTGAATCTGTTTGTCATCCCCACTGTATAAGGGATTTGATTTAGGTCATACCTGAAGGGCTAGTGGTTCTCCCTACTTTCTTCAATTTAAGCCTGAATTTTGCAATAAGGACCTGAAGATCTGACTTACAGTTTTTGCTGACTTGCTTTTGCTTTTTGCTGACTGTATAGAGCTTCTCCATTTTTATCTGCAAAAAATATAGTCAATTTGATTTAAGTATTGATCATTTGGTGATGTCCATATGTAGAGTCATCTTTTGTGTTGTTGGAAAAGCATGTGTGATATAGCCAACATGTACTCTTGACAAAAATCTGTTAGCCTTTGCTCTGCTTCATCTTGTACTGCAAGGCCAAAGTTGCCTGTTATTCCTGGTATCGCTTGACTTTGTATTTTTGCATTCCAATCCCCTATGATTAAAGGATACCTTTTTTGGTGTTAGCTCTAGAAAGTCTTATAGGTCTTCAGAGAACCATTCAACCTCAGCTTATTTAACATCAGTGATTGGGGCACAGATTGATTTTAATGTGATTATGAATGGTTTGCCTTGGAAACGGACCAAAGTCATTATGTTCTTTTTTGAAGTGCACCCAAGTACTGCATTTCAGACTCTTGTGTTGACTATGCAGACTATTTCATTTCTTCTAAGGGATTCGTACACACAGTAGTAGATATAATGGTCATCTGAATTAAATTTCTATCCATTTTAGTTCACTGATTCCTAAGATGTTGATTTCACTATTGCCATCTCCTGCTTCAGTGAGTATAAGTGATAGTCTCTTAGTCATGTCTGACTTTTTGTGACCCCATGGACTGTAGCCTGCAAGTCTTCTCTGTCCATGGAATTTTTCAGACAAGAATACTGGAGTGGATTGCCATTTCCTTCTCCAGGCCATCTTCCCAACCCAGGGATTGAACACGAGTCTCCATTGCAGGCAGATTTTTTACCATCTGAGCCATCAAGGACCACTTTCAATTTACCTTGATTCATGGACCTAACATTCCAGGTTTCTATGCAATATTGTTCTTTACAGCATCAAATTTACTTTTATCACCAGACTTATCCACAGCTGAGCATCGTTTCTGCTTTATCCCAGTTACTACATTCTTACTGGAAAGTGAAGTCACTCAGTCATGCCTGACTCTTCCCGACCCGATGGGCTGCTAGGTTTCTCCGTCCACGGGATTCTCCAGGCAAGAATACTGGAGCTGGTTGCCCTTTCCTTCTCCAGGGGATCTCCCTGACAGAGGGATCGAACGTGAATCTCCCACAGTACAGGCAGACTTTTTACTGTCTGAGCCACCAGGGCTCCTTCTTACTGGAGTTATTAGTAATTGCCCTCCATTGTTACCCAGTAGCATATTGGACACCTTCCAACCTGGGGGGATCATCTCCTGGTGTCCTATCTTTTTGCCTTTTTGTGCTGTCTATGGGATTTTCCAGACAAGAATATTAGAGTGGTTTGGTATTTTTTCTCTTGTGGACCATGTTTTTTTAGAACTCTTCACTATGACTTGTCTGTCTTGGGTGGCCCTGCCTAGCATGGCTCAATGCTTCATTGAGTTGTGCAAGTCCCTTCACCATGACAAGGCTATAATCCATAAGGGGAAAAGTTACAATAAAACCCTACAAATAAGCATATGAAGAATTATGAGTTATTTTCACCATCTATGGCCAATGCCTACCCAATACACATTTCCACTTCTTCATATATAGAATCTCATTTTTGCTCAGAAAAGCAACAAAGCAGCTAAAATGCTACACTTAACAGTCTCCTTTGTACCTAGGAAGAGTCATAAGTCACAGTTCCAAGCAATAAGGGGGAGTCTCCGGGGATTCCTGGAAGACTTCAACATTTCTGTTTTAAGATTAGGAAGTCTGTATTTCCTAGTTGCTTTCCTCTTTTTTTTTCACTCTTTGCCATGAGGTAGGGGGTTGGGCAGACATCTTGTTACCATGAGATAGGCATAAGAATTAAAGTTATATGCTAAGAAAGTCAGAGGATGAGGAGAAGATGAAAAGGAGCCTGGATGCCTAATGGCGTTGTGAATCACCTTATCAAATTTGGATTACCTACCACAAGTCTGCTCAGGAGAGAAAAATACTTCCTACTTTTATTTATTTATTTTTGGGGGGAGTGTAAATTTTATTTATTTATTTTTATTTATTTTATTTTTTACTTTACAATGTTGTATTGGTTTTGCCATACATCAACATGAATCCACCATGGGTGTACATGTGTTCCCCATCCTGAATCCCCCTCCCAGCTCCCTCCCCATCCTATCCCTCTGGTTATCCCAGTGTACCAGGTCCGAACACCCTGTATCATGCGATGAACCTGGACTGGCAATTCATTTCACATAAGATAATTTACATGTTTCAATGACATTCTCCCAAATCATCCCACCCTCATCCTCTCCCACAGAGTCCAAAATACTGTTTTATACATCTGTGTTTCTTTTGCTGTCTCACATACAGGGNTTGAAAATCAGTGTGCTTGATTCCAGGAAACTGAAAGGCAAACCCCAACATGATTATGCCACCATTTTTGCTTAGAACCATAAGATTGCTGTAGTTAGTCTTTTTTTTTTTTTCTTTTAACATTTAGATGTTTAGACTTTGGATCCATAGTGACAAATATTTTGGAAAAAAAACTTGACCTAGAAGTAAGTATTGTTTTATTAATCTCATTTATATCAATTGGAAAATTTGGGTATTTTGCCCTGTTGAAGGATGGTCTCCAAGTAAAGGAATTATGATTTTGAGACTGTATGGGATATTGAAAAGACTTTACTTTGGATCCAAACAGTTATGTATATGAAAAACCAAAACTCTCAAAATCTTGTTTTCTTCTAATTTATAAAACAGGTATAATAATACCTATCTATATCACAGAGTTATTATATAGCTTACTATTAAAATACATAAAACACCAGTCACACAGCACTTAGTATTCAATAAATGCTAGGTGTTATTTTTATTATGTTAGCTCTTAATGGACCACTAGCCATCATGTAAATGTTACCTTTTACAAGGGGAAGAGTATTTTGTGTCAAATATATCAGGATTTGGAAATGTCTGCAGAAATGCAAGCTCATAGACCACGATGCTTCTAGTTCTTGTTTCAGCTCTGCTGTAGGACATTGACAAGTCCTTCACCTGTTTGGACCTCAGAGTTCTTACCTATAATGCAAAGTGTTTGTCTAAGATGAACTTCAAGGGCCTTTCAGATTTAAGATGCTATGTGTCTATATTCTTTGTATTTGGCCTGAATTTTCCAATTTGGGGCTGTCTCTCTTGGATCATATCTTTCAGCTATCAAAACATCTCCCATCTTAAAATAATTTTCTTCTATGTCCTGTAGTCATCCCATTTCTCATAGCAAAACTCCTTGAGAGGGTTGTCTGTCTTGGTTGTCTCTCCTTCCTCAGTTTTCATTCTGACTTAAATCCTCTCCACTTGGTCTCCTGGCGACACATTTCACTGAAACTGCCCCTGTCAGTCAACAGCAATCTCCATCTCGCCAAGTCTTGCGGTCAATTCTGTCTTTATTTTGCTCATGTGACCTAGTTAACTGGTCCCTCCCACTTGAAAAAAACTGCTTCTCGAATCTTCCATGTGCTGCACTTTCCTGATATTTTCTCCTGCTCATCGGACAGTAACCCCTGCTGACTTTTTTTCTTCTCGGTCTCTAATCCAGCAGGCCTAATAATGAGCCACCTATGTGATTTTAAATTTCCCAGTATTTAATTTCTACATTAAAAAAGTAAAAAGAAATGGGCAAGATCAATTATAATAACATATTTTAATTAACTCACAATATTCTCAAATATCATTTCAATAAGTAATAATTAATGAGATATTTTAATAATTAATGAGATATTTAATATTCTTTAGATATATATACTTAACCTTCACAATCTGATGGGTATTTTGCACTTAGAGTATGTCTCAGTTTGGAGCAGCATATTTTGAAGTTCAAAAGCCACTAGTGGCTATTAGCGGTCACCAGTGCAGGAATGGCTCAGCGCTCAGTCCTGAAGCTACGTGCAGTCTTTCTTGACCAAGGTTAGCATCTATTATCAGTGTTTCAGTAAGTATTTATCAGGTGCTTAATACGTGCCAGGCTACTATGTCCTAGGTAGTAGGGGCACAATAGTGAACAAAACAGTCATAAATCCCCACCCTAATAGAGCCTATTTTCTAGTAAGAAAGAGCAGACATTAAACAATATAACCAAGTTTATTATATGGTACAATAGAAGGTGAGAAGCGCTATGGCAGAGACAGAGGGGTGGTCGAAAAGAGGAAAATGCAGTTACAGAGGCAAAGAAGGGGTCAGATGATGTAGAACTTTTTTGTGTGCTATTGAAAAAACTTTGGCTTTTTATCACCTTGAGATGAGGAGCCACTAGAAGGCTTTAAACAAAGAAACACGTGATAGAACTCAAGCTGTGAAGATGATTTTGGCTGCTGTTTTGAGAATACACAATAGAAGGTCAGGGGAGAAACACTGTGACCAGATAGGCAGCTGCTGCAATAATCTAAGCTGGAGAGGACAGTGGCCTTGATCAGTTACCAGAGGAAGGAGTGAAAAGGTGTCTGGTTCAGGCCAGATATACCATATAAATATGGGAATCAACACATAGCTACTTTGTCCAATGGGGTAACTACTGGCCGCATACTGCTATTTAAATTAAAGTTAATTAAAATAAAGTAAAATAAAAATTCATCTCCTCAGTGATACCAGCTGTATTTCAATTGCTCAAAATCCACTCATGGTAAGCGTTACTGCAGTAGACAGTACTGATATAGAAGGTGTTCCATTCTCGATGAAACTTCTATTGGGCAACATCGATACAGATGACGTTTAGAGTTTTGTCTTCCTATCTCTCAATCAACTGCCTGCTAGATGTCTCCACTGAATAATTAAATTATTGTTATACTAACAGATGTCCAATAATCATCGAATACACAACATAGTCTATAGTCTTGATTCCAGTCTTCATTTCTGTCTACTTCGACTTCACTTTTGCCATTCTGATAAATGGGATCACCACCTATACTACTGTACCAACTTCGAGGTCATTCCTCATTTCTATCTTTCTCTCCCCCGACCTCTGTCACTTCTAATCCATTAGCAGGTTGATTTGCTTCTACCTCCAAGACACAGCCCGAGTGTGACTGCCTCTTAGCATCTGCACTTCTATCACACCATTTTCACTCAACAATTGAGATGGCTTCTAAATTAGTGTTTTTCAACTCTTACAATACAGTAGAGTCACCCAGGCATTTAGAACCTAGACAAAGCAATGAAAAACAATGCCTGGTTGCTACTCCATGCCCACAGGTGGCACTAGGCTTTATAAAAGCTTCCCAGAGGCAAGGAGGGCTGGAGACACTTCTACTTTGTCTTCCTCCACCACTTCCCATTGTCTATTCGCCACATAAGAGGCAGAGTGACCTTTCTAAATAATAAACCAGATCATGTTAGTCCCTTGCCTGCAACTTTCTCAGGATCTCTCATTGCTCTGAAAAGAATTCGGAGCTCCTGACCCTCTGAAATCAGACCCGGAATGTTCCTCCAGCCTCCTTTGCTTGGCGGACCCCAGTGCTCGTCACTTCCTCTGGGAGGTGCTCTGTGCATCTCATCTGAACCAGCCCTCCTCTCCTTCCCAGCACCTTTCTTAATCACTTTTCTTCCCAATTCCGTGGTTTCTTTTCTTTTTGGAATCTACTGCTCTCTGAAATTGTTACCAAATGCAAGTTCATGTGCCCAACACGTTGTGAGGTGCAACGTCAGAGTTTGGAGAAGAGAAAGGTTTATTGCAGGACCATGCAAGAAGAAAGTGGGCTCATGTATCCCCCAAACCCCAGACTCTGGAAGGGTTTCAGCAAAGCAGTTTTAAAAATCAGGTGAGGGAGGGAAGTCGCAGGGTCTGCGATCAGTTGGTTATGAGTCTCTGATTGGTTGATGGTGAGGTAAAATGGCAGCTCACCTTATCTGCCTGTAGGTCTAGAGACTTGTTAGTAGCTGCGCTTTCCTGGTGGCTCAGACGGTAAGGAATCTGCTTGCAAGCAGGAGACCTGGGTTTGCCCCCCGAGTTGGGATGATCCCCTAGAGAAGGGAATGGCTACCCACTCCAGTATGGTTAGATATTATCTACCTGTAGGTCTAGGGGTTACNCTGGTGGCTCAGATGGTAAGGAATCTGCTTGCAAGCAGGAGACCTGGGTTTGCCCCCCGAGTTGGGATGATCTCCTAGAGAAGGGAATGGCTACCCACTCCAGTATGGTTAGATATTATCTACCTGTAGGTCTAGGGGTTACATGCTCATGATCATCAAATTGTCAGTTTCTTCCATTTGGTGGTAGTTTTTAGCATGTGAAAAACTCAGAAAATACGCATGAGGTACTACTACCTGAGTACCTAAGAGAGGAACTAGAGCAGAGGATATGGTGGAGAGGTCTGTCCAGGGAGGCTCCATAGGTTTCTGCTTGGTTACACAATGATCATATTTAACACTTTTCTGATCTGTTGTTTATCTCCCAGACTAGAATACATCGTCTATGAGAACAGGAACTTTCACCTATTTATCTCCAATGCTAAAAGAACTTGGCAATGAATAAGTATCTTTAAATGCCTCCATTCAGTTCCTTCATTTGCAGGGAAAAGGCAGTGATTACAACGATGATCAAAATGTACACAGGAACAGCAATGATTTACAGAGCTTACCCTGTGCTAGGCACTGTGTTTATTTCAATAGCCCCATTTTGCAGATAGGAACACTGGGTTTTAGAAAGGTAGAGTAACTTGATTGGGACTGAAACAGGAGTGAAGGGGGAAGGGCACAACCTTTAAAGGAATGACATAGCCATGAGACATGACAGAAGCTGGCTGGAACCAACCAGGACCAAGATGGCGGAAGATCTGGCGTCCAATGGACCTGGAGCATCATCATATGCTCACTGAAATCTCCGTCCCTTCCCTTGAAATAATCGGATAATCCTCCCATTCATTAGCTTATGAAATTGTGTGTGTGTGCTAAGTTGTTTCAGTTGGGTTCGACTTTTTGCAACCCTATGGACTGTACCCTGCCTGGTTCCTCTGTCTATGGGATACTCCAGGCAAAAAATACGGAAGTGGGTTGCCGTTTAATTACCTAGCCCATAAAAACTAGCCACACCATATTTCAGGGCCTCCCACCTTCTCAGTTGGCTCAAACTCTGTCTGTGGGGTGTGTTTCTCTCTAAATAAATCTGCTCCTTACCTATCACTTTGTCTCTCACTGAATTCTTTCTGTATGAAACATCAAGAACCCCAAACTCACCAGGAAAAGGGCCACCACGGTAGTAAGTATGAGAAGCCACATCTGGAGCTGGGANTTCTCTCTAAATAAATCTGCTCCTTACCTATCACTTTGTCTCTCACTGAATTCTTTCTGTATGAAACATCAAGAACCCCAAACTCACCAGGAAAAGGGCCACCACGGTAGTAAGTATGAGAAGCCACATCTGGAGCTGGGATCAATCTGAGACCAAGGGCTTACGTGTCAACAAGCAAACCAAAAACCCAAACTGTGACCATTTAATAAATAAACGGCAACCGATGCATTTCAGAGACTTGTCAAACACTGGTACTTAGTTGATGACCAGGAAAAGCAGCACACTTCATCTATTCCCGTACAGACTTTGGGTCACTGCCGCATCCTTTTTGCCTCTTTAGAGGACTCGAGTGCTGGCCTGCATTCCTCTTTTCGCCAGTTATTTTGTGCAACATGCAGTTCTGGCCTAAAGAATTCCATCTCCTAGCAGCTACCAGGGTTACTTGCAGCCTCAATGATCTTCCTTTGAGAGAGGGAAAAAATCCCGTGACTTTGTAACACAGCCCAGCGATGCATGAGAAGCCTTTGTCAAATCGTAGCTGGGGGAAAAAAGGAAAATAAAAATACCGTTCTCCTCTGGAATGTCTCCTAGGACTGGTGAAAAATGCTAATTCTCACAACAGTGGAGTCATTTAAAAAATCAAGGCATCTTTCAGTTATATTCGAAAGGAGATTAAAAGGAGAAAATGATATTCTTGGAATCTAGCAGCATCTTATCCTCTCCAGCTTGGTCCTCCTGGTGCAGCATGCCCTCTTGTTCCTCCAGGAATGATTTCCCTTAGCTCATCCTGGTCAAGCTTTTGTTCCCTTGGAAGGCAGAGGGCTGCAGGCTTTTCTGGATTCCCGGGGAACAGGCTGATGGGAAGTTCGAGACCTCCCTCCTTTCTTTAAAAACCCCCACGAGTGCCGCGTTTTTACTTTTAATTACTCCAAGCTTAGCCTGCACAAGGGTGCTTACCCTACGAGCCTCGATTCCGCGGGCTAAACTGGAGGCTCCAGGAGATCAAGTTCAAAGTGAGTCAGAGCGCTTGCCAGAGGCCAGTTTCTCCTTCCCAGCGCAGGTCTACACCCTCCGCATCCATCCACCCTCCTGCCTCCGAGAGCCCCTCACCCTGCAACGGGGACGCCCCTCTCCCCCGGGGCATCCTTGAAACAGTGGGCCTGGGGATGCGCTCTGGGGGAAGAGGGTGAGGAGCCCCAGGCCGCGCTGTGTCCCCGGGCCGCCCGCGCCCCGAGGCTCCGGGCGGGGGCCCGTCCGCATTCCTGTGCAGCCGGATGACGGCCCTGGGGCGCCCCTTCCCGCGCCGCTGCCAAGGACCGGGGGGGTTGGGGGGAGGGTGCGCCCCAGCCCTCGGCCCCAGATGGCCCGGCAGCCCCGCGCGGGGACATTTTCTCAGGCTTTCAAAAAGAGCACTTTCTTTCCTGCCTAATATTTAGCTCCTTCAAATGCAAATGGAGAGGTTTCGCTCCAAGGTTAGCATAACAATTATGGGAAAAGCTTTAAATCTGATGCGTTTGTTTACACGTTGAAAGGCCGGCAGGATCCGAAAGCGCGGAGGCCCCGGCTTTTCAGCGACTATTTTCTAACTGGTGCCCTGCGAGTCAATTTTAGATCACAAAGAAAACCAATTTATAGGACGGTGGAGGCTAATTTTGGAGGGAGTTCGACGTTATTATTTTTTTTTTTTTTTTTTAATGACCGCTGCTGAAAGAGTAATTCCGCCCTCGGCCCCGACTCTCCCCCCTTTTCATCGTGAAGTTTGGTGGGAGATAATTGGTGTTGGTCACGAGCAGGAAGGTCTTCATTCCTGGGGGACCTGGGGCCCAGGCATGGGCTAACGGAGGTGGAGAATTGTGCAGAGACTTGGTGGGATTTTGGCCTAAGGTACATCAAAGTAATCTTTTAGTGCACGTGCTGAGGAAGTCGATTTTCTTTTCCATTTGGCTTAGGTGGCTTGGTATTTCAAAAAAAGGTGGTATGGTTTTAACTTCCACTGATGGGTATCAGACGAAGATTTCAAGGAATGACATTCCCTCACCGTTGTTCAGTTGCCAAGTCATGTCGGACTCTTTGAAACTCCATGGACTGCAGCCCTGCAGGCTTCCCTGTCCTTAACTAACTCCCGGAGGTTGCTCAAACTCATGTCCATTAAGTCAGTGGTGCTATCTAACCATCTCATCCTCTGGCGCCCCCTTCTCCTCTTGCCCTCAGTCTTTCCCAGCGTCAGGGTCTTTCCCACTGAGTCCCTCACTATAGTTTCCAGACCTTGACAGTGAGAACTGGGGCCTTGCCCATTGGTAGTGTCTTAGATCTGCTGAGAGCAGGAAAGTTGACTGTCAAGGCTGCTGATGAGCCAAAAGGAAATCTCAGGCTTTTTTTTTTTTTTTTTAACTGTCAGACCCTCTAGGAGACTTTTTCCAGAACTTCCTCCTGGGGCCCCCNTCTTAGATCTGCTGAGAGCAGGAAAGTTGACTGTCAAGGCTGCTGATGAGCCAAAAGGAAATCTCAGGCTTTTTTTTTTTTTTTTTTAACTGTCAGACCCTCTAGGAGACTTTTTCCAGAACTTCCTCCTGGGGCCACCCCCACTCCTACACACCAAGGATAGCTCTTAAATGCCATGCTGTGAGATCTCAGCCTATTAGTGTTCTCAGTGTGAGGCCCAGGAGAGAATGAAGACCCTTGGGAGCTTGTTAAATCGATTGGCTTCATTGACAATATATTGGAACATGCTTGTAAACACTGCAATCTACAATTCCTGTAACACTGAAAGTTTATGAGTAGGGAGAATTTACAAAACCAATACAATATTATAAAGTAATTAACCTCCAATTAAAATAAATAAATTTATATTTAAAAAAAGAATGTTAATCCATTTGGGGAGTGTTTATTGACCAACATAAATATGTCATTTTCAATGTGAAGATAAAGCACAAAGATATTTTGTTTTTCTCATAGTGTTTCCACAGGTGAACTGAAATACCTTTCCTGACAGTGGGACCAGGGGAAGCGTGAATGATGTTATTATCAGACAGGTACAAAGCAGTAGTTTTCAACTTGAGCGTGTACCAGAATCACCTGAGGGTCTTGTTAAACTGGATGACTGCGTCTCACCCCCCAGTTGTTTGATGGAGCAGGTCTAGGGTGGAGCCCGAGAGTTTCCATTTTGCACAATTGCCAGGTGACATTGGTTCTCTTCCCCAGACCACACTTTGGAGAACCACTAGCTGTAAAAAATCAGAACTGTATGATTTTGAGAGAACCTAATATGATGAGTTTCCTCTTTGCAAGAATAGCTTAGAGAAAAAGAATAGCTACTGATTGCTACTAGGAATTAAGTAAGACTGAGGAATTATTCTTAAATGTAAACATTCCCCTAATATAGATTTCTAAAGATTATTGTTGTGTTAGTTGCTCAGTCATGTCCAACTCTTTGTGACTCCATGTGTTGTAGCCCGCCAGGCTTCTCTGTCCGTGAAACTCTCCAGGCAAGAATACTGGAGTGGTTTGCCATTTCCTTTTCCAGGGGATTTTTCCCAGCCTTGGGATCAAACCCAGGTCTCCTATATTGCAGGCAGATTCTTGCCATCAGAGCCAGCATGGAAGCCCAGTAACATTTTTGTGGAGTGCTCAACTTGTAATTTAGTATTACCAGATTATTGATTTGGCCTATTTGGGAATTCAAAGTGAAGTGAAGTCTTCCTGAGTAAGAGATGTGTGTTAGAAAAACACTATTTGGTAGCTAAGGGAAGTAAACCCTGAATGTTCATTGGAAGTAAATCCTGATGCTGAATCTGAAGCTTCAGTCCTTTGGCCACCTAATGCGAACAGCTGACTCATTGGAAAAGACCCCGATGATGGGAAAGATTGAAGGTAGAAGGAGAAGAGAGTGGCAGAGGATGAGATGCTTGGATGGCATCACCAGTTCAATGGACATGAACTTGGGCAAAATCTGGGAGAAGGTGAGGGACAGGGAGGCCTGGCGTGCTGTAGTCCTTGGAGTCACAAAGAGTTGGATGCGACTTAGCGACTGAACAACAAGCCAGATGAATGGGTTCACAGCAGATGGTGGCATATTAATGAAATACGTTTGTTTTCAAATATTCAGATACATGGAGCGCCACTGCAAAGCACTGGCCTCTTAGTAATCACGTCCCTCTTATGAATTACCCCATGATATAGTCTCTTCTGGAGCGTTTTCTTTCTCTGAAACCCTGGACTACAGGCTCCTTTTCCTTCCTAAGACCCCTCTTCAGACCCAAGTGCTGAAATAAGGCTTCAAGATGGAAAGATTGAGATATTTATGAAACCTTAAAACCTCCTCTCATTCCATTTGATGTAATCAAACATACTTACATGCTTATGTTTAGTGTCTGTATTTGATCTTAGTGTTTTCAATATGTGCATTTCCATTTTATTTTAAATTGCATATCCTATGAGGATTTGCAAAATTCTGATTTTTCATAGTGCCTAGCATGGGGCCACGGAGAATGCAATGGCAGCCCACTCCAGTACTCTTGCCTGGAAAATCCCGTGGACGGAGGAGCCTGGTAGGTTGTGGTCCATGAGGTTGCTGAGAGTCGGACACGACTGAGCGACTTCACTTTCTTTTTTCACTTTCATGCTTTGGAGAAGGAAATGGCAACCCACTCCAGCGGTCTTCCCTGGAGAATCCCAGGAACGGCAGAGCCTGCTGGGCTGCCGTCTATGGGTTCGCACAGAATTAGACACGACTGAAGCGACTTAGCAGCAGCAGCAGCAGCATGGGGCCATGCAGAAATAAATACATAAAAGCAAATGATTTTAATGACAATGATGACGTGTCACTAAATGGCTTGACCTGAAGTTAGGGTCTATCTATATGCTACTAAAATATATAGATGAAAACATATTTTTAAATAAAGTCACTTGTCCATGGACACATGTCATGCTAGTTGAGAGACAAGTAGACAAGTAGCAAATTTAAATTACCTGAGAAAATTTTCTCAAGTTGTATTTTTATGTGCATTAATGTATATAGCTCAATGGGGACTTCCACTCGTTAAGAGTGCATGCTTCCACTGTAGGTTCAATTGCTGGTTGAGGAATTAAGATCCCACAAGTCACATTAGTTCAGTCGCTCAGTCGTGTCTGACTCTTTGCAACCCCATGGACTGCAGCACGCCAGGCCTCCCAGTCCATCACCAACTCCCGGAGTTCACTCAAACTCATGTCCATTGAGTTGGTGATGCCATCAGCCATCTCATCCTCTGTCGCCCCCTTCTCTTCCCACCTTCGAACTTTCCCAGCATCAGGGTCTTTTCTCATGAGTCAGTTCTTCACATCAGTGGCCAAAGTATTGGAATTTCAGCTTTAGCATCAGTCCTTCCAGTGGATATTCATGTCACATGGCGTGGCCAAAAACAAAAAAGGAAAAAAAAAATATAGCTCAATAAATGATACGTAAATCATTTTGTGAGATAACAAATGCCTAAAACTGATATTCTGTTTAATAGGCACCATAGCACACTGACAAAAGAACTTCACCAGTAACTAGTTTTGTGACTGGGTGTGGAGGATAAAGGTGATGCTGTTGAAATAGACCTTGTTGAGTAAGTCATTTTACGCTCTCTCATCTGCAAGCAAGAGGTATGAGTGATCCTTACAGTTCTTGCTGGATTACGTGTATAGTGTCTGCTTCGGGTTATTGAAACCACATGATAAATATACATGCATGAGGGCCAGCATTGGTTTAAACAGGTGACTCTATTATGGTAATATTGTCAACACCTTATAAAATTATTGTGGTCTCCTCTACATATGTTCCAGTCTCCTTGGATTTGTGGGAAATGCTCTGTTGATTGTTTTTCATTGTAAAGGAGCCAATTTCTTTGAGCAACTGCTATTTCTACCTGCACATTCAAGTCATTGAGGAGACATTTAATTTAGAAACGGAGCAGAATTTCTTTACCCTTGCTGTTATCCTGTGTCACAGCTGACTGCTTTAGTGCCAATAAAATGCTAGGGGCTCTGGTTTTTACTGGGCAAAAGCACTGCATGACAAAGTCATTCCTATTAAATATTAACATTGTTTACTAAGAATATAATTAGAAATAAAATAAGCAAGCATGTAAATTTTGTATCTTAATCATCCTCTCTTCTTGTTCAGGTGTTAAAAAACCGTTTTCTTGGTCCTAAACATCGTTAGGGTTTTTAGGGCATTAAGCTGTTGTCACAGAGAGGCAGTTCCATAGACATTTTAAGAAACTTGACTATTTTTGAGATGGCGTGAAGAGGGTGACAAGAAAGGGGTGTGTGTTTCTGTTTTGAGAGGTGCAGAATGGAAGTGGAAAAAATGATAGAATAAATAAGGCTCTCAGGTATTTACTAGTTTGGAAATAAAACCACGGTTTGAATCCAATAGGTCAATTACATATAAATACAGTGTGGAGGGCAGATAGCCAGAAATAACAGATTTTATTCTCCAGAGGGAAAGGGAGAATTAACCAGAGCAGAAGCCTCTGGAACAAGGATACTCCGTTAGATAAGAACGGTAAGGCTTGAATGCATTTATTTCATTGTATATTTGTCTTATTTACCAGTTCTCCTGCTGGTGGACATGTATGTTGCTTCTGTTTATTCTTTCTGTTATAAATAATGCTATTTCATTATCGTGCCTATTTCCTGGTACAGAGGTGCCAGGTTATCTCAAAGGCATATTCCTTTTGTGATGCATTATTAATTTCTATTCTGGCTATAATGTTATGAACAAAATAGTAATCTCTAGACTGATTTCATGTATTTGCACAGTAGAATTGTTAATTAAAGGCTGTGTAGCTCTCCAGCTTTGCAGCTAATGCCAAAATTGCTTTCTAAAATCTATATACTCTGACCACACTGTAGAAGAGTTCCTGTTGCTTTTTATCCTTCCTACTATTACTCTATAGCCAGAATTTTACCTCATTTTGGTTTTTAATCTCCTCTCCTTGATTATTTTAATATAGCTGATATTTTTGTATATATTGTCTGTTCATCTCTTTTTTTTGGTCTATTTTGTCTTTTTCATCACATATAAAATACTCTTCCTTTTAAAAAAATAATGAAAAAAATAATTAAATTAAAAATTAGTTAATATTTAAAATTATTAGACACATTCTCATACTTATCTTGTGATGATTATATGCTATTGCAAAATCATTCTTACTTTGTGGCTGGCACTTTCATCCTCTACTAGATATTTTTTTGATTCACATAAATGTTCTGAGCTTTAGATGACTTATCTAAAGAAAATTAGGGTTAGGGTTTTCACTCTTTATGTTCTGTTTAAGAATGCATCTTCAGAAACCAACACGATATTGTAAAGCAATTATCCTCCAATTAAAAATAAAAATTTTTATAAGAAACATTATATCACATCCTTGTTCTAAAAGTGCTCAGTCCTCAGTCAATCTGTAATTGTTTTTTCATGAGGTGTGAAAAAGGGATCTGAGTCCATTTTTTTCCTGAAGGGGCAGCTGCTTATCCCAGTGTGTTTAAATAGTCCCTTCATTCCTGTTGGTGTGAGATGCCACCTCTGTTGTATTTTCAGGGTTCCTGTTTACCTGGCTCTGTTTTATGGTTCTTATTTGTGTTCTATTAGTTTATTTGAGTCTATCTACCCTAATTCCTTGATAGCTCAGTTGGTAAAGAATCTGCCTGCATGCAGTGCAGGAGACCCCGGTTCGATTCCTGGGATTTTCCAGGCGAGAGTACTGGAGTAGGGTGCCATTGCCTTCTCTGAGTTTATTTGACTCTGTCTACCCTAATTCCCTGATAGCTCAGTTGGTAAAGAATCTGCCTGCAGTGCAGGAGACCCCAGTTCAATTCCTGGGAAGATCCGCGGGAGACGGGATAGGCTACCCAATCCAGTATTCTTGGGCTTCCCTGGTGGCTCAGCTGGTAAAGAGTCCGCCTGCAATGTGGGAGACCTGGGTTGGGAAGATCCCCTGGAGAAGAGAAAGGCTACCCACTCCAGTATTCTGGCCTGGAGAGTTCCATGGACTGTGTAGTCCATAGGGTAGCAAAGAGTTGGACACGATTGAGTGATTTTCACTTTTACTTTTCACCCTAATTCTATGCCATCTTAATTTAAAATGGCTTTGTAGTCTTTCTATTTGGCGAGGACAAACTTTCACTTGACTTCTTCAGGTGTGTTTTGACTTCTTGATCTCTTGCACTTTTATACACACCTTAGAATTAGCATGTTAATTTCCACATAATGTCTCTTCTGAATTTTGGTTGAAATTGCTCCAACTGTTGCTCAGTCTGGGAAAAATTGACATTGTCCCAGTATTTCAATTTTCTAAGACATGAAAATGATAAGTTCTCTATTTATTTACATCTTCCTTTGTCTTCAAATGAAAGTTGATCATTTTCTCACAGGTTTTCATGACTTTTGTTCTAAATAGTTAATATTTGGTGCTATTAAAATGGTATATTTGAAATTAGTTAAGTGTTTTATTTGTACATAAATGAATTTTGACTTTTATGTCACAACTACAGCTAGCAACTTTGCTGACACGTCTTACTAAATTTGATAAATTACTGTAGATTCACTTGGGTTGTGTTATATATAATACCATCATATCATATGAGGCATTGTTTTATTATTTTTTGCTTCAAGATTTCTAGATATTTTCAGGCTTTAGGGATAGCTATCCCATCTTTTTGTTTGTTTTGGAAACTCAACTACATATTTAAATATTTAAAATACATATTTTACTTTTGTACCTGGAATAGTTCTTGTAATATTTAGTTCTGCCACATCATACTCTCACACTGTTGTGTGTTTTTTTTTTTTTAAAGAAATAGTCACAAAGTGAAAAGTCAATATCAAGACTTGAATTTAAGATCCAAGAAGTTCACTAGCTCTTAGCTACTAGTTTATACATAATCATGCTCATGATGACAAATGATGACAAATACATTTTGTAATAATTTGAAGAGGCTTTATTTTTAAACTTATTACTGTTATTTCCATTCAGGTGTATAAGTAGCTATGACAAGTTTGCTTTCAAGGGTTATAGAGAAGGCCTTTGAGAATCTCAAATGTAGGTGAAAAAAATTAAACTTTTCCTAGTTTGCTGGCCACAGGGAGAGCAGTGCACTTAGCACTCTTACCTGGTTGGGGAAAAATAAGTCCATATTCTAATTCTGAGAATCAAATTTTATCATGAGTGTTTTTTAAAATCTGATTTTACTTATAATGGCTTAGCTTTTGTATATTTAATATGTAGAACAAAGGGAAGGAATGAGAATGACTTTACCTGGAAAACTTGAATGTTTTGTTTTTTTAAAACTGATATTATTTACTCTGAAGGTAATGGCTCAGATGGTAAAGAATCTGTCCACGGTGTGGGAGATCCGGGTTCCATCTCTGGGTTGGCAAGATCCCTTGGAGAAGGGAATGGCAACCAACTCGAGTATTCTTGCCTGGAGAATTTCATAGAGGAATCTGGCAGGCTATAGTCCATGGGGTCTCAAAGAGTCAGACACCACTGAGTGACTAACACACATTGGATATCACTGCACTGGTTTGTAATGTTTGTGTTTATTTCCCCATTGGAGGAAGAAAAGGCAGAGAGATTGCTGTAAAAGAGAAAATACTTAGTAAAGGAAAAGAAGTCAGCTTTTATCCAGGAAAATGGTATCTACATCCGATTTCCTTCTAGGCAATTTCAGATTACTGGATATATTTATAATGGGTGGCGATTTTTAATCATTGAAAGTAATAACCTCATGTTTTTTTATTAGTTCCTTGGCTTTAATAGACCATTCAAATAATGCTTTAGCTAATAGTTTTGTGGCTTTTAGTGAGAAGGAAACAGCATTTTGTTATTACTCAAGAAAAGCATATTGCTCCTTAACGATCTGTTATCAATGAGTTTCTTGTTGTTTCCTATTCTGCAAAGTGTCTGCCACTTAGAATTCAGGAGATTAATTATTATTTTTATAGAATTGATCATAAAGTTCTAGTTTGGTTATATGCAATCATTTGATGCTTTGTTTTTTTATAGTCTTTTAGAATGACCATATTTTAGCTTGTGCTACTTTAATAGAAACCATGCCATTTGGTCTAGAAGGCAAAATATTTATTATCTGAAAAGGTAAAATACAAAATTATAGTGAATTATTTTATAGCTTGATTTACTGGCATTTCCCTGCCCC
>SJYV01017494.1:40583-74439 GCA_006410875.1 Neotragus pygmaeus | reverse complement strand
TGTGTGTTCAGTGCTGGAAATGTCTTTCTTAGAGTAGCCTGGGGTTAGTATAGTCAGGATTAACAGATTCCTTGTTTTCAGACTGGGTTGGAACCTGGTCAGTATATGGTTAGGTATAACTAGGATTCTGGTTTTACTTCACTTAGTATACATTATCCCAGTAAAATTTTGATAGTTTGCAAGACTCTAAACTATACAGGCTTTTACTCAAGGTTTGTTTGTTTCTTTTGTGACCTGTCCCATTTTTAATAGAGTACACAATAATATTTTTCTTCAAAGAAAGAGATACATCAAAATTATTATGGCTTTTGAAAAAGTAATGTTGGATCAGTTTTGTTCCTCAGTTGTTTCATATTTGAAAAAGCACAAATGTTTGGATATGATGGGAGTATGTAGAACAAAGTTATCATAAACCAGAACATTGTGGAATGCATTTAATAAACCCCCAGAAATAAAGTCCTGTGTATTGTGCAAAGGGGGAAAGTGAACTCAGCTGAAATATAGCCCATCTCAAGGGGATTAGGGTTCAGACTGACAAGCTTGTGGTCATATTTCTCTATTATAGTGGCTGGGAGGGGAAAGGAGAAAGTGGGAGGAGTTTTATGAGCATCTCATACCATAAATTTGAAATACTAACTCTAATGTTAATAACCTTTAGAGAGCCTCCAACTTAAGAGATTGGTCCTTTGGCATTTGATTTTTCCATCTTTCTTCTTCCTCCTTATTTCATTGGTTTTTAACACTGTCTAGGTTTCACAGTCAATAAAGTAATTTTGAGCGACTTCACTTTCACTTTTCACTTTCATGCATTGGAGAAGGAAATGGCAACCCACTCCAGTGTTCTTGCCTGTAGAATCCCAGGAATGGGGGGAGCCTGGTGGGCTGCCATCTGGGGTCGCGCAGAGTCGGACACGACTGAAGTGACTTAGCAGAAGCAGCAGAGTAATTTTAAAAAATAAATATGATACTCCAGTGCTGTTGAATCAGAATTTTTAGGATATATGCATTTGAAAATGTGTGTTTTAAAGAGCCCCTCCAGATAGATATGGTAATTGTGAACCACTGGTTCATTTCCTAGTAATATTACCTAAAATCCCCTACTTGTGTTTGTAAATGAGTTCATATCAGAAAGGCAATCAATTCATATTCCATCTGCCAGTTTACTATTTATCTAACCTACACGTTATAGAATCTTGCCAGAGAGATGAAATACATCATTGTAAATAATCTCCAAAATAAGGGATAAATTGAATTTTTGATTATTTTTGATGTCTAAATAGATCTAGATAAGGAAAGCCATAGTCTTGATTCCGAAAGCCTGAAAAGCAAATGCTCCATCAAGGATAAAAAGGTATCTTTTGACTATGTTAAGTTTCTGTGCCTTTATATGAAAATTTATTGCTCTTGTTATTTTTCTAAATAGAAAACAAAAGAATTGTTTAGGAAACATATTTCAGATCTTCATACAGAGCCCTGTCCTTCCCTTGTGGAGATAATGCCCATTTGGGTGTTAGCTCTGTATATATAGAACTCGGTCACAAGAGAAACAGACTCTTAAAAAAATATTAACTCAAATTCAAATAATTTTCAGTTTTCTTTTCTTTAAAAATGTATTCAGCTGGAACTTGTCAGCATTTCCAGGGAAAGGAAGTCACTCACTAATTAGTGCTGGAGGTGGTGAGTGAAATAATTGTGTGTATGTGTGCGTATCTGTGTGTGTGTGGGAGGAGACAGAAATGAAGGAAGAGGAGCTTTTTTCTTTATTTAATTCCCATGTTCCCACACTGCTTTTCTCAGAGTGATTTTTCTTTGTGATTAACTTTCTCAGCCACATTAATAAGATCTGATTTTTTTTCACCTACCGAATCTGGTGTTTATTTATTTGATTTACAAATAACACAGAACTGCTTGTTCTTCTCCATCTTAGATATAAGTCTGCTGCCTGGGTCTTTGATAGATTTATTCTCTTTTCTCAAGACTTTTGTCCAGATTTTAAAAAGCATAATAGCTCCTTTAGAACTGATAACTAATAGATTATCACCTCAATACATTCTAAATTAAGGGGCTCTCTAATAGTGCACACTGACAAGATAGAGTTTTGATGACCTTTAGTATGAGTCAGTGAGTATGGAATATAAGAGTTTCAAAAGCCCAATGAGGGCTTCTCTCTCCAGCTATTCTATTTAAAAAGGAAACGAATGCCAACTAGACCTGCAAAAAACCCCCAAACCTAAAATACCTAAGTGGTGTTGGAAATGTAAAAGAACAAGAACTCTTAGGCATTGTTGGTGGGATGGAAACTTTGGAAAATTTTTGCCATGTCTGGGTGAAACTAAGCTTACATATGCAGTATGATACAGTAATTCCATGCTTATGTGTATATCCTCCATCAGGTTTCTATTTATGTATACCAGAATATGGCTAACACTTCTCACAGTTGCCCTGTAATGGGTGCTCTCTCTCTCTCTTTCTCTCTCTCTCTCTCTCTCTATATATATATATATATATGTATGTATATTTATATCCCCAATAGGCTTCCCTTATGACTCAGCTGGTAAAGAATCCGCCTACAATGTGGGAGACCTGGATTCAATTCCTGGCTTGGGAAGACCCCCTGGAGAAGGGAAAGGCTACCTACTCCAGTATTCTGGCCTGGAGAATTCCATGGACTGTATAGTCCATGGGGTTGCAAAGAGTCGGACACGGCTGAGTGACTTTCACTTTCACATATCCCAAATGCCCATCAAAATTCAATTGAATAAGTCAACAGTGACATATTCGTGCATTGGCGTGCAGTATGCAACAATAAGGGGCCTCCCAGGTGGCCCTAGTTGTAAAGAACCTGCCCACCAATGAGGGGGACTTGAGAGACAAGGGTTTGATCCCTGGGTTGGGGAGATCCCCTGGGAAAGGAAATGGCAACCCATTCCAGTATGGGTATGGGTCACAAAGAGTCAGACATGACAGAAACAACTTAGCATGCATTCATGCAGCAACTTAGCATGCATGCAGCAATAAAAAATAAGTCCCAGTGCTGGAGACCTAAGAGACACTGGTTCGATTGCTGGGTCGGGAAGATCCCCTGGAGGAGGAAATGGCAACTCACTCCAGTATTCTTGCCTGGGAAGTCCTATGGACAGAGGAGCCTGGCAGTTTACAGTCCTTGGGGTCGCAAAGAGTTGGACACAACTGAAGCAACTTAGCATAGCACAAACTACACATACATGGAAGAAAGTGAATCAATCTTAAAGCTACAAGCAAAGATCAAGCAAGACAAAGCCAGACCTGATGGAATATATTCTTTGACTTTCATCAATAAAAATCAAGCATAATTCAACCACATTTTAGGTATGCATAATAAGGGCTTCCCAGGTGACTCAGTGGGTAAAGAATCCACCTGCAACGCAGGAGACGCAGGTTCAATCCCTGGGTCAGGAAGATCCCCTGGAGGAGGACATGGCAGCTGCTCCAGTATTCTTGCCTCCAGAATCCTGTGGATAGAAGGACCTGGCAGGCTACAGTCCATAGGGTCACAAAGAATAGTGAAATTGCTCAGTCCTGTCCGACTCTTTGCGATCCTATGGAGTGTAGCCTACCAGGCTTCTCTGTCCATGGAATTTTCGAGGCAAGAGTACTGGAGTGGGTTGCCATTTCCTTCGCCAGAGTATCTTCCCAACCCAGGGATTGAACCCAGGCTTCCCACATTGCAGGCAGACACTTAAGAGCAGGACATGACTGAAATGACCTAGCACGCATGTGTAGCTGCTTTATAATGTTGTTTTAGTTTCTGCTATTTAACGAAGTGAATCAGCTATATTATACATATATCCCCTCCCTCTTGGACCTCTCTCACCCTCTCCATGCCCCGCCCCATTCCACACATCTAGGTCATCACATAGCACCAAGCTGAGTTTCCTGTGTCATACAGCAGCTTCACATTAGCTATCTGTCTTACACACGGCAATACACATCAATCCCAGTCTCCCAGTTCATCCCCCTCACCCTCCATGTCCATACATCCATTCTCTCTCTATCCTATTTCTTTGTCTCCATTCCTGCCCTGCAGATGGGTTCATCTGAACCATTTTTTCTAGATTCCACGTTTATATATGCGTTAATATGTGAAATTAGCTTTTCTCTTTCTGACTTACTTCACTCTGTGCGACAGACTCTAGGTCCATCCATGTCTGGTCTGTTATTTCTTGCCATGAGTGTGGGTTATGCCATTATTCAAGGGTTCATTAAAGTGTACATTGGTTTTATGCATTTTTTCTCTTCATATTATATTTGATGGGGCTTCTCTGGTGGCTCAGTGGTAAAGAATCTGCCTACAACATAGGAGACACAGGTTTGATCCCTGGGTCAGGAAGATGCCCTGGAGGAGGAAATGGCAACCCACTCCAGTATTCTTGTCTGGGAAATCCCATAGACAGAGGAGCCTGGCGGGCTATGTCCATGAGGTTGCAGAAGAGTTGGACATGACTTAGCAACTAAACAAAAAGAACACTATATTTGGTAATTTAAAATAAAGTGCTTGAACTAGTTGTAGAAAGGAAATTAAGACACAGCCACATGTAAAGAAAGTTTCGGGGTCTGACTTAAAAATCACAAAAGCAAGGATGGCCCCTGCTAATTGCCTCTTGCTTCTTACTACTCCTGTGCCTTGTTATGGCACATGCAACAAGCTATGACATCTGAGAGGACCCCAGCAAGGGTTTCAAGGGCACGAAGTCAGGTTGCAAAAGATGCCTTAAGTCTGAATCTGATTACTTGGGCAAAAGAAAATCAGATGCTTCATGCTGCTCGAGCATAGTTTTGTCTGTCTCTCTGTGTGTGTATGCATGGGCCTGTTAATATGTTAATTCCATTCTAGTGTGATGAGGGAAGTGCTGGAATTCTGTACCAGCCAAACACCTAGTCTGTGCTTCAACCCCTGACCGTAATGAATGTAAAATGCTGGTAGTAACAGATAGATTGAAATGAAACCCCCTTCATCTTGGCATGCGAGAGATTAGCAATCATATTCGGATTCTCAAAATGCTGCTTGATTGGAGATGAACGTGTGGGTGGATTGACCTTTCCTGCGAGAGCCGTTGTTTTTGCACTAGATGTGTGAAAAACAAATTTCGAATAGCTGCCCTATTACACTTCTCTCGTGATTTATATTATCACCCTTTTAGGTTTCTCAGCAATTATTAAATTCACTGGGGCCTTTTTTTCCCTCTTCCCCTCCTCCAAACACTTTTATTTTTCTTCCATGGGATGGAACTTTCTACCAAAGAAAGGTTAATTTTTTTCTCACCTTTTTCATACTGTCAGCATCCAATTTCTTCATTGATTGACTTGTGTTTAAGTCCCAAGAATGTCCATTTTAAAATAAAGGGAGCTTTTAGGATACTTTTTACAGAGGCTGTTCACAATCTCAGGAGGAATAAACCCCATATTTAATTTTCTTGGCTTTAAAACTGATAGTACAGTTCCTAAGTATTTCTCCAGTCTTTTTTTTTTAAATAATAAAAGTTTCCTGTGTGTTGCCCCATACACAACTATGATGCTTTTTCTTGTTATAACTAATTGCCACAAAGTAGATTTAGGTTTTTGGTCAAATTCTTAAAATTTCTTTAAATGATTGAGGAAGTGAGACAATGTATATGGAATCTAGAAAAATGGTGCCGATGAACCTGTTTGCAGGGCAGGAATAGAGATGCAGCGTAGACGTAGACAGCAGACTTCTGGACGCAGAGCAGGGGAGGTGGGATGAATTGAGAGTAGCACTGAAAGATGTATATTACCACGTGTAAAATAGATGGCTTGTGGGAAATTGCTGTATGACGACAGGGAGCTCAGTCTGGTGCTCTGTGACAACCTTGAGGGATGGGACAGGTGCGGGGTGGGAGGGAGGGTCAAGAGGGAGGGGACATATGTATACTTACGGCCAATTCACGTTGCTATATGGCAGAAACCAACACAACATTGTAAAGCAATTATCCTCCCAATTAAAAATTTTATAAAAGGAAGTGAAACAGGTGATCAGCCTAACCTACACTTTGAAGAATCTAAGGTGAGGGAGGGGGGGAAACTGTCCACACTCTACTATACTTTCAGTGTGGTTTGCTTTATTTTAAATACTATTTTGAATTGGGACTGGGATGGAGTGAGAAGAGAACAAATAATCACCTGCCAAATCAGGAGCAAGCAGTTATAATTCTCTTTACATTTTGAGATTCCTCTATGTTTTATGTAGGCTAGGATACAGTAAGTCATTATATTTTCCATCACGTGTGCTGTGTTTGATCTCATAAACAACCTTGACGCATGTAGCTGATTTGAACTTATTTTAAATATTTGAAAGGTGTTTAGAAAGTGTTGGAATGGCCATGGTTTCAATGGTCATGAATGCCAACACAGAAACCAGACATACCGCCGCAGTGAGAAGCTGGCACACCACGAACGGAGAGGAGCCCCTACTTGCCACAACTAGAGAACGTCCGCACGCAGCAAGGAAGACCCAGTGCAGCCAGATATAAGTAAATAAACAGCCTTGAAAAATGGCCCCCTTGTTCCAGAAGGATTATAGAGACAAGAACACAAACTAAATGGCCTTATGAGTGGAGGGATGGCACATGTGTGCCCTTGAAAAATCATCTCACGGGATTTGTGAAGCTGTTATTCAGCGAATAGATAGAATTCTTCAGTGTCACTAGGGAGTAAAATGGATTTAACCTGGCAGTGGCTGCCAAGAGCAGGCTACACCTTTGCCAAACGGTAGAATATGATCACAGAGTGAGCAGCCTCCCGTGGTCTTGCTGCTTCTCTCAGAAGGCTGCCTCCTGGGATGGTGACCTGTCAGCTGTGAACTCGTCATACTGTGGAGAGGAGACAGGTCACTTGCCACTCGCATCACGCTGGAGTTTATCCCGGCTTCCTCAAGATTTTTCAAAGTCAGAAGCTGGCTGCCGCTGGACACACTTGAACTTCCGCAGTAGAAACATGGAGAGGGAGATGTGGACCACGGAAGAGGGAGGCAAGATCTGGGAGGTTTCGTGGGCATTTTGACGTCAACTCAATCACATCTGTAACCTGTATGGAAATACAAGTCCTGGATTGAGTTAATAACAGTGAGAGATATAGAACTGCATATGGGGTACGGAGAGTGGTGAGTTACACGGGTGTAGCTTGTGTAAGGAGATGGGAAATGGACTCAGAAGAGCATCCTCCAACCCTGCTAACATAAGCTGTGTTGATTGTCAACTTAACGATAACTTGAAATGGTGCTTCCTGGACCATGATTCAGTCTGGTTTCTTTTTACAGTGTGTATCCTCTGGTGTGGGCAACAGGGCATGTCACATAGGAACACACAACGGCCTTGCAGTGCTGGTGGGATGTATATGAGTCTTTGCAATGTTGGTAATATCCTGGTTTCTATCCCTGTATGTATCTGCAGAGAATTAGATATCAACACACACACATACACAAACATAAGTCTATACATACACGCGCATTCTCAGAAACCACTTGGTGAAGGGAAAGTGGGCTGAACATACTTCCTATTCATCTTATTTGTCAATGTCAGGGTGCTGGAGGTATGAGGGGTACTCTGTGTCTGGAGCTGATGTTAGGGAGGTCTTGCTGACATGAGAAGCTTATGTTGACTGATGACCCCATTCAGCCTGTGCAGCTGACTGCCATTGTTGAACTCTGTCCAACAATTGTTAACTAATTTGTTGAACTTTGTCCCAGTCTGTGGAAGGCTAGCCTAGTTGCTCTCCAGGAGTTCAAGGCTCAAACAGGTTTCTCTTTGCTTTCTGGGATGCATAAAGAACTTTTAAAAATTCTGAAAACTTGTTGGCACCTTCATTTGGAAGGAAGCATAGCTGTGCCCTTAGAAGGATGCTGATCCTCTGTGTGCCTTTGGTCAGGTAGGAGGGCTCTGACTTTTGGGAGCAATATGACCTTGAAGGAGAAATACTATCAATGAGGGTGCCAATGACGGGATGGAGGGTGTGTGTCTTCGTCCCTCTGCCACAGGCCCTGGTCCCCTGCTGGCAACTCCAGAACTCTGTTCTTCCAGTTCTGTGGCTGCAAAACTGAGCACCAGAAATAAATGGGAGAAGACAAGTCTTTCCTTCTCATGTTTTGAAAAGTAGCAGGAGAAAGTTGAGCTTGTTTACTGGAGCTCTTTGGATGCTATTTTTTTTTCATTGAAGCTACAAAAGATGCTTTATTTTAAGTCCTCTTTGAATCTGTGCCTTTGCCTATTCTAATGCTAGGTCTTTATGCCTACTCCAGTGCTTGGTCTTTAGAGCAACCCTGGGTTAGCCAGTTTTAAGGAAAATCTTGAAATGAATGATTTTTGTTTTTAGGGGGCTTGCTACTCCCTTAGTGACTTATACTCTGAAGCCATCCCAGCTTTTCAGGTGACTAATCATTCCATGGAAAAGGAATCCTTCCTCAAAGCGGTGAAGAACTTCAGATAACAAAACAACAGCTATTTTTAGGCTATGAAGATAGTTGACTACCTTTTTTAAAAATAACATTACAGTATTATTTTATTTTCTGTCCATTTAGAATTTAAAATCCTTTAAAGATAGGAATATTTGTCAAGTTAATTCACAATTCTGTTCACACACTTAGAAAATTGCCCAGCACATTCAGTGCTCAATAAAATTCTGTTGAGTTAGTAACTGGATTTTTATTTTATTTTACTTTGTCTTATTATTTTTTGACAGACTTTCTTGATAAAATCCAGAAGCATTTGCATTAGAAAAATGGAGATCTAATTGCTGAGAAATCCAGAGGAACAGACCTTTAATGACACATTGTTGAGAATTTTTATATCAGGCCAAAGGAGATATTTTGGGATAAAGAAAGTTTCTTGAATTTTGCCACTGTGGCACACTATATTAATCTACTTGTAAGGTTAGTCCTAGTCATTGGTGTAATGTATTCAAATGAATGGCTTGTTAGCAAACGAAATGAGGGTATAAAAAGTGTCTGTAATTTTCCCATGGTCAGATGAAAGTTACTCTTAAGTGTTTCATTTTGCTTTTCATCTTATTGGCAACCTCTAAAATGCTTTCCTGGGGTTATTGTTTTTTAAATATTTATTTACTGATTTGGCTGTGCCTCTCAAGATCTTTGCTGTGGCTTGCTGGATATGGGATCTAGTTCCCTGACCAGGGATCGAACTCCCACCCCATGCACTGGGAGCATGAAGTCTTAGCCACTGGACCACCAGGGAAGTCTCTCCAGGGGTTCTGTAAATGGTCATGAGTAAGCATTACTGAGATTTCAAAACAGCTTGGGCTTCCTTGAGGCAGACTGTTGTAGCTAAGGAGATCCTGCATAGAAGCAGCCATCTTCCTTGTTGTCCTCCTCCTCCTCATCAATAATAACAGATTGCATTTAATGGTACCCCTTTCCAGAGTTGTCATCTTTGAACTGACAGTTTGATTATTCTCACAACATCTTGTTGATGACAAATAAGAAATCATGATGATTATTACTCTCTAGATTCTGACTGACCAGTTGGGCTGATGCCTGAACCTTCTCTCCTTGTCTTTTCTCTCCCCCTGCAGTTGTGTAGCCACGGCTCAGTGGATGGCGAGCATGATGTAAGCTTGAGTTTGTGTAGAACAGAGCTGTCTATCCTCTATCAGTTGCCATTCCACCCTCATCTTGGGAGAACACTATCTTTGATCACACCTTTTTCTCTGATTGTCTTCTTGTCCCCCACCCTTCTTTTTTTCTTAGTCATTTGTCTTGTTCTTTTCTCTCTGCTCTCCTAGCATTGCCTGCCTCCCCTGTCTGCATTCTGTTCTTTCTCTATTTTTGCCGGCAGATCTCTACTGCACCTTATTCTGTCTTGCCCTGAAAGTTTATGCAAGATAAAGTATGGACCTAGAGATTCATATAAAGAACAGCTCTTTAGCTTTCACAAGTGGGAAATGGAATTCACTAGCAGTACAGTGGTCAAGACTCTGCCTTCCAATACAGGGGGTGTGGGTTCGACCCCTGGTTAGAGAACTAAAGTTCCACATGTCTCGGGGTGCAGCCAAAATTTTAGAAAACATAGTGGGGAAGGATTTATTCTGCTCTATTTTTAGTGTACATGTTTTTTAAAATGGATATTTCTCTACCTTTGGTGACCATTAGCATGTTTTTAGTCACTTAGATGGAACTGATTTTTTTTCTAGCCCAGTTTCCTTTTGCCTTGTTCTTCCTCCATTAAGCTTCCATAGAACTTGGAGTAGGAGAGGACCTCTAGAGGGTTTCAATGCAGAGCTTTGGGGTTGGTCCAATCAAGGGGGAGGTAAAAGAAAAAACTGAGAGCTCCCTTTTGGTTAAGTGTGTGCATCCAGTTCAGGAGATTAGTGAAGAGCCAGTAGCCCGTGTTTGTTGAGCAAAGGCCATAGGCCAAGCACTGTTGAAAGCACTTTATATCCACGAATGCAGGAAGTAGGCCCTTTTGTATTTGCTTTATTTCCCCTGATATCCTTGGCAAAAATTTCTTTTCCATAATTTCAAACTCATTAAAACCGAAATACAAGGATAAGAATTCATCTACACAATGCACATGGTCAAGAAGGTCACTATTTCAGTAGGATGGTATTCCCATGAAGGATGGTTTGAATTGCAGCATTAGATTGGGAAGAATTGGTAAATCCCTTGGGCTGAGTTTCTCTGGTGATGGGTGGGTTGTGCTGGTGGGAGAGTGTAGACTAATAAATGGTCCTGTCTGTTGATGGGAGTTTATTCTGGCCAGTTCCAAAGAGACGTGGGTTTGATCCCAGGTTGGGAAGATTCCCTGGAGGAGGAAATGGCAAACCACTGTAGTATTCTTGCATGGAAAATTCCATGGACAGAGGAGCCTGGTAGGCTGCAGTCCATGGGGTCACAGAGTCAGAGATGACTGAGCATGCACACTCACACACCAAAGCAAAGAACTTTTTAGGCATATTTTTGGGAGATCTATTCATTTGTGAGTGAGGAAAAACTTTTTTCTTTAGATAGTCTGAAGTTGGCGACTACCTTTCGTTTTTGAGAAATGGTGTATTTTAAAATGCAAAACCAAACAAACAAGCAGAAACCCAAAGTACTTAAAATATAAGAATTTTTTTTTTCACATGAGGGAAACTTGATTTTCTTGGTCTCTGCTGGGAGAGGTTTTGATGTTCCCCTCTTTACTTCTTTTTAAAATAACCTTTTATATTCTAGTGCTTGTGAAAAAATACCTTTGATTCTCACTTGGCCTCTTCCACTGAATTGGAAAATTTGGTTCCATTCTCTTAGCAGGTAAATAGCCTTAAAACCATTCATGATTCTGTCAGGGTAGAGGAGAGCTGAAAAGCATTACATATGTTCCAAGTTAAGAGAGGCCAATCTTTTGCTGTTTTCAAGTGGTTCCTTCCCTTCCCTTCTTCTATTAAGGGCTCCACCACAATGGAGCTTTAATCAGCTTCATTGATTTAAAGCTAATTTGCACTTGGCTTCAAGGTTAAGGTCCACAGCACAAGCTGAAGACCTTTAAATCAGAAGTCAGAATGAAAAGCCTTAGGTATATCATATTGTCTGCTGTGCATAAGAATGACAGCTCTTGATGACTGTGAATTAACTATTGGGGAAAAAAAGGCACAAAGCCAGTTTTTCTTCTGTGTTAATATATCCTCTGCTAGCTGAGTAACGCAGCATTGCTATCCACGTTTCTGTTTCATCATGTAAATTGATGGAGCTGGCTGAAAATACTTTGGTATTGTGATGTTTGCAGCCGTCAATTTCTGCTTGGTTTCAGTTGGATTTCAACCTAATTGCCAAACTGATTCCATCTGTAATAACTTTTAACATTTATTTTTCCCAAAGGGAAAAAAATGTCTTGTCTGTATTCTGCAATTAAGAAGGTGATGAAATATTCAGTGTATGTCTCCACTCTGACTAAATTCTTTTGTTAACTTTATCAGATAAACTATAAAATATTAACCAGGCTCGCTGTTTGAGCATGTGCAGATGGCATAATATTTACCAGGCATATTTTCAATACACATTTAATTTTATAAATTGAATTAACTATTACATGGCTAATTTTTTTCTCTTTTCCAAATTGATGCAACAAGCAACCGTGTTGTTGGCTGTATGTACTACACTAGAACATTTGTGGATAATTTCATAAGCTTAGCTGTGTATATAATAAATAACGTTTCCTCCAAACCTAACCACACGAAATCAAATCAAGTAGAAATAATGCTGTTTTCTAAGCAAAATTATGCTGAGTAGCAATGTGCAGGGTTTTTACTCTCTCTCTTTTTTTTTGACAGCTTAGTTTTTCAAATTTTCTGCAACATTGAAGTAGGTAAGTTATTTTTACCTACCTCTTTTATCCTCCATGCAACTGACCTTAAATACCCATTGCCTTACCCTCTCTGCTATTCTCAAATATACTAGTACTTCAAGTAGATTTTTTTAGAATGTGTTTTGGACTGAATCAAGGCCGAATTCTAAATCATGGTATAAAATTCATTCTAATTAAGGACCATGAAAACCTTTAAAATAACAAAACTAATGAACAAACGGCTTGGTTGTTGGTGAGCTGGTAAAATTTCTAAATGGGTCTGTCTAGCTGATTGTAGAGGAAAAGGCAGTGGCATCCCACTCCAGTACTCTTGCCTGGAAAATCCCATGGGCAGAGGAGCCTGGTAGGCTGCAGTCCATGGGGTCGAGAAGAGTCGGACATGACTGAGCGACTTCACTTTCACTTTTCACTTTCATGCATTGGAGAAGGAAATGGCAACCCACTCCAGTGTTCTTGCCTGGAGAATCCCAGGGACGGGGGAGCCTGGTGGGCTGCCGTCTCTGGGGTCGCACAGAGTCGGATGTGACTGAAGTGACTTAGCAGCAGCAGCAGCAGCTGATTGTAGATTCCTGTGAAGCTGTGCTTTGTTCGGTGCCCTCAAGGATCTCATGACCTATTCAAACAAAACAAAAAGGTGAAAGGAAACAGTTATAATCCAGCGTGACCCATGTTATACTAGAAGTACCTGGTAGGGATCAGAGAAAGGAGGGTGTATGGCTGATTTTGGGCATTAGAATTAATGTGATGGGAAGAAAGAAAATGTTAATCACTCAGTCGTGTCCGACTCTTTGCGACCCCATGGACTGTAACCCACCAGGCTCCTCTGTCCATGAGATTTCCCAGGCAAAGTGGATTGCCATTTCCTTCTCCAGGGGATTTTCCCAACCCAGGGATCAAACCCAGGTCTCCTGCATCGCAGGCAGATTTTTTTTTTTCCATCTGAGTCACCTCCCAGGGTTAATGTGATGGCGAAGATGACAGTTTAGCTGAGATTTAAATGGCTGTCCATGTGGACAAGGGAGGTACAGAGGAGAAAGGACTTTCCGAGCAAAGGGAACAGAATGTGTGACATGATGTATGTTTCAGTGCCATGAGGGATGTGTGAAAGTGCACAGTGTGCGGTAAGGAGAGTTGGGAGAAGAAATAAGGAGGGTGGTTGCAGCCCAGACTGCAGAGGTGGTATTAACAGGACGCACTGAAGTGGTGACCCTGTGGTTCATGTGGCCACAGGAGTGGCATGTGCTGGAAGCCACATGCCTGCAGGCAAAAAGCAAGCAGTGGAGAAGACAGAGTCAGGCATGGGGACTGAGTTGCTCGAGGTCCCCAGAAATTACTTAGAGAGCTGCATCTTGGGAGCAGAGTAGAATGCAGCTATGAAAAGGATGGGGAGGACCTGGGCGGGCTCAAAACAACTCATTTGGAATATGGGATCTTATTTTGTACCACAAGCTGGTGAATAACTCGTGATCTCTTGATGACTCAAGAGCTATAGGTGTAAATCTTTTCCAAGTTTATACCAACCTCAAAGTTGTGGAATCTGGTTTTATTTGTTTCCCTGTGCATCAAAGTGGTTTTGAGTCTCCCTCGTTCCTCCTCTCCCGTTAATTGATTATAAACACGATTACTTGGAGGTGTCATTCAGTGTCAAGTGATCACTTTCAAAAAAGAGCAAGCACGTCCACCTGTGACACGTTTGTGATTAAGCCCAGAAAACACAAGCCTTTTTCAAAGTGAAGAGTTGTGGGCGCTACAGTTCCCTGGAGTTGGGGACTCAAGAGCATGAATACCTGCATGTCCTTAGTTTAGAATGTATCAACCCATGGTCACGTTGACGACTCATTTCAATCTGTACATGTAAGTTAAACATAAAATAGATATTTCATAGGTAAGCTGAGACAATAATGATCGGTTATCTCAAGAGAAGGAAAGGCGATGAAGCGAAAAAGACGTTTGGGTAATAGAAGTGCAAGGAGAGACTGGATAGACTCTCCATCTGTTCACATGAAGGAGCAGGAACACACACGAGCACGGAATTCCCCTGAAAGCAAGAGGGTGAGTTGGGAGAAATATTGTTTTAACATCACTATTTCTTTAGAGTGTGTTACATGAAAATATTCGTTTTTAATTCTCAAGGTAACGGAGATCATCTTCCAGGATCACATTCGGTTATTCAGAACAGTACTGGCGCCATGATCATTATCCTCAAGGGCAGCCCCAGGTACAATTGTATAAAGACCAAGTTTCAGTACCCACTCAGCTCACCTTTTAAGTCCTTCTCTGCTTTAGTCTGCCACCTCCCCAAAAGCAAATGGATTCACCCTGAGGTGCTAAAAGGTGAAAAGTTTAATTTTTACTCTCTGTGCAGAGTACTTACATTATCATTGAGAGCAGAGCCTTTCACTAAAAGAAGGGCATCAGCTTGGATGTTTAGGCTTCAGCTAGTTCAGAGGAGAAAGTTGTAGCAGGTGTTGATTTTTCCTTTACTCGAGAGCTCACATCATAGATCAAGTCACTGACTGTCCCTGCCACGTTCATCACCTCTTATCTGTCTTAGGACAATAATCTTCTGGTTGGTGTTTTCCTTTTTTAAGACTTTCTCCACAATAGGAGCTCATAAGCTAAAAAAAGAAAGAAAGAAAGAAAGAAAGAAATTGAAAGCATGTAGGTTAGGATAATTTTTAAATTGCCACCTCACGCAGGAGCGTCTAATAGTCTATTAGTACAGATAGGAATGCTTCAAACTGAGTGATAGTTGAAGATTCTTCTTCAACTTCTGTGAATAGCTCCTTTAATCCTATCTCATTTTCCTGCATTGTCCAAGCTAACACTTGGATGACATCTCTGCCTTCCCCTGGAGTCTTGCATTTGCCACCGTCTTTCCTTGAATTTGTGTCTCGGAATAAAGGCTCATTTTATCCATGATCTTTTTTTTTTCTTCTTCCCCCTAACACTGCGCATCCTGGTCACTCAGTTTGCTGTACCACTTTATGGCTTTCTTCAAGTTTCATGGCTTATACGTAGGTATCGCCTGATATGTTGCTTTGGGTGTGCAACTTTTTATGTTATCACTGGGTTTCAGTTCTTAGTAAATAAGAAATGAACACCATCATCCCAGCAGCTTCTCTTTATAGAGGCCTTACAACAAGATATCTTTCATACATTATTAAATCCCACCAAGAAGTTGTCCTTATTTCTAATTCATAAATGAAAAACCGAGGCAGAGAGGGTTGAGGAAGCTTGACCAGTTGTACTTGGTAAATGGCAGAGCTAAGGTATTAGTCTCCCTCTTTTTTGCTGAAACATGTATCATTCCCATTTGTACTGGTCTGTGTAGGGAGAAGGTTTGCTTTTGTTGTTAAGGATTTCTTTTATGTGTCTTGAAAGCCTAGTAAACATGAATTTCTTAGGCCCTGCCCTTTAAAATTAGAAATGGAAGATTTGGACACTATTAATGTGACAGGCATTTGCAAGCACTGCTTAATTCATCTCACATCAGTCTGGTCACATGATAGTAATATAATTTCACCCGTTGACAGCCACACAAGAAACTGACAACCTGATGCCCTGGGAACTGAGTCCTTCAGTTAAACTCCTCAACCCTCATTTTGAAGATTTATGCTGTCATATCATGAACATGAATTCCATTGCATCAAAAACACAAAATTGTGGTAGTTATTATACATTTCTGCTTATTGATCGTAGATAGTCAAACTTGTCAGCATCAAGCCAAGGATACACCAGGAATTAAAATTAAAAGGAATAAAATATAACTTTCTAATTGCATTTGTGGCCAAGGGACCTACATTATACAGCAACCAGCGTGTAACAGTGTACTTCATGTTCCGTGATTTACCTTGCTGATAATTGCTTTGCACTCCTAATAAATTAACCCACAGAAAATCTATTCATCTGCATCTTCTTTTTATGCAGAGCTAGAGGAAAAAGGACCAGTATAGCAATTTGAGTGGCAATCATGCACTGATTGTAGCAAAGAAAGTGGCATGGTGAGAGTCTTAAGCATTCTGAAAGCATTTCTTTGTAAGAAAAGAGGAAGGAGGAAAGAAGAGAGGGCTTTTGTTAATTAAATTCTGTGTTTTTTTTCATTTTGTTTTATTCACTATGGAGAATACATTATATTCCAGGTTCAAAATGCTTGTTTAACATAGTATATTTCCAGCCAGATATTTTATTTTAATATCATTCATTTATTTTCTTTAAATATTCATAGAAAATTCTCATTGTTATTTTTAAGATTCCTGGAAGGAAAGAGTGTATGAATAGGTTATTGTACTCCTAAGGGGTTCCTTCCATAAATGTTATAGTAAATCTCATATTTCAGTTTGCTCAATTTTTTCTTGGACTTTGTAATCAAAATCATTTTAAAATTCTTTGCTTTTATTCTAATACATCATGTGCTTTTAATACTTTATGTCCTGTCTAGTGCCTTGATATCACTAGCTTATTTGATCTTCATAGTCAACATGGTAGAGTAGAAAGTTGAAGGAGTGAGGATTTCAAGCTTACATCCTGCCACGAGATTGGGCTTAATATTGGTCTTACTGTTTTCTCTGAGTCTCCGTTTTCTTTATCTTAACATAAGGATTATAGGAGATGATCTCTAAGGTCCAGGATATTCAGGATATGCAGAAAAAATAATGTGGATGCTTAAGGGTCACTGAGGCCAATGACTTTCGCAGTTTCATAAAAGTGGGTGGGTGGTATGAGAAGGACAAGAACTAACTCTGCTTCCAGCAAGATGGCAAACTTGATACCCTGACTGACCTTCCTGCAAATAACTGAAAATGCTGCTTAGGATAGTTTTTTAACAGTCTCTTGAGNTATACATTTCTGCTTATTGATCGTAGATGGATAGATAGTCAAACTTGTCAGCATCAAGCCAAGGATACACCAGGAATTAAAATTAAAAGGAATAAAATATAACTTTCTAATTGCATTTGTGGCCAAGGGACCTACATTATACAGCAACCAGCGTGTAACAGTGTACTTCATGTTCCGTGATTTACCTTGCTGATAATTGCTTTGCACTCCTAATAAATTAACCCACAGAAAATCTATTCATCTGCATCTTCTTTTTATGCAGAGCTAGAGGAAAAAGGACCAGTATAGCAATTTGAGTGGCAATCATGCACTGATTGTAGCAAAGAAAGTGGCATGGTGAGAGTCTTAAGCATTCTGAAAGCATTTCTTTGTAAGAAAAGAGGAAGGAGGAAAGAAGAGAGGGCTTTTGTTAATTAAATTCTGTGTTTTTTTTCGTTTTGTTTTATTCACTATGGAGAATACATTATATTCCAGGTTCAAAATGCTTGTTTAACATAGTATATTTCCAGCCAGATATTTTATTTTAATATCATTCATTTATTTTCTTTAAATATTCATAGAAAATTCTCATTGTTATTTTTAAGATTCCTGGAAGGAAAGAGTGTATGAATAGGTTATTGTACTCCTAAGGGGTTCCTTCCATAAATGTTATAGTAAATCTCATATTTCAGTTTGCTCAATTTTTTCTTGGACTTTGTAATCAAAATCATTTTAAAATTCTTTGCTTTTATTCTAATACATCATGTGCTTTTAATACTTTATGTCCTGTCTAGTGCCTTGATATCACTAGCTTATTTGATCTTCATAGTCAACATGGTAGAGTAGAAAGTTGAAGGAGTGAGGATTTCAAGCTTACATCCTGCCACGAGATTGGGCTTAATATTGGTCTTACTGTTTTCTCTGAGTCTCCGTTTTCTTTATCTTAACATAAGGATTATAGGAGATGATCTCTAAGGTCCAGGATATTCAGGATATGCAGAAAAAATAATGTGGATGCTTAAGGGTCACTGAGGCCAATGACTTTCGCAGTTTCATAAAAGTGGGTGGGTGGTATGAGAAGGACAAGAACTAACTCTGCTTCCAGCAAGATGGCAAACTTGATACCCTGACTGACCTTCCTGCAAATAACTGAAAATGCTGCTTAGGATAGTTTTTTAACAGTCTCTTGAGATGCAACAGTGAACTGGCAAGAAAATAATAATTCCATGGGTGGAATGTTGCAAGAAAAAAATATAGGAACTAACACTGTATTTGAATTTCAGATAAACACTTTTTCAGTATGAGTCTATCCCAAGTTTTGCCTTTGATATACTAACTCTAAAAATTATTTGTAGTTTATCGAAAGATTCAGGTTTAATTGGGGATTCTGTAGCTAATTCTGACGATCTACTCAGAGGCTTAAAACTAGATGGTAGTAGGAATCTGGAGAAATAAACTAGAACTGAGGGTGCTTTCACAATGAAGGTATTTGCTGAATCCAGACGACATTAAGCTTTGGCTTTTTCATTCCTACAGAAGAGAGAGGGGAAGGAAACTTAATAGGAGATCCTTTGAATAAAACGAGGATTCCAAAAGACTACACCTTTGCTGTTTAGGAAACTCGAAGTAAACGTGATCCCTGACCTGAAATGCATGTGTCGGGGAGGGTAGCACTGATAGCAAGAAACATTTTTCATCTCAAACCTTAGTGTTGGCTGGGGAAAAGGGAGGAAGTCCACCCTGAGAGTTCATACCCGAATTATATAGCTTGGTGGTCTCAATACACTCAAGTTAATAATTTAACTTAAAGTGAACCTTAGTTAACAATGTGAGTGGGCATCTGGGAGAAGCAAAGGCAGAGCCTTTGGGAAAAAATTCAATATTCAACCCAGGTCTCAAAAATTTTCCCGTATATGAGCGTCCAAGGAATTGATCCAATACTTTGGCCAGCAGACGCGAAGAGCTGAGTCATTGGAAAAGACCCTGATGCTGGGAAATATTGAAGGGTAAAGAAGGGGATGGCAGAGGATGAGATGGTTAGATAACATCACCGACTTAATGGACATGAATTTGAGCAAACTCTGGGAGACAGTGAAGGACAGGAAGCCTGGTGTCCTGCAGTCCATGGGGTTGTAAAGAGTCAGACACAACTGAGCAACTGAACAACAACAATAACAAACTTGTAGCAAAATCACTTATATGTGGAATCTAAAATATGATACAAATGACTTTATTCACAAACAGACACAGACTCATAGATACAGAACACAAAGTTACAGTTACCGAAGGGGAAGGGTAGAAGAGGGATAAATTAGGAGTTTGGGATTAGGAGATACAAACTATTGTATCTGAAATAGATAAGCAATGAGATCCTATTGTACAGCACAGGGAACTGTATTCAATATCTCTATAATAAACTAAAATGGAAAAGAATTTGAAAAGAAGAATATATATATATACACACACATACATATACTGAATATACCTATAAAAACTGAATCACTTTGCTGCACACCAGAAATTAACTCGTAAGTTAACTGTACTTTAATTTAAAAAAATCCGCATAGAAAAATACATTGTTATATAATCATTACAGAGGACAAATATATCCACATACATAGAACAATTAAAAAGAATGAACTGCAGTTATAAGCAGCAAGTTAAATGCATCTCATAAATGTAAGTGAACAATGCAAGTCACATTAGAAGGCAGGGGAAGATCTAGAAAATTCATGTTCCAAAATATGAACTAAGCATGTCCAGCATGCGAATGGTCTAGTGAAACAACAAAGAAACAGAAGAAATGATAAACACGAGAGTGAGGAGAGTAGTTACTTGTGGAGGGAAGCGGGGGCCTCATGGATAACAGAAATGCTCTGTTTCTTTATCTGGATAGCGATGTATAGATTTGAATTTTACTGTGATTCTTTGTACTACAAATTTTTATAAATGTTCCTATGCATCTAGTCAATATTTTGCAAAGCAATTTAAAAAATTTGGACTAAAAACCGAGTTTCTGAACCCTGTGGCATCCTAGCCACCAAGCGCGGTCATTGGCTTTTCTCTATTTTGTGGGCTGTGCGTTGCTGTGCTTAGCCGTTCAGTTGTGTCTGGTTCTTTGTGACCCCATGGACTGTAGCCCGCCAGGCCCCTCTGTCCCTGGGGATTCTCCAGGCAGGAATCCTGGAGTGGGTTGCCATGCCCTTCTCCAGGGGATGTTCCCAACCCAGGGATCGAACCCACAAATTACAGAGCAATGAATTACCCACATTATTGTCATTGTGTGATAGTTACTTTTTGGTTCTCGATCACTCAGCTAATTCACCATGTCCTCTGAATGCAAACCTCTTATTGCATTTCAAACCATAAGTTTCATGGTGTTCAGTATATTCCTTGAGAATGGAAGACATTAATTAAAACTGGAGTGATGAAAAAACAACCTGTAATATAATTGGAAAAAGGATCGTCTGAAGAATCTGAAAGAGCCAGCAGCTGGACAGTACAGTATAATGGTTAGGAGTCCAGGAGTGGAATGCATGAGGGGCTTCCTACTGAGGGGCGCTTCCCTGGTGGCTCAGTGGTAAAGAATTTGCCTGCCAACGCAGGAGATGCAGGTTCAGTTTCTGGATTGGGAAGATCCCCTGGAGAATGAAATAGCACCCCACTCCAGTATTCTTGCTTGAGAAATCCAGTGAACAGACAGGCTACAGTCCACGGGATGGCAAAAGGGTCAGACATGGCTTAGCGACTAAAGAACAAGAACTACATACTAAAGGATGGACTTTAGCATGTTATTTACTTTCTGAGCTTTAGACTCTTCATAATGTTTAGGATTCTGTAAGCTGGTATAAGGACAGCATTTATTTGGGTGTCTAATAAAACTCAGATAATCGATCTATTATTATTACTCATTTCTTATTTAAGAGGAAGAAAGCTGTAAATTTAGAATATGGAGCTATGGGAAGTAAAACTATACCCTTAAATTAGCTTTTATTACACGTGTAAAACTTCCAGCTCTCCTGTACTTCAAAGGGCACTTTGGTATATTCTGGATGGGAAGTCAGATGAATGGAACTCATTTCCCATCATTGCCATGTACTTATCATCTGAGCTGACCTTTCACAATCTCATTTCTCTCACCTGAAATATGATGGTGATGGTGGTGATGATGGTAACACTGTCCCTTTACATCATCCTGGGTTTTTGTGAATCTCCACTGGAATAAAAATTAGAAAATTTTATTTAATAAACATGTCATTATTATTAATATATTCTAAAAACAACATTTTTGGGGATAGATTCTCTGTAGTTTTCCAGGAACAAAAAGGCAAGTGCTCAAGTTTTCAATGTGTGTGATTATGTTTTCATGACCTCTGGTCATTACCATCGAAGCTGCATAAAAGTGGTTGTGTAAAATGTCACATAGCAACGTGTCCCATCTGCTTAGCAACAGGAAGAGGAGAGGTAACATTAAAAGAGAACCTATAGAAAACTAGAGTGAAAAAAAGAAAGCTTCAAATCCTAAGCCTACTATTTTTTTTTCCCTCAAAAGCAAAACCAAACCTTGAAACTGTTGACTTGAAATAAAATCTACCAAGCTCCCTCAGAGCACGGAATTCATTTTTGTTTTGAACCTCATTGTGTATTTCATTTAAACACAGAAATTCTAAAGTGTCCCAGTAATCTCGATGACTTTTTCAGCCTCCAGATGATCAATGTGACGTAAAAGGAATAAAATCCCCAATAGGAGAAAAATCCTCCTGTGTGGCAAATTAACTTCCCAGATCATCAAGATACAACCCATAAGAAGTGATTTATTAAATGGTGCCAGGAGGAGTTAATTTACTTCATAGCAGCAAGTCATTTGCTACAAGAGAATTGCTTACTCACCTTAGATATTTAGGAGTAAATTCATCATAGTTTTGCTCATCTTGGGGCTAAAGGAACAGTCCACTGCTGCTATAATGATGGATAATTATCTGATACCATTTCTGCATTATTCTATTTACTACCTGATGGCCCCCTGTTCTTAACAGGTATTTTCTTCTCTTTGGTATGGATTAAGGAGTTTTGAAAACACTTAAAGGTATTCTTCAGCGAGTACTTTATTTCGTCAATTCCAAAACGTCATTGATCGTGAGATGTACCATTATGTTATGCTGTTGTTGTTTTAGCCTTGAAGTCATGTCTGATTCTTTTGCAGCCTCCTGCACTGTAGCCTGCCAGGCTCCTTTGTCCGTGGAATTTCTCAGGCAAGAATACTAGAGTGGGTTGCCATTTCCTAGTCAGGGGATCTTCACAACCCAGGGATCAAATGCATTGGCAGCCAGGTTCTTTACCACTGAGCCACCAGAGAAGCCATTATGTTATGTACCAAGACACACAAAAAATATGCTGTTAATTAAACCTGACATTATGTGTTCTTTTAATAATTTTTGTTTAATTCCTGTTGAAAGCATCCTTTAGATTTTTTTCAGATATAGATTTGTTAATCACACATTACTCTTATACATTCATAACAAGGAAAGTAGAAATGACACATATTGATTATGGAATTCCCCAAAGATCTTCAAACTCAAATTTTGAGTCTTTTGAATTACTTTTTCACGTGGAGTCATTTGTATCCCATGATTTTCTGGAGAACGTTTTACTCTGTACATTAAGAGGACTAGAGGCAGGGAAAGTGGCTCATATCCTTCTCTGCTGCTGCTAAGTTGCTTCAATCGTGTCTGACTCTGTGCGACCCCATAGACGGCAGCCCACCAGCTCCCCTGTCCCTGGGATTCTCCAGGCAAGAGCACTGGAGTGGGTTGCCATTTCCTTCTCCAATGCATGAAAGTGAAGAATGACAGTGAAGTCGCTCAGTCGTGTCCAACTCTGTGCGACCCCATGGACTGCAGCCCACCAGGCTCCTCCATCCATGGGATTTCCCAGGCAAGAGTACTGGAGTGGGGTGCCATTGCCTTCTCCGTATCCTTTCTCTAATGGCCTTTAAATGTTCTCTTGGCTACAAACTAAGAAGCTGTAGCTCCCTAGAAAAGCTACCAGGAAAAAGTCAGCTTTGTACACAAATAAGTAAAGACAATGAAATCAACAGTCTATTCTGGTCAAGAGTCATTTTAAAGTGCTACTGACTCTAAGATGGCCCTCTATATCTGAGACATTAAATATGAAAAACAGTGCATATTTGTATTGGTGAAACATAGTATGGAGTTAAAATTTTAGTTTTGAATAAAAGCAGTCTGAACCATGCAAACATAACTGGCCGTATGTTTGGTATGCATTAAAGGCTTATTGTTGTTGTTCGGTCGCTAAGTCATCTCACTCTTTGTGATCCCATGGACTACAGCACACTTGGTTTCCCTGTCCTTCACCATCTCCCTGAGTTTGCTCAAACTCATGTCCACTGAATTTGTGATGCCATCCGACCATCTCATTCTCTGTCGTCCCCTTCTCCTGCCCTCAATCTTTCCCAGCATGAGAGTCTTTTCCAGTGAGTCAGTTCTTCACGTCAGGTGGCCAAAGTATTGGAGCTTCAGCTTCAGCATCAGTCCTTTCAATGAATATTCAGGGTTGATTTCCTTTAGGATGGACTGGTTTGATCTCCTTGCAGTCCAAGGGACTCTCAAGAGTCTTCTCCAATACCACAGTTCAGAAGCATCAATTCTTCAGTGCTCAGCTTTCTTTATGGTCCAGCTCTCACATCCGTACATGACTACTGGAAAACCATAGCTTTGACTATCAGGACTTCTGTCGTCAAAGTGCTATCTCTCCTTTTTAATATGCTGTCTAGGCTTGTCATAACTTTCCTTCCAAGGAGCAAGTGCCTTTCGATTTTGTGGCTGCAGTCACAGCCTGCTTTGATTTTGGTGCCTAAGAAAATAAAATCTGTCACTGTTTCCACTTTTTCCCATTTGCCATGAGGTGATGGGACTGGATACCATGATCTTAATTTTCTCATGTCAAGTTTTAAGCCTCCTTTTTCACTCTCCTCTTTCACCTTCATCAGAAGACTCTTTAGTTCCTCTTTGCTTTCTGCCATTAGAGTGGTATCACTTGCATATCTGATTTTGTTGATATTTGTTCTGGCAATATTGATTCCAGCTTGGGAGTCATCTGGCCTGGCATTTTGCATGATAGACCCTGCATATAAGTTAAGTAAGCAGGGTGACAATATGCAGCCTTGACTTACTCCTTTAAAGGCTTAGGTTTCTAAATAAGTTTCAAATTGGACAATGAAACATGATGATTAAGTGACTAGCTCCAAACTGTGTACAATTCAGTCTGATTTCCTGAACAAGACTGTCAGCAGGCTGGAAAGCAGATTTGACCAATAATGTGACGCAAGGAATGGTCCCATGAGCATGTGTCTTGAAGACCTTCAGTTAGAGCAAACTGACTAATGCCCTGGCTGCTGGGCTATGAAATCCATTGCTCTGTTTGTCCTGAGACCACCCTTCCACACTGGCTTCTGCCAGACTGAGGGTTGGCACAGAAACCAAACTGGCTTCTGCCAGACTGAACGTTGGCACAGACGCCAAGCAGGCTTATTCTTGTATGATGTGGAACTCATGCAAGAATGACCCTTAAATGTTGGATCCAACTTTGTCTCAAGAACTCCTGATCCAGGCTTGCCCCATCTTCCCTGACCACAGGGCAGTCCAGGATGCTTTCCCTTCCCTTGCTCTTTTGGGGTTAGACTCGTATGCTGGTCTAACGACTGTCCCCATCTTCCCAGAATCTTCCCCTGTTTTCTCTCAGAGGCTTCCCCCCTAATAAAACCCTTGAGTGCTTAATCCTTTTTGGCATCAGCTTCTTAGAAGATCTGAACTAACATAGAGAAAAATTCCTGGCCAATTTTCTTATTTATTAAAAGTTTTAGATTTTTTTTTTCTGTTTCAGACACTCTTTCATAATCTCCTTAAAGGCTTCTTTTTCCAGTAAATAGCAACAGGGTAGAGGCCCATAAACATTTGCATGCAATTTTAGCAGACACATGGGAACTTTGTAAACCATCCGAGGGTCCTCTGAAAGTCCACAGCACACCAGGTCAAGTATCCTCTCAATACACTCTGAAGACATTGATAGCCTGCATTGATAAGGGCTAATTATGCTTTAAGAACTTTTCTTTTCCCCTTATAAAGCAGGCTCCATAGCCATTCAAAGCCTGTGGTGATATTCAAATTGCTTAACAACCAATCAGAACAACTACCTCTACAGCCTCTACGACATGTACTAGTTCGCACCCTGTTTGTTCCCATTATCTTTCTTCCACGGAATGAACAATAACTGTTAGCATGTACATTCTTCTACATTTTTATTAAGACATATTCAATACATTTTATTAAATGTCAGTAGGGTCTGTGACCTTGGGTGGGGTAAAACATCAGAAAAAGAAAAACGCCCACAAAAATTAAAAGATAGGAAGACTAGCAGTAAACCGTTTCTCTTTTTCTTGAGTTAAATGCAAGCATGGTTGCATGGTTAAGTTTGAGCAATGGTTTGCACACCACTATTCTTTAAAAAGCCAACAAAAGGTTTTCGTGGCAGCCATTTTTAATTGGTCCAACCCTCATTCATATCTTTTGAAAAACCCTAACAATTTGCGTTGAACTGCATGTCTACCTTCTTATGTTCCAACTCTTTGGCTCACTTTGTCTGTTCTCTTTCCCATATGGTTCAAAAAAGCACTACGCATAATGCTTTTCTCTAGCATGCCCTTTTGATTCTCAGCATTCTTCTGAGGGCCTTAACTCTATAACCATTACCTGATCATGGTGCTTTCATCTGGGATTAGGTTTTGCACTTCTATTGATCTTCCTCTATGGGGTTGAATGTAGTAAATGAACCTCCTAGCTCCCAACAAATTTGCATGTAATTGCCTGTCCAGTCCTGAACACTGAATAATGGGCTGGAAGAATACACTAGCATTAACAGAGCCAAAAATGTTTTTCTTTCAAAGGCTCTGCTCCTTTGTAAAAGTGGCATATATGGGAAGAATCAGAAAGCTTTCTCAAAGTTTGGGAAAATGGTAAGGTTGGGGAATCTCCGAGAAGTGCCATGCCATCTGAATCATTATAACCTTACATGCACCTTAGTGAATAAGTCTAGAGCTGGCATTAACCCCTTTTTGACCACTGGAATGTACTGACCTACATTTACACATCCCCCAGCGAGAACTTAACTGCTTTAGTCATCCTTTTAACTTTATTTCTTTGTAAAAGTCTTACTACAGAGTGATAAAAATTTCACTCTTAAACTGTGACCTTGATGGATTTAATGATCAATTACATCTGAAGGGTTATTGTGGAATGATTTTGAGTCAAAAATATATTTATTTGACATCAGGCAACTGTTCTATTTTATATGCTATCTACTTTATTAAAAATTTCTTCTGAGCGATTATAATGACTAAGAAAGGGAATTTTTAGAGGAGATATAAAATTTACCATAGAGATGTCCGAGTTTTTTTATTTTCATCATAGTTAATGACTAAAATTCAGAACTATATTGTTTCGGGGCTTGATTTTTTTGAAATGATGACTTCATCAATATTTGTATAATACACTTCTTATTGACTGTCTCCCCAATATGACCCTGTTATAACGCATATAATCTATTTACCTTAAAATGTTTAATGGAGGATTTAGAAAAAAAAGTTAGATAAAGTTTAATTTTCTTTGTAATCATTGGAAATCCACTGGGATGTCTCACATCTAGGGGATTGGGAATTATTTCTCCTAAGTGCACTTTCTTACTTCTTTTTGGAGTACACGAAAGCTCTGCATTCTCATAGAATAGTTGGTATGTGACTGGGAGAGGAGTCAACACTCATCCCTTGTCCTTTTCAGTCTGAGTTGCTGAAGTCAGCAGACTAAAGACATGCCTTGGAATGATTAAGAGGAATTATTTGGGAGGAGGTGTATTTTTTGAGGAAATGTTGAAAGGATTTCTAAATTGCACTGCTGCTGCTGCTGCTAAGTTGCTTCAGTCGTGTCCAACTCTGTGGGACCCCACAGACGGCAGCCCACCAGGCTTCCCCGTCCCTGGGATTCTCCAGGCAAGAACACTGGAGTGGGTTGCCATTTCCTTCTCCAATGCATGAAAGTGAAAAGTGAGAGTGAAGTTGCTCAGTTGTGTCTGACTCTTAGCGACACCATGGACTGCAGTCTACCAGGCTCCTCCATCCATGGGATTTCCCAGGCAAGAGTACTGGAGTGGGGTGCCATTGCCTTCTCTGCTAAACTATACTAATAACTGTCAAAATTCAAGCATTATTAGCACTGACAGGAAACCAACGGAGTCTTTTGTAATATTATAACTTTTCACCATCCCAATGAAATTGGCAACACTTCATGTTCATTTGAGTTCAATTCTTTAGTATTCTACTTTGAATTAGCTCAAAATTGGCACCCCACTCCAGTACTCTTGCCTGGAAAATCCCATGGATGGAGGAGCTTGGTGGGCTGCAGTCCATGGGGTTGCAAAGTGTCAGACATGACTGAGCGACTTCACTTTCTCTTTTCACTTTCATGCATTGGAGAAGGAAATGGCAACCCACTCCAGTGTTTTTGTGTGGAGGATCTCNGGGTCACAAAGAGTCAGACACGACTTCACGTTCACTTTCACTTTTCACTTTCATGCATTGGAGGAGGAAATGGCAACCCACTCCAGTGTTCTTGCCTGGAGAATCCTAGGGATTCAGGAGCCTGGTGGGCTGCCATCTATAGGGTCGTACAGAGTTGGACACGACCAAAGCAACTTAGCAGCAGCAGCAGCAGCAACTCAGTGAAAGACAATGGAGTCGAAGACTTTTGATGAGACAGTTCTGAGTTGATCTATGTTCTTCCTGGTGGGGAGACCCATTGGATGGTCTAACTCCTACCGAAGGAGCATAACAGGGATGAAAGACACTGACCAACTCCTGTTGGATGAATAAGCAAGAAGTGATTGCAGTGGTACATAGCCTGCCTTCTCTGGTGTTGCAGAGATAAATGTGTGTGAGTGTTTCTTGTGGACTGAATTTGGGCCAAATGCAGGATAGAACATCAGCTTGGGATCTTCTATGATTCTGTCAAAGAACAGATTATTTCTGAAGAGATAGACATAAGCGAAGAATCTATTCAGTTCCCTGATTTCAGAGACAGAGATAATGGTAATCAGTAAGCTGGTATTCCCCCAGCATCAAGGGAACTCCAGGTGAAAGTCCTTCAGTGATGAGAGAGTCTCCTAAGAACCCATGAAATCACTGCTATATTTTCAATTGATAGCCAGCAAGGTACTACTGTGGGCTTCCCTCTTAGCTCAGTTGGTAAAGAATTTGCCTGCAATGCAGGAGACCTGGGTTCACATACTGGATCAGGAAGATCCCCTGGAGAAGGAAATGGTGACCCACTCCAGTATTCTTGCCTGGAGAATCCCATGGACAGAGGAGCCTGGTGGGCTACAGTCCTTGTGGTCACAAGAGTTGGACATAACTTAATGATTAAACCACCATCACAAGGTCCTGCTGTATAGCACAGGGAGCTCTGCTCAATGTTAAATGGCAGCTTAGATGGAAGAGGAGTCTGGGGGAGAATGGATACATGTACATGTATGGCTGAGTCACTCTGCTGTGCATCTGAAGCTATCATAACATTGTTAACTGGTTATAAGTTAATATAAAGCAAAAGTTAAAAAGGAAAAAAAGACCTGTGAAAGGACCCACAAAAGAGAGGCTTCTCACTACCTGTCTGAATCTGAGAATGGGATGCCAACTCCCAATGGTGTCCATGGAGTCAAAAGTTGCCCTTTTTTGTGAAGGGAGTCAGAAACTATAGATATCAAGATGGGGCAGAAAAGTGTAAGTGAAAGATGATTTAAACTTCTGTCTTTAAATTTCCTTGTCTTTAAAGATGGAATTAGTAGCACTGCATCATAGAGTTGTTGAGAGGGTTACATGGGATAAATATATAAGGCTCTTACAACAGTGAGTGACACATATTAAGAAAGCGTAAGTGAAGTGAAGTAGCTCGGTTGTGTCCGACTCTTTGTGGCCCCGTGAACTGTAGCCTACCAGGCTCCTCCATCAATGGGATTCCCCAGGCAAGAATACTGGAGTGGGTTGCCATTTCCTTCTCCAGGGGATCTTCCTGACCCAGAGATCGAACCCGGGTCTCCCACATTGCAGGCAGATGCTTTAACCTCTGCGCCACCAGGGAAGCCCCAAGAAAAGCTTACGTATCATTTAGAAAAGAAACAACAGTACCCAGATAGAGCATCAAAGGGAGGACCATTTCAAGAAAGACAGTGGCAAATGGAAAAGAAAAATTAGGGAGGGCAACAGATAAAAAATAGTAATGAGTTTGTCCCAAATTGCTTCTGTTCTGTGCTGTAAACTGGATACACGGTCAAGTTTCCATGGTCAAAGGGAAGTAAAACTTTTAGAACTAATCCAACAGGGAAGGAAACATAATACACAGGTTTTCAGAAAATTTGCATGTATGTATCTTATACAGTGATTTCAACTCTTCACACTGGTTTTCCTATGGAAACTTTTACAACCGATCTGGCTTTACACAAATCAAATATTCCCAACCTTATCCGATTATTTGGCTTAAAACTATTCTTTTCCTCTCGTCATTGTAAACATTTAACCTGTATAGAATAAAGCAAAACATTGCTAGGGAAAAAGAAGCCTGATTATCTTTGTTAAATGCTGAACATGCCAGATGTATTTCCTAAAATAAATCCACAATGTTGACCATCACCCTTGTATGTCTTTGTTAGCACCCTATTGACACCATTACTTAGAGCAGTTGTTTTCAACCAGTTTTTAGGCCGGTGACTCAGAGTCACATCATTCGCCACTTCCCCATGGAGCAGTGACTTCTGTCATAGGAGTGGAGATGGCACATTTGCTGAAAGAAGAGTTATGTGTGTGCATGCGGTCGTATCTGACTGTTCGCAACTTTATGGACTGTAGTCCGCCAGGTTCTTCTGTCCGTGGGGATTCTCCAGGCAAGAATATAGGAGTGCGTTGCCATGCTCTCCTCCAGGGGATCTTCCTGACCCAGGGATCGAATCTGCATCTCTTATGTCTCCTGCATTGGCAGTGAGTTCTTTACCACTAGTGCCACCTGGGAAGCCCAAGAAGAGGTATTTGTAGTTTGAAAAACTCCAAAGTGGTTCTGCTATGGGTCATTCCTTCCTTGCCCATCCCCTACAGCGACTCCCCTCCCATCCCACCTCCATTCCCACACACAAGTTGAGGGGCTGATAGTGAGTGTTCAAGATGATGTAAGAAATTAATGTCTTTTTTGACTTCGCTGAGTCTTCGTTGCTGCACACGGGCTTTCTCCAGTTGCAGAGAGCAGGTACTACTCTTCCACATAGCCACGTGGGCCTCGGTAGTTGAGGCCTGGGGCTCTACAACTTGGGAGCATATGGGATCTTCCCAGACCAGAGATACGAACCCGTGTCTCCTACATCGACAGGCAGATTCTTAACCAGTGGACCACCAGAGAAGTCCCACTATGCCTCATTCTTAAGGACACTTTTATTGAGATACAGTTTACACAGGATACAATTTTCTCATTTAAACTGTACAGTTCAGTAGCTTTTTGTGTAGTCACAGGTGTGTGCAGTCATTCTCACAGCTGATTGTAGAACATTCTCATCACTACAAAGAGAAACGCTCTTCTCTTTAGTCATCACTCCCTTGTCCCCTTTCGCCCCTCTCCCACCCTTCCAGCCCTAAATAACCATTCACTTCCTTTCTATAGATTTGTGTACTCTTGACATGTCATATGCATCGAATCACATGTTATGTTGCCTTTCGTGATTGGCTTCTTTCACTCAATACAATACTTTCAAGTTCCATCCATGTTATGCAGTATATCACCAATATTTCCTTTCTTTTTATTGCTGAAAAATATCCAGCATGGATATACCCTATGTGTTTATCCATTTTTTCTATAGATGGACATTTCAGACATTTTTTTGTCATTACATCTCAGCTAAACAATATATCATCCAGTGTATGAAATCACATAATTTATTTGGGGAGAAAATAATCGATTATTGATGTATGTCTTATATATATACACACACCCAACTAACTCAAGAGAGTGGTATAACTTAAAAAATTATACACAGTAATAGAAAAATCTCCATAACCATCAGTGGGATGTGGGGCTAATCAGTTTCAAATGCTAAAACGTGGATATAGAGCCAGCGAAACTGGAATGAGTTAGCTGTGCTAAGGAACTCTCTGGGTTTCTCAGGGCACTGGAGTCAGTTTGCCTATTCCTATTCCTGCTGATAACTAGCATTGACATTTTATTTGCAGTTTGAGAAACAGGTAAGATTTAAATCATCAAGAATTTCAAGCAGATTCTTTACTTATTTACAGTAATCATTTTCACTTTGAGCAAACATCTCACTTAAAAAACATAGCAGCTTTTAAACTACTGCCAAAATATTAGGGCAAATAGGTGTGTGTGCGTGCATGCGTGCGTGTGTGTTTGTCTTGGCAGAGTGTACATAAACATATAATGCCTTGCTTAAATATTCATAGGCTCCCTGCTCGCAGTACAGTAACTTAATAATAAAATATTTTGAAGAGGGAACGATGCTGTGGAGCTTGCGATACCACTAATGGATTTGAAGAGGATGCTAATGCATTGTAGGAGGAAGTGAATTGAGCTCTCGTGTGTAAAGGAGGATTATAAAATATAATTATGAAAAAGCAATAGTGGCAGGCTTGAGGAAGTTCTGATGATGTGTGGGTACTACAAACGACATGTTTTGTTGATGAGAAAGAAGACTTAGATGGATATTTACAGTGCTAGCAATCTTCCCTATCTGGAAACATGGAATACATTATAGGAATGGCCATATTGTGAACTCTAGGCTGAAAGTTAAACAGTGTAAGATGGAGGCTGACAAGCCCCATGCAGCTTTTCATTTCAAACAACAGTTGTCTAGGAAGGCTATGCTTTCATATAAAGAGCTTCGTGAAGACACTGGAAGAAAAAAATGTGATATAACTGTCAAAGTAGATGAAAAAAAATTTTTTTTTTTTTTTGGTAAAAATAAGCTTAAGGAACTCCAGGATTAAATAATTCATGGCATCTTGCTGGGAGCGAAGAAAGCATGAGGACCTTTCTGAATATCATTTTCTGGGTGCAGCACTGACAACTTGTTATAAATTGTGGGCATCCGAGGGAACAACTATGCTAAGGCAGGCAATTAGAACCTTGACTTCTTTTCAAGTTTCCACCTCTAATCTCATTTCTTTACCTAAGGCTCTGCCCTTTAGGGCCAAATGAAGAAACATTCTTATACCATTAATCTGATATTTACTGGAAAAAATAAAGGGCAATACCTAACAATTCAATAGATGTAAAAACATCGAAGAGACAGATCGTTAATAGATACAGCTCTAGTCTTGATCCAGTTACCCTTCCCTTCGTGAAAAATTATTCATTCTATGCTTGAAGCTCAGTGTTGTATTCCAATCTTTAAACAAGGGGTATATAAAAAATAGCAATACAGTTTATTTTTTCAGAAGCACTTAAGTAAACAAGTGTTGCCCTTTAATGGAGCTATTTGGGAAGATAATTTTGACGTGGTTAGCACATTTATGAAATGCTATATTTCTGTAAGGAAATTGTTTAAATATTAGGAAAAAATTCAAACTCAAAAAATATATGTAACTTGAAGTTTAACACTTGCCCTNAAGTGTTGCCCTTTAATGGAGCTATTTGGGAAGATAATTTTGACGTGGTTAGCACATTTATGAAATGCTATATTTCTGTAAGGAAATTGTTTAAATATTAGGAAAAAATTCAAACTCAAAAAATATATGTAACTTGAAGTTTAACACTTGCCCTATCTAGTTTACATCTTCTCTCTCCCTTCCCTTCTTCCTCTCTCTCCATCTCTGCCTCTTCTGATACAAGAACTACTGATAAACCCAAGTCCTCCACCCTCATTTTTTCTCTCTTTGTTCACAGAGGAAGCCACCCTTGAGATACTGGTGTGAACCTCTCCCATGTACTTGTCTGAAAGATTTCATTTTTGTAGAGTAGTTCTAGTGCTTCCCAGGTGGTTTAGTGGGTAAAGAATATGCAGTGCAGAAGACACAGGTTCGCTCCCAGGCTCAAAAAGATTCCCTGGAGGAGGGTATGCCAACCCACTCAGGTATTCTTGCCTGAAGAATCCCATGGACAGAGGAGCCTGCCAAGCTATGGTCCATGGGGTTGCCCAGTCAGATGCAGCTAAAGTGACTGAGCGTGAGCACGAGAGTAGCTTTATGTTTGCAACGAGGAGATTTTGCATATACCCCCTCACTCCCACTTGTGCATAATTTCCCCCGATTATCAACATCTCTCACCAGAATGGTACCTTTTTAAAAAAACCAGGAATGTGTCTCCATTGACACATCCAAAGTTCTTTGCTCCTGCTGCTAAGTCACGTCAGTTGTGTCCGACTCTGTGCGACCCCATAGACGGCAGCCCACCATGCTCCCCCGTCCCTGGGATTCTCCAGGCAAGAACACTGGAGTGGGTTGCCATTTCCTTCTCCAGTTCATGAAAGTGAAAAGTGAAAGTGAAGTCGCTCAGTCGTGTCCGACTCTTAGCGACCTTATGAACTGCAGCCTACCAGGCTCCTCCGTCCATGGGATTTTCCAGGCAAGAGTGCTGGAG
>SJYV01017494.1:23372-40415 GCA_006410875.1 Neotragus pygmaeus | reverse complement strand
AGCATGGTTCCTTCCAAAGAAATCCCAGGGCTGATCTCCTTCAGAATGGACTGGTTGGATCTCCTTGCAGTCCAAGGGACTCTCAAGAGTCTTCTCCAACACCACAGTTCAAAAGCATCAATTCTTCGGCGCTCAGCCTTCTTCACAGTCCAACTCTCACATCCATACAGGACCACAGGAAAAACCATAGCCTTGATTAGACGGACCTTAGTGGGCAAAGTAATGTCTCTGCTTTTGAATATGCTATCTAGGTTGGTCATAACTTTCCTTCCAAGGAGTAAGAGTCTTTTAATTTCATGGCTGCAGTCACCATCTGCAGTGATTTTGGAGCCCCCACAAAATAAAGTCTGACACTGTTTCTACCGTTTCCCCATCTATTTCCCATGAAGTGATGGAACTGGATGCCATGATCTTCATTTTCTGAATGTTGAGCTTTAAGCCAACTTTTTCGCTTTCCTCTTTCATTTTCATCAAGAGGCTTTTTAGTTCCTCATCACTTTGTTTTGCCATATATATTTTAGATTCTGTTGTCGATAGATTTTGATTAGGATCATACTGAATTTATAGATCAATTAGAGGAAAATGTTCATATAAATAGCATCAGGTCTTCCAGTACAGGAGCATGATATATCTTTCCATACAGGGTTGCCTTGCTTTCTTTCATTGGTGTTTCAGTTTTATCCCACAGATTTTGTACATATTTTATTAGATTTATATCTAGGTATAAATAATAATGTTTTAAAATTTTCAATTCCAAAATGTTCATGTCTAGTCTGTAGAAATGTTATTGAATCACACTGAATTTATATATTTATTTGGAGATAATTTTTAACATATCTCAGCTTTTAATTATATGGAATATTTTTTTCTTTTATCCCTGTCTTTCAGTACTTTTTCTTCTTGTGCTTTATAAGTTTGTGGCAGTTGTAAATTGTTTCATAGTGCAATTTTGTTTATAATTTTTTTGTTTCATAGAAATGCTATTACATTGTATATTTTAATCTTGTACTCAGAAATAATGCTAAACTCTGTTAAGTCAGTAATGTTTAGTAAAAATGTAATGTGAACCACAAAAATAACTTAAAAATTTCTGGCAGCCACATTTAAACACAGAAAAAAAGAACTTCAACTGCAATTATAGTTATTAAATTATATTCTAGTAATACATTCTACTTAATACATCAAACTGTTATTTTTAACATCTGATCAATATATAATTTATTACTGAGATATTTTCTTCATTTTATATTAAGTCACCAAAATATGGTATCTATTTTATCCTGAAAGGAGATCTCAAACTGGGTAATTAACTTTCAATGGTTAAAATGTNTATTCTAGTAATACATTCTACTTAATACATCAAACTGTTATTTTTAACATCTGATCAATATATAATTTATTACTGAGATATTTTCTTCATTTTATATTAAGTCACCAAAATATGGTATCTATTTTATCCTGAAAGGAGATCTCAAACTGGGTAATTAACTTTCAATGGTTAAAATGTAGTTCTTCTAGAACAGTGAAATGTTTTAGCATTTTGTCCTATCAAAACAGTAATATTTAATTAAAAAAAATTGTATTGCTTCAGTTTTAAATTTACATATAAATTTATTGAAACTAAATTAAGAATTCAATTCCACAGTCACACTAGTCACATTTCAAGTGCTCAAGAGACACACAAAGCTACACAAAGCTAGTGGCTACCCTATCAGACCATGTAGCTCTAATTAGTTCTAATATATTTCATTTTTCTTTATACCATTTTGGTCCTATTTTATATTTTTCTTACTTCAGTCTTCTTCAAATGTATTCCATTGTTCATTTTTTTCCCAATTGGATAGTTATTTCATTAATTTAAATGTTTCCTTTCATGTTAGTATAATCAATTTAAGATTATAATTTTCTTCAAAGTACTGCTTTACATATACCTCATTGTCATTCAGTTTTACATTTGTTCTAATTCCATTTTCAAATCTTCTATGACTCATGAATAATTTAGGCATATTTTTTCAAATTAACAAACATATGAGAGGACTTAGTATAATTTCATTATTATTTTAATTTTATTGCATTGCAGATAACTTAGTCGAGGTAATACACACTCTTTAGTATCTGTTGAAACTTGACTTATGACCTAGTATGTTCTATCTATGGCTTCCCAGGTGGCTCAGTGGTAAAGAACCCACCTGCCAATGCAGGAGCCTCGAGTTCTATTCCTGGGTCAGCAAGATACACTGGGGGAGGAAATGGCAATCCACTCCAGTATTCTTGCCTGGAAAATCCCATGGACAGAGGAACCTGGCGGCTACAGTCTGTGGGGTCTTAAGAGTTGGACACGACGTAGTAACTGAGCATGTGTTTCTGTCTGTATAAGGTAAGCTCTAAATTTATTTCATCTTTGTTAATTTTTAGCCAATGTGGTCTATTAATTTCTACAAGGCATCTTTTAAAAATCTCCTTTATTTTTTTTCAATTTTTTTGGTTATTTTAGGAATTCTTTAACAGTATATTTGAGATTATATTTTTGAGAGGACACAATTCAGAATTGTTTCTGTCCTTCTGTAGTAGTTTTTATCTTTCGATTCATCCACTTATCTATCCATCTGTCTGTCTGTCAACTATCTATCCTTCATTCTGTCTATCCTTTCATATGGTCTTTTGTTTAGTATTTGTCTGATAGACTCTTTTTACATTTCTTTTGTTATTAACTTATTGCATGTGTTTGTTGTTTACGGCATTGTCTTTTTCATTTCTGGCTTTCTTCCTACAAAGCAGACACTGTGACTCAGATTTGGGTGCACCTAACTTATTTGGGGCGGAGAAGGCAATGGCACCCCACTCCAGTACTCTGGCCTGGAAAATCCTATGGACGGAGGAGCCCGGTAGGCTGCAGTCCATGGGGTCACTAAGAGTCAGACATGACTGAGTGACTTCACTTTCACGCATTGGAGAAGGAAATGGCAACTCACTCCAGTGTTCTTGCCTGGAGAATCCCAGGGACGGGGAAGCCTGGTGGGCTGCCGTCTGTGGGGTTGCACAGAGTCGGACACGACTGAAGCGACTTAGCAGTAGCAGCAACTTATTTGGGGAAGCGAGGCCAACAAACTTACAAAAGAAAATCAGAGAAGTGAGATTGGAGAAAAGCCAGTGAAGTTTGTGCAAATAGTCAAAAAACCACAGTAGAGAACTGAGGCTCAGTTGCCCCAAAGATGTTCTTAGAAAGCTTTTCCTTGGGGCTGGGAAGGCTGGGAGATTTATACAATGACTTCATGCCTTTGAGGGTTGTCCTGGATGTTAATTCTTTTATGTATCCTGTTTGATCCTCTTTGTGGTCAGAAAGTTTACAGAACCGTTAGGCAGAGAAGACGAGAACCAGGTATTCCACAGGTGGGGCGTTCTCTGTGTTCAGATGATTAACAGCAGCTTTAGGGGAACTCAGGTTGGGAGGAGTAATGGTGGGTCTAGGCATCAGCAGTGTCAGGGTTTAATTTAACTCTGCCTGGGTTTAGTTTTTTAAATACTATCTGAGAAGCACTATTTTTCAGCTATTGGTTTTGTCTATTTAAATTTATTTGGATTCCNGCTTCAGCAATACATGGACTGTGAACTTCCAGATGTTCAAGCTGGTTTTAGAAAAGGCAGAGGAACCAGATGTTAAGTTTACCCATCCCCAATATGGCTTAGCATTTTTTTAGTTAGTTGGCAACATTTAGAAATTGGGAAATGGCACATAACATTCTTTCTATCTGGCTTCTCTTGAAAAATTGGAAAATCTTGTGACAGCTGGCTCACATTCTCACTTGGCAATATTTGTTCATTCATTTATTCCTTCAGCAAACTATCACTGAGTTGACTGCCACAAAACAAGCATTTTATTGCTTTCAGAGTTTCAGTGGGTCAGAAATTTAAAAGACCCAACAGAAACACTTTGTCTTTGCTCAGTGATGTCAAGGGGCTCGGCTGGGGAGACTTGATGGCTGACTTGACAGCTTGAAGCCGGGATCATCTGGACTATCTTCACCAATTTGTCTGATGATTGTTCTGTCAGTCTTCTGGGATATCAAATAGAAGGTCTGACCACAGCATTTATGTGCAGCCTTTCCATACTGTCTGGGCTTGCTCAAAGCATAGTAGCCTCAGGCTTGTTGGATTTCTTATGTGGTTGTTCAGGGTTCTAAAGATGAGTGTCTTAAAAGAACTATGTGAAAGCTGTATGGCCATCGGTGACTTATCTTCTGAGGTCACACAGCATACTGGGCTTCCCTGGTGGTTCAGTTGGTAAAGAATCCATCTGCAATGCAGGAGACTCAGGTTCGATCCCTGCTTGGGGAAGATCCCTTGGAGAAGGAAATGGCAACTCCCTCCAGTATTCTTGCCTAGAACTATAGGGTTGCAAAGAGTTGAACACAACTGAGCATCTGGGTATATATATATATCTCACTTCTATTGCATTTTGATAATTGCAGGTGAGTCACTAAGGCTGGCCTGAGTGTCTGAGCACGTAATCCATGGGTCATCACAGTAGGAATGTCTGAAGTCTCAATAGTTTCTGAAGTCACATCCTTGGCTTCATCATGTGTTGCTGACAGTGACCTGCATTTTTTTTTTTCCTAAGGCCATTTCTTATTTTAAGAATAGTTTGCCAGAAAGTGTTTCAACTCCGAGCTCATCAAATCCTGGCTCTTTTCTGTTCTTTCTAAATTTTGCTTGGAAACTGGGTAGTTTGTTCTGAAGCTCATGTCTCCTGCTTTGTATTTTTCATATCCAGGGAGAAGAAGCCGGTGGCACTTTCAGTGTTCTGTCTGGAAGTCTTCTTAGCTTGAAAATGTATTTTAATAATTATTTCTTATTTTCCATGGTACTATATGCAACAGTGTTGCCAAAGTTTCTTTCACTTAATAACAAAGGTCATCTTTTGAAATTTCAGCTTCCAATGCTTTTACCTTAATATCTTTCAAGCTGCCACCACCAGCTTCCTTAGGGGCTATAAATCTTTGGCTAGAGGATCCCCTCAAGGCTCTTCCAGCTTTTGCCAGCAGTTCAGTCTCAAAGCCAATGTCACCTGTTTTAAGGCTTTTGTTATGGCAGTGCCCCACTTCCAGGTACTAAAAGAGTTTCCAGTTGGTATTGCTGAATGATAAGTCACTCTAAAACTTAGCAATAAAACAGAGTAACCAGTGTTTGTGCCTGTTGCATTCTGTGGGTTGGAGGTACGGACAGCATGAAGCAGGGTATGATTCATCTCTGTTCTTTGATGTCTCAGCTGGGAAAGCTTGACTACTGGAAGTGACTTGACAGCTGAGGGCCAGAGTCTTCGGAGAGCAATCTGTACTAACTTTCTTTGCTTGTAGTTGGTTGTTGTCCGGGATCTCAGTTGGGGCCCTTACCTGGATCACCTATGAATGGTCTCCCTTTGAGGCCTGAGCTTCCTTGCAGCCTGGTGTTGTCAGACTTGTTACTGGTGACTCAAGCCTCCAAAGGTGAGTGTACCAACAGATTTACACTGCCTGCTCTTTGCATTATAATGATTACATAGATTGAGTTAGTCACCATTTTCTTTTCTCTCTTCCTTGTAGCCGGGCGGAGGCTATGTTATCTTTCCTGACCTAGCCTATGAGGTCAAACAGTTCACTGTTGATGCATTCTGTTACTTACAAACTTAGATGCTAGCAGAAGGGACATAGTCTCCATCTTTCAATAGGAACAGTGTCAAAGAATTTGAAGGCTCGCTTGGAAACCACCACAGTTGTTAAAAGTGTTATAGAGATCATAAAGTCACAAGCATAGTGCCTGACATGTGGTACTCACTCTGATGATGACAAATTGATGATATATTCTGAAGTCATAGAAAGGAGAAGGGATATGTAAGTTTGAGAGGTAGATGAAATCTAGATTGTAAAAGGGCTTATGCCTATTTTAAAATTATCATTCAGTTAACAGTAATATTCACTGGAAATTTAAGACCTGGAAGCATGATATGTATAGTTTTAAAAATCTCCTTGAGAGAAGCATGCAAAATATGTGCATGTGAGGAGACTGGGAATAGGGGTCCATTTAGCTAAGAAAGTCTGGACTAGAGTAGTTATAATTTAAATGGATAAGATTGTAATTATAAGAGACATTTTAAAGAAAGAATTGGTAGGGCTTGGTACAGGATAAAGTATAGGAAAAGTAAACACCGAGGAAGCAAAAGACTGAGTCAAGAACGACTTTAAGGTTCAGAGTAATAACAGCTCTATAGTTTCTGTCCTNTGTAATTATAAGAGACATTTTAAAGAAAGAATTGGTAGGGCTTGGTACAGGATAAAGTATAGGAAAAGTAAACACCGAGGAAGCAAAAGACTGAGTCAAGAATGACTTTAAGGCTCAGAGTAATAACAGCTCTATAGTTTCTGTCCTCCAGATTCACTGTGTATTCTGAACTGGTTCTCACAACCAATGAGAGTTTTAATTAATTTTTTTTTTTTTGGCCAGTCTGTTGAATGCACAACCTATACTACCCGAGTGATCTGTTCCTCCTATTATAACTGGTTATATAGAATTTTATTAGTCAGCATTTTTTTTTTTAATTAGCAAGTGGCAGAAACTCAATTTGAGCTCAAGCAAAAAGGGAAATGTGCAAGAAAAAATGGAGTATGTCAAAGAATTCCAGGTGAGGGGTGGACCTGAAACTTTGAGCACAGTGAGATATTTGGAAATGCTGCTTCAGATCCTTGTCAGTGCTCCTTCTGCTTCGGTTTACTCTGAGGACAGGCTTCCTCTGTTCTCTGACGCACATGGTACAGTATTGCTGCCAGAAGTTCCCAAGTTTTGTGTATGGCCATGCAGGCCCTAAGAGGGAAACTGCCCCTTCCAAATTTCCAAACCCATAGGAAGTGTGTTGGTTGTCTTTGTGTGAGTCATGAGATCGTCTCTGGACACTGTCTAGAAGATGCGTATCATAGGAAGATGACATCTTCTGTTTCGCCATGTGGATGGGAGTGTGAGTTGCAAAAAAGAGGAGTTACTAAAGAAGAGATGCTGAGTGAAAAGCAACTGCAAGTGCCCCAGATATATTTTTCATTTTGTGTGTGTGTGTGTGTGTGTGTATGGATTGCGTAACATAGGAAGGATACACACAATTTACAGTGCTGGTGTCTATGTATACACACCTGTACCTAGGAAAGTATACATACTCAGACATGTGATGCACACTTCTGATGCTAGAGTTCTAGTGGGAGTTCTAGTATATACACTTAAAACATGCAATTATTCTGTGTTGTTTCCTACTGGAAATAAAATTTAGGTCTCATTTTAACAGAAGAGGAGGAGTGTAGGTTAATGTGCTCTAAGCACTGAAAAAATTCATATTTAAAAATCTGTGTTAATATTAAGAGTTCTTTTGTTTAGACTGCATTACAAATATCGTAATGGTCCACAGAGAAAGAAAAAGTGATGACAAAAGGGTTGGATTGCAATCTATTCAGGAATATAAGTGGAGGCTTCTTGATTATCCCAAGAAGAAGTAATCCTCTTTGTCTTAGAATCCTCTTAGGAGACTTTGTACATTCATCTCTCACAGTCATTATTCTCCTGTTTATAGTCCTTTCTTGCTGGCCTCTTTGCTCCTCTAGACTGTGAACCCTTTGAAGTCAGGCACTGTATCTTGCTCATCTTTGTAAGATCAGCCATTCCTACTGTATATAGAAAATGGGAGATAGTGAAAATCCAGTGCATGTCTAAATAGGTGAGTCCCTTCAGAGAAGCCATGATGTCAGGAGTTTCCAAAACCTTTTGTTAGGTTAATGGTGGTGGTGGTTTAGTTGCTCAGTCGTGTCCAACTCTTTCGACTCCATGGACAGTAGCCTGCCAGGCTCCTCTGTCTGGGATTCTCCAGGCAAGAATACTGGAGTGGGTTGCCATTTCCTTCTCCAGGGGATCTTCCAACCCAGGAATAAAATAAAAATTCATGAGAAGTAATTTTGATCAATATTGACTGTAAATAGCAAATACTGCAAAACATATATCCTTACTTTTTAAGTGCTTTGTTGGAAGATGTTGTTCAGGTGAGTTGAATCCTAAAAGTTTTACTGGAAATAGGGAACTGGATTCAATTCAGTTTCTAGGATCTGGAGGATCAGGTACGGAGGAGGAGAAATGACCAGGGATTGTCTCTGTCATCTAACAGGAATGGAAAGACTCTGAGTGCTCACTGGCTGGTGATAGCTGGGCTTGTGGGCCTGGGCTGGCTGCCATGTGGGTGTCTGTCTTGGAATCTTGGGGCCCAACTTAACCTCTGCTACGTGCGAGGCATGCCTGAGCCAGGCTGGGTCATCCAGTCAGGTCTGTACTGTTGTCAGCAGGCTCTCTGGCCAGGTCAGGAGTTTATTGGAGTCAAGGAGTTTGAGAAATTAAAAAGAAAAAAAAATACAGCTGATGTACTTTCTTAAATTTTACTAGTGTGGTAGGAATAGAACCAAGGGCTTTTGTTAAGGAGTGAGGATAGAGTGAAGAAATGGAGGCAATGATTATAGACTGTGTCCTTAAGAGTGCTAGTTAAGGGAAAGGAAAAGAAAATACATGTATGCAGAGCCTAGTGCAAGTGAGTTTTAGATATAGCAGTGCTAAATCTGTACAAGAGAAAAAACTCTTCTTTTTAAAAAAACAATCTTGTTTGTTTATTTTTGGCTGTGCTGGGCGTTGGTTGCTACCCAGGGTTTTCTCTGGTTGCGGTGCCTGGGCTACTCATTGCAGTGGCTTCTCAGAGAGCGTGGGCTCTAGGGTGCACAGGCTTCAGGAGCTGCGAAACGTGGGCTCAGTAGTTGCGACTCCTAGGCTCTACAGCACAGGCTCAACAGTTGCCTGTAGGCTCAGTTGCTCAATGTCTTGTTGGCTCTTTCTGGATCAGGGATTGAACCGGTGTCTCTTGGATTTGCAGGCAGATTCTTTACCACTGAGCCACCAGGGAAGCCCCTAAAAAGTTTTCTGACAGCTGTTAAAGAGCTACCAGATGTTCAGTAGCTTGCTTTTGTAGGGGAAATATCCAATACTCCTTTGTACTGTTCTGCAAGTTTTCAGAACCCAGGAATAGGAATAAAGAAAGCAGCTGTGGGAGATTCCACCTGGGAGGCTGCACAAGACTCATGTGGCCAACCAGCAAGAAGATTCAACATTTAGTTACGGTGAAAACATTGTTGAAAGTATGGGCCCTGTTTCCAGAAAGGTAGAGAATCAAGGAAACCTGATAGCTTGCTGTGAATGGTGTCGGATTCGTGATCTCCGAAAAAGATTTAACTTTGGGACCAGGGACCAGGCTTGATCACTCTAGAGCTTTTGTGCAGCAGAGTTTTATTAAAGTATATAAAGGGATTGAGAACACTTCCGACACAGATATCAGAAGGGGGACAGAGAGCGCCCCCCTCGCTAGTCTAAGCAAGGGAGCTATATACTTTTAAAATTAGTTATTACAGTACATCAAAAGAATGTCCCAGGGTTGTAAAGATCTTATTAGACCCACTCCCATAATTAACATTTTAAGATAACAGGATTAGCTAGAAGGTTTTCAGGAAGGAGAAACTGTCCTCAAGCAGCACACATTGTTGTTATATAATCCTTAGTACAGAGTTTAAACTGACGTGTGTAATCATCAGTTGCAGGCTTAAAGAAAAAAAACCATTTTATGTAACTAAGACTAAGGGATGTAGAGAAGAAAAAAGTTTGTCCTTTCCTCCACCTTGAGAATTCCAGACAGTGTCAGACTTTATTTTTTTGGGCTCCAAAATCTCTGCAGATGGTGACTGCAGCCATGAAATTAGAAGGCGCTTACTCCTTGGAAGAAAAGTTATGACCAACCTAGATAGTATATTCAAAAGCAGAGACATTACTTTGCCGACTAAGGTCCGTCTAGTCAAGGCTATGGGTTTTCCTGTGGTCATGTATGGATGTGAGAGTTGGNCCATACCATCCCTCTGGGTCATTCCTAGTGCACCAGCCCCAAGCATCCTATATCCTGCATCAAACCTAGACTGGTGATTCATTTCTTGTTTTTCACAGTTTTACTTTTCTAAAATATTGGCAAATCCCATAATCATAAATAAACATAATCAATGTTTATTGATTATGTCCCATAATCATAAATAAACATAATCAATGTTTATTACTAATACAGTAGAATTAACCACCACCCCCAAACAACAAAAGTTATTTTAAAGTACATCGTACATTAGATGGCATCTCAGAATCAAAGAAATAAGTTAGTTTTGCAGGGATCTCTTTCTAGAGATCCCTCATTTCCTTTAGGGTATTAGGCCTATAGTTGTCAGCCATCCACCAGCTTCTACTCTAGTAAGGCACGAGTGACTGAACGCGAGGCAACCTCTTGTGGGACCTATGCTAGCTTTTGAGCTTTGGTATCACGTACACGTGGATCTGTGTTCTGCTTCTGCTGCTTAGTCACAAATTATGTGAACTTGATTAGGTTACATAAAAATCTTTNAGTAAGGCACGAGTGACTGAACGCGAGGCAACCTCTTGTGGGACCTATGCTAGCTTTTGAGCTTTGGTATCACGTACACGTGGATCTGTGTTCTGCTTCTGCTGCTTAGTCACAAATTATGTGAACTTGATTAGGTTACATAAAAATCTTTGGGATGAGACGGTTGGATGGCATCACCGACTCAATGGACATGAGTTTGAGTCAGCTCCGGGAGATGGTGAAGGACAGGGAAGCCTGGAGTGCTGCAGTCCATGGGGTTGCAAGGAGTAGGTCACAGCTGAGCGACTGAAATGAACTGAACTAAATCTATAAACTTTCCTAATCTGTAAAATATGGGATCATAGTTGCCTAAGTAGCCTAATTTAGAGATAGTCTGAGATGACACGAGTAAAACAGTAAATGTTCAAAAATACTGGCTTAGCTTTTACACAAGTGTTAAGCTGTTTCAGGAAGTTTCATGATAGAGGAAACAATTGAATGATGAAAATGGACCATAGCACTGTGGCCAAATCTTATAGAAGGAGATCGCTTATAGTCCATAATGAGCTGCATTATAATAGAAGAAACCTTATTACAAATAGCCATTAAGTAAAGAGGAACCAAACAGTTGTGACTGAGATGACCAAAATGAGGAGATGTGAACGATGAAAGAGGTACAGTGCATTTAAGTTGTGAATTAATAAATGAGGGAGGTGAGAAGAAAATAGATAATGAAGATGAACTTCTGAACCTAGACAACAAGACAAGTGGGGGTACCATTTATTAAGAGGAATGAATTCAGGAACAGGAGTCAGTTTACTGGAGTAGGTATCAGGGAAAGAAAAATCAGTTTGGAATAACCAAAATACTCAGCCAACGGTTGCAATCCTTAAGTTATGTTACCCCAGCCCTCTTGCCTGGAAAATCCCGTGGACGGAGGAGCCTGGTGGGCTGCAGTCCATGGGGTCGCTAAGAGTCGGACACGACTGAGCGACTTCACTTTCATGCATTGAAGAAGGAAATGGCAACCCACTCCAGTGTTCTTGCTTGGAGAATCCCAAGAACGGCGGAGCCTGGTGGGCTGCCGTCTCTGGGGTCGCAGAGTCGGACACGACTGAATCGACTTATCAGCAGCAGCAGCAGTATTCTAAAATCTTACCTTTAGTTATCTGAGGTCAATACTGCATCCCATTCTTGCTTTATACCGAGGAGTAGAATATGCGTGGGAAAAAAAAAAATATGAGTGGTGCTCAACAATGATTGATGGGGAGTGGCGGAGGGTGATGAAACCACAGTTGCAGGCTGGAAGCCCCAGTGAATAAAGATCCAGCCCAAGTGAAAAGCCACACAGCTCCACTAGGGGGCAGAAGAATTGTCTCCATGTTCTGCAGAAACTAGGCTTCCTGCGACAGGCGAGGAACAGAGTCAGTAGGGAAGAGCTACACGGTGGTGAAGGAAGAAGAACTTGAATTTGATGTGTTAGTGCCTTTTCTCTGCGGAGAGGCAAGGCTCTCACCTAAAGATGTTGACTCTTCTGCTACTTCTCCTGGGACTGGGTACGGCCTTATCCCGGGGGGAAATTTGGGGTGACTATGCATGCTGAGGAGTAGAGGGTCTGAGGTCCCCAGTCCGCGGATGGGAGAGATGTGCTATTAGGGAATCCGGGGAGCCTGGTGGGCTGCCGTCTCTGGGGTCGCACAGAGTCGGACACGACTGAAGCGACTTAGCAGCAGTAGCAGCAGCGACACAGTAACAGCTGGAAGAACAAACCCAGAGTGGAGGCAGTGCTCCAGGGCTGTTTGGGCGCCAAGGTGAGACTGGCGCAAATAGTAGGAGCCCCTCCTGCCTGGGGACACGCTTGCCAGCTCTCACGGGTGTCTCCGTCTCTCTGGATCTAGGTTCTGTGTTCGGTGCTCTCTCTCAAAAGCCAAGCAGGGCCATCCGTCAACGCGGGACCTCCGTGACGATCGAGTGTCAGGTCGACAGCCAGCTCACCTTCATGTACTGGTACCGTCAGCTTCCAGGACAGAGCTTGGTGCTGATGGCTACTGCCAATCAGGGCTCCAAGGCTACTTACGAGAGTGGGTTCACTGACGACAAGTTTCCCATTAGCCGCCCGAACCTGGCGTTCTCAACTCTGACTGTGAGCAACGCGAGCTCCGAAGACAGCAGCTCTTATTTCTGCAGTGCTGGAGACACAGTGCTGGGCACGGATCAAGGGTCTCAGCAAGAACCCCTCTCCCTCCCACCCAGCTCCCAGCCAGGTGAGCCTGAGAACCCCGGGAGGCAGGCTGGAGGGGGAAACCACAGAGGCAGCTGCCTGTGTGCCGGTGGGCGGGGCCGGCATGAGTGGGTCGGCTGGGGATGAGGCGGGAACTGGGGGATCAGCTGGAGGACTTCATCCACAGACAGGAAGGGTGACTACTGAGGATAAAATTTCTCCCAGAGAAGTGTTTAGAAATAGTGAAGACAGTCAGATACAGTTTGCCTTCAAGTGGCAGAGTCAGAAATACCCTTTAAGTATTTTATCTCTGAGCTATATTTAGCCTGTTCTCTATTAATATAGTTCAGAATGCAGTTAGTAATATTTATATCATACTGGTCCATTATACTGATGGCATTATGCTGATTGTTCTTAGCGAATGGGAATTATAAAGCCCTCTAGACGCCTTGGTATGATATATGGATGGCAGACCTATGTAAATCTGCAAAAATTCAGGGATCTGCCCCCTTGGTGAGCTTCTGAGTAGTCCAGAGGTGTGAGATATGCTGTAAGGTCCTCCAAAGTGAGAGGCGAGCTGTTTCCAGATGTGGAGAAAGAGGCACAACGCTTCGTGGGACCCTCTGGAATTTGGAGTTAACATATACTTCTCTGGGGTATGCTACTCTGGTCCATTTACTGTACAATCCGTAAGGCTGGGCCAGTGCAAGGCAGAGCTCGGTAGCAGAATGAGGCTATGATGGAGGCTTTTCAGCCACCGGGGTCATAAACCAAGCAGGCTCAGTTGTTCTTGAAGTGCCTGTGGCAGATATCAATGCTCTGTAGAGCTCCTGACATTCCCCAGTGAGAATCATGAGGCAGACGCACAGAGTTCTGTGTCACACTCCCTTCTACCTGCCAATAACTATTTTCCCTTTGAAAAACTGCTCTTGGCTCTTTACTAAAGGCTTATCATGGCATTCAGACCTGGACGTCAGCAGACCTGCAAAACTGTAAAGTTGAAGACACGTGGAGTATTCTGTTACGAAGTGGAAAATGTATAATTAAGAACAAATTCTAGCACAGCTGGAAAGAGGCACAATTCAATTGTAAGAAGTCCCAGTTTCTCGATACATACTCCCATTGCACCCACACCTTACCCTCAGTCTACAGTTCTGTGGGAATTTCCCTGTTCTCTAGTTGAAAAGCCATGAGCCTGTTTTCCGGGTAGGCTTGCACTTTATTCTGGAATCATCACTACATTTTAACACAAGTGTGGTTCTGAAAGGTGGTGGTGAAGGAAAATCTTCGCAAGGTCCAGAACTTCAGTTCCAAAGGATAGATCTAGCTTGTGTTCAGCTTTCTTTTAGTGTCATCTAGACTCTAGCCATTCATTCACATTTCCCCCTATTTTGCTTCTCTCTACTGTGTTAGGGGATCATTCCTTTAGATTCTCTGTCCCATTTACTGATTCACACCTTAGTTCCAATAACCTGTTTCACCTTCCAATCAACTTTTTAAACTTTATTTTCACTTCTGGGAAATCTACTTGGCTCTTTCACATATATGAGCCATCATTTTTAAAAATTAACTAATTTTTGGCTGCACTGGGTCTTCATTGCTGCATGTGGGCTTTCTCTAGTTGCAGTGTGAGAGCTTCTCCTTGCGGTGGCTTCTCTTGTTATGAAGCCCAGGCTTTAAGGCACGCAGGCTTCAGTAGTTGCAGGGCGTGGGCTCAGTAGTTCTGGCCCATGAGCCCTAGGGCATGTTGTGGAGCATGGGCTTAACTGCTCCACTGCATGTGGAATCTTCCCAGACCAAGGGCTGAACCCATGTCCTCTGTATTGGCAGCCAGATTCTTAACCATTGGGCCACAGGGGAAATCTGATGAGTAATCATTTTTAAAGAACCTTGCTCCACAGGTATTTTATTTCTCTAAGGACAGGTGGCACAGTGGTAAAGAATCTGCCTGCCAATGCAGGAGACACAAGAGAGGCAGGTTCAATGCCTGGGTCAGGAAGATCCTCTGGAGTAGGAAATGGCAGCCTACTCCAGTATTCTTGCCTGGGAACCCTCATGGACAGAGGAGTCTGGCTGGCTACAGTCCATGGGGTCGCAAAGAGTTGGACACAACTGAGCACTGAAGAAAATTAAACTTCTACTTGGAATTTTTATCTATTCATGCAACCTCAGTTTTTGGTGGTTTCTGCTGCTTCTCACTCAGAGTGGCTTATTTCTTATGTATTATGCAATTTGATATTATAAATTTATCATTGGGAATCCCCTAAATCTTGGAGTAAAGGTAGGCTTTCCAGGAAATAAACATTTTTGGCTCTGTCAAGCAACTGGGATGCAATAGACATGATGGTTTCTTTTGTAATTCTCAGTGCCCATCTTTATGGCCATACAGAGTCTATGTGAAACCCCAGTGGCCTGACTACTCAGTGGCCATGAATATTCAGAGGAAACTATTTATAATCCTCCAGCCAAAGCCAAGACCACGAAAATAATCGTCCCTGTCAGTTGCCTGAGAGGTAGCTTTGTAGTTTCCCTTTCACTGAGGGTGTACTCTTCCTGCATGCTGGCTCAAGGAAGGAGCAATTCCCATCATGCTCCTGGCATATACAAGGTCCAGTGGGTCTCAGCCAGTTTCTACACATGCTGATTCTCCTGGTCACCAGGATCCATATCTGCACCTGTTTGATCAAATGGATCAAAAATACTGGTTTACCTGTTTCCTGCTCCATTTCCCTAGGAAGTGGGCAAATTCACCAGCAGATAAGCTTTAGACTGTGAGCCCCCTCCTATAGGATGGCAAAATTTTCTCCTAAGAAGCAGTAAACACACTGTGGTTAGGAACTTGATCTCTGTCCTCAGGCAGACATGAATTTAAAACTTGGCTCCCCTGCTTCATCACCAGGTGTGACCTTGAACAAGTTACAAAATCTCATATTCATACATATAATATCCTCATATATAAAATGAGGATAATAGTGATGCAAAAATACAAGGAATGGGATTTTCCTAAGAATGAGATGAAGTCATCCATGTAAACCACACAGCACTGTGCCTGGTAGAGATAAAACACACATTTTAATTAATATCTAAATTTATTTCTCACTGTGACACATGACATTTTACCATTAACAATTCCATCCTCAAGATTAAGTATTGCCCTCTCTGGGAAATTTTTATTTATTATTGTAACTGTTTCTCTTTATCTTAACTATTTCTTTAACAAAATTAATGCATAGTACAAAATACACAGATTATTAAACTGAGGAAAATTAAAATCACTATTTAAATGAGATTAGATAATATGATATATACTTCATAATTCATTTGCTCAACCCAACAATATTTCATAAATGCCACGTCAAAAGATAGAGCTATTTCAGTGTATCGATGACCCTCCTATAACTTTTTACATTAAAATTAATACCCAGGTGAAGTATCCATATGCTAGATATTAGGGTAATTTAATTTAAAAAGCAGTCATGGTAGGTATCAACTTATTTCTCTCTCTCTCTCTCTTTTTTTTTTGCTGTTCCATGCACACCCTATGGGATCTCAGTTCCCCGACCAGGAATCGAACCCTCCACCCTGCTTTGGAAGTGTAGAGTCGTAACCACTGGATCACCAGGGAAGTCCCTGTGTCAATTTATTTCTGTTGTAGGCTGGGCAGGGAATGGTTGAAAGCACTCCCTTCCCCACTTTCACAGGGCTGACGTCTTGGTATCCAGGTCTCAACTCAAACACCATCTCCCCAGAGAGAGCTTTGCCAACCTTCTATGCTCACATAGTACCTGTGGACCCAGCCACCAGTTACTCACATTTATTATCACTTTATCCTATTTCAATAACACCTAATCATTAGTCAGTTCAGTTCAGCCACTCAGTCATGTCCAACTCTTTGTGACTCCATGGACTGCAGCCTGCCAGGCTTCCCTATCCATCACCAAATCCCAGATCTTGTTCAAACTCATGTCCATCGAGTCGGTAATGCCATCCAACCATCTCATCTTCTGTCATTCGCTTCTCCTCCTGCCTTCAATCTTTCCCAGCATCAGGGTCTTTTCCAATGATCTAATCATTAGAATATATTCAATTAATCATTATAGTTATATATAAATAGTTGATCCTTGAATTAGGTACAGATTAGGGACACTAACCCTCTGGACAGTTGAAAATCTACATATAACTTTGTAGGCACTCCTTCCTATCTCAAGTTCCACATCCTGTATTTAACCAACCTCAAATCATGTGACACTACAAGACTTATGGGAAAAAATTCCATGTATAAGCAGACCAGTGCAGTTCAAATTCCATCTTGTTCAAAGATCAACTATATATATTATATACACATCATATATATATATATATATAT
>SJYV01017494.1:11836-22936 GCA_006410875.1 Neotragus pygmaeus | reverse complement strand
CTGTGGTGTTGGAGAAGACTCTTGAGAGTCCCTTGGACTGCAAGGAAATCCAACCAGTCCATCCTAAATGAGATCAGTCTTGGGTTGTTCATTGGAAGGACTGATGCTGAAGCTGAAACTCCAGTACTTTGGACACCTGATGCGAAGAGTTGACTCATTGGAAAAGACTCTGATGCTGGGAGGGATTGGGGGCAGGAGGAGAAGGGGACGACAGAGGATGAGATGGCTGGATGGCATCATTAACTCGATGGATGTGAGTTTGAGTGAACTCTGGGAGTTGGTAATAGACAGGGAGGCCTGCTGTGATTCATGGGGTCACACAGGGTTGGACATGACTGAGCGTTTGAACTGAACTGAACCATCATTTGGTAGAAGTGACCTTACTTGTTAGTAGGGCATATTTTGAAACTCAATTCTGTATCCGTGACAAACATATCATATTGACCTGGCACTTATTTCTTTATTTTAAAGTGGAAAGTGTTAGTTGCTCAGTTGTGTTCGACTCTTTGTGACCCCGTTGAGTCAGAAGGCTGACTTGGAGTCAGCCAGCCTTCTCTGTCCAAGGAATTTTCTAGGCAAGAATAGCAGAGTGTATTGCCATTCCCTTTTCCTAGAGATCTTCCCAACCCAGGGATCAAACCCAGGTCTCCTGCAATGAAGGCAGATTCTTTACCATCCCAGGGAAGCCCCTTTAAGATATGGCCTTTATTTCAAGATAATATAAAGGCAAAGAACTGGCTAGTATAGTCTGAATATTGAGTAAATAATTTATACAGGCTTCTGTATATGTGGTAACAATCTCATATTTGCTAAGAGCAGCACAGATGTTAATATCATCACCTCCTATTTACTGGACACTCTTAGAGATTTCACTTTTTTCAGTTTCACNAGTCTGAATATTGAGTAAATAATTTATACAGGCTTCTGTATATGTGGTAACAATCTCATATTTGCTAAGAGCAGCACAGATGTTAATATCATCACCTCCTATTTACTGGACACTCTTAGAGATTTCACTTTTTTCAGTTTCACGCATTGGAGAAGGAAATGGCAACCCACTCTAGTGTTCTTGCCTGGAGAATCCCAGGGATGGAGGAGCCTGGTGGACTGCCATCTATGGGGTAGCACAGAGTTGGACGCGACTGAAGCAACCTAGCAGCAGCAGCAACAGCAGCATTCTCAGCTAAATAGAAATGTTGCTGGGTCTCCATTTACTGCCTTACACTGTGTTTTCCTTTAGGGACTAATCAGTATGATGTATATTTTGAATTGCTTTCCCAATAGTTTGGACACATTTATCCAAATACTTTCATACTGTTTTTAGCAAACACTGGCCAGTGTTTAAACAAGTACCCTCTTGTAATGATGTCTTCCCTGGTGGCTCAGTGGTAAAGAATCCACCTGCCAGTGCAGGAGACTCGGGCTCAATCCATGGGATGGGAAGATACCCTGGAGAAGGAAATGGCAACCCACTCCAGGATTCTTGCCTGGGAAATCCTATGGGCAGAGGAACCTGGTGGGCTGCAGTCCTTGGGGTCACAAAGAGTCAGATATGACTTAGCAACTAAGCAAAACCAACAACAGCAATCTAACAATGAGGAGTATTTTTTTTTTTCCTTCTGTACATATAATTGTTTACTAATGAATGAAGTCCTATTTTTTGGTCTCATTTTTATCATTCTACCATGGCTGTATATCAGTGGTCCCCAACCTTTTTGGCACCAGGGAACAGTTTCATAGAAGATAACTTTTTCCATTAGATGGCAAGGTGGGATAGTTTGGGAATGATTCAAGCACATTACGTCTATTATGCTGTCACTGACCTGATAGGAAGTGGAGCTCAGGAGGTAAAGCAAGCAATAGGGAGTGATAGATACAGATGAAGCTTTGCTTGCTTGCCCTGCTGCTCACATCCTGCTGTGTGGCTCAGTTCCTAACAGGCAAGGGACCAGTACCCATCTGAGACCCAGGGGTTGGGGATCCCTGACATGTATTATTTATGTGTATTATGAAAATGTATATAATTATCCATCCATCTGTATATCTGGTTAGTAGACATTTTGTCCTGCTCAAAACACCAATAACCCTTTGGTTTGTAAGATATTTTGTCCATGACAAAGGATCCTTGAAATTTCGTCTTGCCCAAAATGTCCAGAAGACACTTGGTCTACAACCTAAGATCCTTGAGATATGGTCCTATCCAAAACATCCATAATTAATTGTATTTGATTCATGCCAAATGGTATTGGACAGGACCAGATGTCAAGGACATTTTGGCTTGAACCAAACGTCTTATGACATTTTTGAACAGGACCAAATAGACTGCATGGGTCTTAGTGTCTAGTTGTCTACTGACTTTTTGTTCTTGTTGTTTAGTCGCTAAGTTGTGTTTCACACTTTTGTGACCTCACAGACTGTAGTTTGCCAGGCTCCCATGTCCATGAGATTTCCCAGGCAAGAATACTGGAGTGGGTTGCCATTTCCTTCTCCAGGGGATCTTCTCAACCCAGAGACTAAACCTGAGTCTCCTCAATCAGCAGGTGAATTCTTTACTATTGAACCACCAGGGAAGCCTTACCCTGTAGGAGAAACAATATTTTATGATACTAGAATCTAAATACAATTGGACAGCAGAGATAAACATTAAAAAGAAGAAGAAAAAAAAAAGCAGATTTACCCAAGATGATTTAGAGAAACAGGAGACATTTATCAGGAACTTACGATTAATTGGTAACCATAGCTGAGATGAAGACTGGCTCTGTGATTCACCAAGGACAAAGCACAATATAGGCTTGGTACAGAAATGATCTATAGAACCCAGGGGGTTGCATGGTATTTATTGAATGGTAATTAGGGAGGCTACAAGTTATTTTGGAAAGACGATTACAGTTTTGGAAGAAATCTATCATTTGGATCTCTATGTAAGGGATATTGGGTAACATGATAAACAATGTATTCAGTTATTTTGTAATAGATGCAGAGTCCTTCCAAAAATGGGAGCTAGTAAAGGCATACCTGGGAGGTATTGCAGCTTCAGTTCCAAATTGCCACAGTAAAGTGAGCACTGCAATAAGCTAGTCACACGAAGCTTTTTGTTCCCCAGCACAGATAAAAGTTATGTTTACACTATAGCATAGTTCATAAATGTGCAGTAGCATTCTGTCTAAAAAATAGCATGCACACCTTCATTAAAAGATAATATTAGAAAAAAGGCACCGATAGACTCGAGCGATGCGGAGTTGCTCAGTTCAGTTCAGTCGCTCAGCTGTGTCCGACTCTTTGTGACCCCGTGAATCGCTGCAAACCTTCAATTTGTAAAAATACACAACATCTGCGAAGCACAATAAAGTGAAGTGTGATGAAATGAGGTATGACTGTATATACAGACCACAAATGCTGAAGTTATTGCATGCAATTGTAACTCAGAAAAAGCATTTAAAAAAACCTAGGTTAATAGACTGAGTACTTCCTTTCTGATGACAAAACTTAATTGAGCAACAATATTTCCTTTGCTCCTTTAGTTTAAATATCAGAATTCTAATAAACTTCAGCATCAAAATTTAAGTCATGATTAACTTGCCTGACCAGACGAAAGGGAGAGCCTTTGTATTGTTTATTAAAAAGAAGTTCATATGCTTTACCTACCAGACTCACAGATGTGAAATATTTGGACTTGACCCTAATTCTGACCTATGAGGGTGGACTTTGAGGATGGTAATAAATAAGGTCATTATTACTTTAAAAAAGTAGAATTCAATCTCTTGTGCTGGAACAAGGACTCAGAGAAGATTCTCGCATCCTGGATGTATATAATAGTATGTAAGTTTTTAACCTGAAAAATAACTGCACAAAAGTTGTCACCTACTGGACTCTTAAACCATCAAACAGCGCAATAGGGCACCAAACTTTAGAAAAACTCTGCCTGCCCTTTGGGTCTCTTGTGAATCTGCTCATAGGAAATAATGTTTAGTCATTAACTCCATAGTTAAATCAGACAGACTGAAATTCAAAGCCTAGATTCATCATTGATCAGCAGTGGGTTTGTGGACAAGCTACTCTCTCAATCCTAACTTTCCTTATCCATAAAGTAGAAAGAACAGCACTGCTTAGCTCAGGGTGCTGTGTGAGAATTACACACGGAATGCACTTAGCATAATGCCGACTATGAATTAGGAGCTCATAGCTGTTATTATCGGAGAAGGAAATGGCACCCCACTCCAGTGTTCTTGCCTGGAGAATCCCAGGGACGGGGGAGCCTGGTGGGCTGCCGTCTCTGGGGTCGCACAGAGTCGATCACGACTGAAGCAACTTAGCAGCTTAGCAGCAGCAGCAGGCACTACAATGGCAGTTGAGGCATTACAATAGAAATACAATGACCTGCAAAACTTAAAATGTTTACTATCTGGTCTTTTTTTTTTTTTTTTAATTTGGCTGCACTGCATGACTTGTGGGTTCTTATAGTTCCCTGATCTGAGCTTGAACCTGCTCCCTCGGCAGTAAAAGCATTGAGTCCTAACCACTGGACCAGTAGGGAATTCCATTATGTGATCTTTTAAGAAAAAGTGTATGGAGCCTGATCGTAGACTATAAATTCCTTTAAGGACGGAAAAGATGTCTCCAGTAGACATTAAGCTGCTGGAGTCTGGCACTATATCTACACAGTGAGCTCTTAAGTATAGTTTATGTTAATGAATAAATGGATTAACAAAAATAAATAAATATCTAAAAAAAAGCCTTCAAGGACTTTTTCAGATTGCCTTTGTAATTTATTTTTGTGAATCACTTGCAAGAACTCTTTCCCAGAAGTGTGTGAGAGATGCCAACCTCAAGCTGGTAGCGGTAATGCGGTTTAGCTGAAGCAGAACTGAAATGTCACCTGCGCGTACATCAGTCTTTCACCCTCCGCTTGCTCTTTCACTCACCTTTCGCATCTTTGGAATGTACTTTCTGTTCTTGTGCCTGAAGAGACTTATATAGGTGGCCGTGGCTGCAGTACATTTATCTTTTCTGGGATGGTGATATTTTCTTTGTTTTTCAGTCTTATTAGTTAGGCTCCGCGGGAGGACAAACAGGGTGAAAGAGACAGGAGATTGAAGCTTAAGGCCATGGAGCAGAGGGCAAAGAGGTGGGGCTCAGACAGGACCCTGTTGTTCCTTAGGTGTAGCTTATAGGGAGGTGAGAGGGCCCTGGGTACATGTGTAAAGGAAAAACTATTTTCTTACTCCTCGCCATGCTTCTGACACCAAATGTTTGGATTTTTTCACACCTAGCAGTTCTTCAATTCTCTACAGACACCGATTTAGTATTTTGCAATTTAGTTCAATCCTGACATTATATACCTGAAGCTAGCACTGACCCCACAGGTTAAGGGCTCAACCCCACAAGACCAGCCTCCTCTGCTTGAGATGTCAATTACAAGTCCAGGCTTCCTATACTTTTTTAATTAAAAAAAAAATTTCGGCTACACTAGGTCTTCATCACTGCACTTGGGCTTTAGCTGCAGCGAGCGGAGGATGCTGTCTAGTTGCACGGGCTTCTCATCTTGGTGGCTTTTCTTGTTAGGAGCACGGGCTCTGGGCCTCAGTAGTATGGCATGACGTGGGCTTAGGAGTTGTGGCTTGTGGGCTTTAGAGCTCAGGCTGAGTAGTTGTGGTGCCTGGACTTAGTCGCCCCGAGACATGTGGGATCTTCCCGGACCAGGGATTGAATCCGCATCCCCTGCATTGGCAGGTGGACTGTTCACCACCAGGGAAGTCTCAGGCTTCCTGTACTTTTGACTGACCAGCTATAAGTCAAGGTTCCCAAAGCCCCTTCTTTGGCTCCATAATATGCTAGAATGGCTTATAGGGCTCAGGGAAACATTTACTACTACTGGTTTATTATGGGCTTTCCAGGTTGCTCAGTGGTAAAGAGTCCACCTGCAATGCAGAAAATGTGGATTTGATCCTCTGGAGAAGGAAATGGCAACCTGCTCCAGGATTCTTGCCTGGGAAATCCTATGGACAGAAGAGCCTGGGGGGCTGCTGTCCATGGGGTTGCAAAGTGTCAGACACAACTTAGCGACTAAACAACACCTGGTTTATTAGAAAGAAAACAGCTCAGGAACAACCCAATGGAAGAGATGCCCAGAGCAAAGGACAGAGCAAAACTCCATGCCCCATCCAGACAAACCTCCCTCCCAACGCCTTATATGTTCACCAACCCAGAAGCTCTAACGACCCTGTCATTTAGGGGTTCTCACTGAGGATCTCCTATGAGGTCATAATTGATTAAATCATTGGCCATTGGTCATTAAACCCCCAGGGGTTTTGGGGTAGGAGAATAATTCTAAACATCTAATCATGTTTTTGATTCCCCTGGTAACCAGCTCCCGCCCTTCAGGAATCACCTCATTAGCATATATACAGATGTAGTTAAAAGGGGCTTATTCATAGTAAGAAATTATTCACTCAAGAATTTCCAAGGGTTGAGACTTCCCTGGTGGTCCAGTTGTTAAGACTTCATGCTTCCAATGCAGGGGGCACAGGTTCTATCCCTGGTTAGGGAGCTAAAATTCCACATGCCATGAGGCCAAAAAAAAAAAAAACAAAGAAAGAAAGGAAAAAGAAATTCCAAGGGTTTTAGGAGCTCGGCACCAAGAACCAGGAACAAAGACCAAAAGTTTATTTCTTATCACAACGTGGTGTAGGAAAGAGGTAAAAAGGGTGTCAGGGGAGCATCAGGGGAGAGAGAGCCTTGTTCTGTGAATATTTAAAAGTCAGGCACAGCCTGTCCTGTGGTCTAGTGTTAAAGGACAGCCAGAGATTGGTCATAGGTCTGTATCTCATCCACCCAAACCACAGATAAGTGGTGCTGTCAACTCAGCATGATAGAGAACCTTGTCCAGAGTTACAAGTCTAGGAGGGTGACCAAGAGAAGGCAAGGAGGGAAGGGAAGTGAAGGGCATGTTAATGAGAGCGGTCCATTAACGTTTGTACCGGGTTCCTTCTAATGACTCATATGCTGAGTCCTGATCTGTCTCCTGGAGCTTCAAATACGCTGTCTGCCTCGAAGTACTTTGACACATTATTGTAATGTATACCGGGTCGCTCATTTCATCAGCCACGGTGCTGCTGTTCACACAGAGCATGTCACATTTGACAGACTTATCACAAGACTCTGGGCTCTATTTTCTGTAGCAATGTGGAACCCTTCCCATTAGTGACAGCAGGAGTCATGTTTATGCTTGAAGAGAGGCTGTTCGATTGGGCCATTGTAGCCTCCTCTGCAGGCAAGAGCACAGCTCCCATTATCAAGCGGGGCTAGTAGGGGATATTCATATGCACTGGAGAATCAATTCCCTGGACATGGACCTCTCCTACAAAATAGTTGCTACTCACTGGTGGTAAAGATCTCAGTGATGTCAGGGCCTTCCTTGATGGTGAGATTAATGCTCTACCGTTCTTGGCTGGGTCATTTCTCTACCAAAAAAAAAAAAAAAAAAGTCCCTAGTCTGAGACTTAGATAAGATGTTTTTTAGGTGGAATCTGGAGCTGCACTGATTTTCTGTGTTATTTGGGTGACCCTTCTCTCTATAGACATTTTTCTTTCCATGGACTGAAATTAGTTGAAGCAACCAATGAATGGCTTGGAGTTCAGTTGAAGCAACCAATGAATGGCTTGGAGTTCATAGAAAGCTTAGGTGATACTACCTAAATATATCAATGACCGTGGGCAAGGCCCTTCTTCTTTCTGAGCCTTGGTGTCTTCAGCTTTAAAATAAGGAACTGATGTGAGATGATTTCTAACCATTCTTTTCATTATTATATTGGAGTTATGTTGTATATATGTTATATTGAAAATACATTTTATTTTTGTTTCATTTTATTTTTCCCTACTGGAATGTGATCACATTTCTCATTTATCTCAAGAGCCCAGCCCAGTTCTTGGTACATATTTATTATATGGGTTCAGTAGATTTTGTTTATTGAAAATAAAATTGTACAATTCTGTAACTATAAATCATTTGTGTTCTCATTGGACAAGAATGTAATTCCTTGGATGACATATTTATTGTTCCTCTTTTTGTATCACCAAAATATAGGGAAAAATGAATGAAATTGAATTTATTGCAAAAGTATAATTTATACTATTATATTATATTATAAGTATTTAGTAAAGAGAGACTTACTGAGCACTTACCTGTTGGCAAGAATAGTCAGAGAATTCATAGATGAACTTGAATGATAGACTAGGTAGAGCTTATTTTGATCTGTCAAAGACTGGTATGTTTGGTGAATAGGCAGAAAAAAAGGGAAAATCATTGTAGATGAAAAGAAAATAAGTATGGCTACAAAGTGTGAATAGTGGAGAAAGAAAAACAAAGTGACTTGTTTATTTTGTTGACAAAGTTGACAAACTTGTTGACAAAGTTTGCAGCTAGAGAAACAAAGAAAATAAGGTTAAGTGTGGGCTAAGGGTCTTGGATGAGACCCAGGTATAATCTAAATTTATCACAATAACAAGATAACCATAGGAATTAATGGTCTTTTCATAGTGAAAGCTGACTCAGAGAAAAGACACTTTAAAACATTCACTTGATCAGAAAGCAGATGGAATCTGACACCTTTCTTTTTAAAAAGAAGCTCAGCTTCCATCTACTATCAGTTCAGTTCTGTTCAGTTGCTCAGTCGTGTCCGACTCTTTGCGACCCCATGAACCGCAGCATGCCAGGCCTCCCTGTCTATCACCAACTCCTGGAGTCCACCCAAACCCATGTCCATCGTGTTGGTGATGCCATCCAACCAAATGAATAGTATGCTTAGAAAAAATTGCATTCATGATGTACTGCTTCATTCTCTAATTCAGTCATCTTTTATTTTATCTTGGGCTCTCTCTGCATTTGTTTGCTTGGTTTTTGTGATAGTTAATTTTGTGTGTTAACTTGACTAGACTAGTGATATCCAAACATCAGTCTGGAAGTTGCTATGAAGGTAGATTTTAGATGTGATTATCATTTAAATCAGTAGACAGTTGAGTAAAGCAGATTACTCTCCATAATGTGGGTGAGGCTTGTGCAATCAGTTGAAGGCTTTAAAATAAAGACTGAGGTCTCCTGAGGAGGGAGGACTCAATCTTGAGCCTGACTTTGGACTCCATCTGCAACATCAGCTGTTCCATGGGTCTCCAACCTGACAACTTGCTCTGTAGACTTTGAACTTGTCAGCTCTCCAAATCATGTGGACCAATTCCTTAAAACAAATCTCTCTTTCAACAAACTATTGATTTTGTTTCTCTGGAGAAATGACTAAATCAATATTTTTCCCCCCCATGGTTAAGCTGCCCTGATACAATACTTTAAAAATTCAGTTGATATAGTTAGAAGCCACTCAGTCATATTTTTCTGCGTTGGGCCTGATCTCTTTACCACCCCTGCCCTCAACTTTCTACTGCTTGATGAAAGAGAATATTTATTTCCTCTGCACTGTCTCATCTTTTTCACTGCTGGAGTCTCAGAGAAAGAAATTTGTATTTTTTTTTGATTCATAATGAGTTGGAAATATCACTTTCATAAAAGATGTTCACCCACTTCAACAACACCTAAAAAGATTCTAGCTAATTTAGTGCATTTAAGCACCAAACTATAGTTGCTACTCAGTGAGTTATTAATTCTTCCTCTTTCTTCTTTTTCTTATTTTTTTTAAAAAATATCTTGACCTATTTTCACTCCTTCCTTTTGCCTCACTGTAGAATTTACCTTTTCCAGAGATGAAAATGTAAAATGGATAATCTTTCCAAATGTTTCATTTGTTTTCTTTATTTCATAGAAAGCTTAATTTCACTGAAATATGAGTAAAGACACATTTCTAGAATCTGCTTCAGAGTAATCTTCCATCTTTTGAAAGTAATGAAAACAGATAGTAAGCATGCTAAAATAAGAGCTGTTACACTGTTTATGCCAAAATTTGTAAACACTGGGCAGCTAGTTCTTCTCTACTTAGGAGAACTATTTTGGCTATGTCTTCTTGCTCTATTTTTGACCATATAAACTCACTCATTGAATGTTGCTTGGAGCCATGCACCTCATTATGGATCAAGAGGTACTGCTGGGGAGTAAGATATACTTTGGGTTTTTGCTTTATGTTTTCTAATTAGGTTCTATTTTTTTCCTCATATTTTGCACTTTTGAAGTTAACATATATTCACTGCAAAAAAAAAAACAAACAAACCCTGAAAAACTAAACAATGTCAGCCATAATTTAATAGCATATAAATAACAATTGTTGATAGTTATAGTATGTTTTCTTCTTTTCTTCATGTGTGTATATATGTATGTGTGTGCATATCTGTGTGTATATGAGAGAGAGAGAGGTCTAAATTGCTCTTCACATGAAAGTATCTCATGTTTCTTTCTTTTTTTTGGCCACACCATATGTGGGAATCTTAGTTCCCTGACAAGGGATCAAACCTGTGCCCTCTTTAATGAAGGCATAGAGTCCTAACCACTGGACTGCCAGGGAAGTCCTTCACATTTTTTAATACTGCTGCTGCTGCTGCTAAGTCACTTCAGTCATGTCTGGCTCTGTGTGACCCCATAGATGGCAGCCCACCAGGCTCCCCCGTCCCTGGGATTCTCCAGGCAAGAACACTGGAGTGGGTTGCCATTTCCTTCTCCAATGCATGAAAGTGAAAAGGGAAAGTGAAATCGCTCAGTTGAATCTGACTCTTAGCAACCCCATGGACTGCAGCCAACCAGGCTCCTCCGTCCATGGGATTTTCCAGGCAAGAGTACTGGAGTGGGGTGCCATTGCCTTATCCATTCTTAATACTGGGTACAATCAAATTTCATTTGACTCTGTTCTTGTCCATTATGGCTGAGGTCCAATCTTGGTTATTTTCTGCATCTGCTCCCATCTTTCTTAGGTTGGAACAGAATGGCAGCATTTTTGTGATCCAGGAAATCAGGAAGAGCTTCTGTTCTTTAGTTTATTTAGAGACTGTCTACCAGAGTCCCTTGTCCTATTCCACGTGGGGACTTCCTAGGGCTTCCAGAGCCACAGAGCTTCCTGGCCTGCCTCCAGGGCCCCTGCCCCCCACCCCCATTTGGAGGTCCCACCATTC
>SJYV01017494.1:0-11683 GCA_006410875.1 Neotragus pygmaeus | reverse complement strand
AAAAAAAAAAAAAAAAAGTCCCTAGTCTGAGACTTAGATAAGATGTTTTTTAGGTGGAATCTGGAGCTGCACTGATTTTCTGTGTTATTTGGGTGACCCTTCTCTCTATAGACATTTTTCTTTCCATGGACTGAAATTAGTTGAAGCAACCAATGAATGGCTTGGAGTTCAGTTGAAGCAACCAATGAATGGCTTGGAGTTCATAGAAAGCTTAGGTGATACTACCTAAATATATCAATGACCGTGGGCAAGGCCCTTCTTCTTTCTGAGCCTTGGTGTCTTCAGCTTTAAAATAAGGAACTGATGTGAGATGATTTCTAACCATTCTTTTCATTATTATATTGGAGTTATGTTGTATATATGTTATATTGAAAATACATTTTATTTTTGTTTCATTTTATTTTTCCCTACTGGAATGTGATCACATTTCTCATTTATCTCAAGAGCCCAGCCCAGTTCTTGGTACATATTTATTATATGGGTTCAGTAGATTTTGTTTATTGAAAATAAAATTGTACAATTCTGTAACTATAAATCATTTGTGTTCTCATTGGACAAGAATGTAATTCCTTGGATGACATATTTATTGTTCCTCTTTTTGTATCACCAAAATATAGGGAAAAATGAATGAAATTGAATTTATTGCAAAAGTATAATTTATACTATTATATTATATTATAAGTATTTAGTAAAGAGAGACTTACTGAGCACTTACCTGTTGGCAAGAATAGTCAGAGAATTCATAGATGAACTTGAATGATAGACTAGGTAGAGCTTATTTTGATCTGTCAAAGACTGGTATGTTTGGTGAATAGGCAGAAAAAAAGGGAAAATCATTGTAGATGAAAAGAAAATAAGTATGGCTACAAAGTGTGAATAGTGGAGAAAGAAAAACAAAGTGACTTGTTTATTTTGTTGACAAAGTTGACAAACTTGTTGACAAAGTTTGCAGCTAGAGAAACAAAGAAAATAAGGTTAAGTGTGGGCTAAGGGTCTTGGATGAGACCCAGGTATAATCTAAATTTATCACAATAACAAGATAACCATAGGAATTAATGGTCTTTTCATAGTGAAAGCTGACTCAGAGAAAAGACACTTTAAAACATTCACTTGATCAGAAAGCAGATGGAATCTGACACCTTTCTTTTTAAAAAGAAGCTCAGCTTCCATCTACTATCAGTTCAGTTCTGTTCAGTTGCTCAGTCGTGTCCGACTCTTTGCGACCCCATGAACCGCAGCATGCCAGGCCTCCCTGTCTATCACCAACTCCTGGAGTCCACCCAAACCCATGTCCATCGTGTTGGTGATGCCATCCAACCAAATGAATAGTATGCTTAGAAAAAATTGCATTCATGATGTACTGCTTCATTCTCTAATTCAGTCATCTTTTATTTTATCTTGGGCTCTCTCTGCATTTGTTTGCTTGGTTTTTGTGATAGTTAATTTTGTGTGTTAACTTGACTAGACTAGTGATATCCAAACATCAGTCTGGAAGTTGCTATGAAGGTAGATTTTAGATGTGATTATCATTTAAATCAGTAGACAGTTGAGTAAAGCAGATTACTCTCCATAATGTGGGTGAGGCTTGTGCAATCAGTTGAAGGCTTTAAAATAAAGACTGAGGTCTCCTGAGGAGGGAGGACTCAATCTTGAGCCTGACTTTGGACTCCATCTGCAACATCAGCTGTTCCATGGGTCTCCAACCTGACAACTTGCTCTGTAGACTTTGAACTTGTCAGCTCTCCAAATCATGTGGACCAATTCCTTAAAACAAATCTCTCTTTCAACAAACTATTGATTTTGTTTCTCTGGAGAAATGACTAAATCAATATTTTTCCCCCCCATGGTTAAGCTGCCCTGATACAATACTTTAAAAATTCAGTTGATATAGTTAGAAGCCACTCAGTCATATTTTTCTGCGTTGGGCCTGATCTCTTTACCACCCCTGCCCTCAACTTTCTACTGCTTGATGAAAGAGAATATTTATTTCCTCTGCACTGTCTCATCTTTTTCACTGCTGGAGTCTCAGAGAAAGAAATTTGTATTTTTTTTTGATTCATAATGAGTTGGAAATATCACTTTCATAAAAGATGTTCACCCACTTCAACAACACCTAAAAAGATTCTAGCTAATTTAGTGCATTTAAGCACCAAACTATAGTTGCTACTCAGTGAGTTATTAATTCTTCCTCTTTCTTCTTTTTCTTATTTTTTTTAAAAAATATCTTGACCTATTTTCACTCCTTCCTTTTGCCTCACTGTAGAATTTACCTTTTCCAGAGATGAAAATGTAAAATGGATAATCTTTCCAAATGTTTCATTTGTTTTCTTTATTTCATAGAAAGCTTAATTTCACTGAAATATGAGTAAAGACACATTTCTAGAATCTGCTTCAGAGTAATCTTCCATCTTTTGAAAGTAATGAAAACAGATAGTAAGCATGCTAAAATAAGAGCTGTTACACTGTTTATGCCAAAATTTGTAAACACTGGGCAGCTAGTTCTTCTCTACTTAGGAGAACTATTTTGGCTATGTCTTCTTGCTCTATTTTTGACCATATAAACTCACTCATTGAATGTTGCTTGGAGCCATGCACCTCATTATGGATCAAGAGGTACTGCTGGGGAGTAAGATATACTTTGGGTTTTTGCTTTATGTTTTCTAATTAGGTTCTATTTTTTTCCTCATATTTTGCACTTTTGAAGTTAACATATATTCACTGCAAAAAAAAAAACAAACAAACCCTGAAAAACTAAACAATGTCAGCCATAATTTAATAGCATATAAATAACAATTGTTGATAGTTATAGTATGTTTTCTTCTTTTCTTCATGTGTGTATATATGTATGTGTGTGCATATCTGTGTGTATATGAGAGAGAGAGAGGTCTAAATTGCTCTTCACATGAAAGTATCTCATGTTTCTTTCTTTTTTTTGGCCACACCATATGTGGGAATCTTAGTTCCCTGACAAGGGATCAAACCTGTGCCCTCTTTAATGAAGGCATAGAGTCCTAACCACTGGACTGCCAGGGAAGTCCTTCACATTTTTTAATACTGCTGCTGCTGCTGCTAAGTCACTTCAGTCATGTCTGGCTCTGTGTGACCCCATAGATGGCAGCCCACCAGGCTCCCCCGTCCCTGGGATTCTCCAGGCAAGAACACTGGAGTGGGTTGCCATTTCCTTCTCCAATGCATGAAAGTGAAAAGGGAAAGTGAAATCGCTCAGTTGAATCTGACTCTTAGCAACCCCATGGACTGCAGCCAACCAGGCTCCTCCGTCCATGGGATTTTCCAGGCAAGAGTACTGGAGTGGGGTGCCATTGCCTTATCCATTCTTAATACTGGGTACAATCAAATTTCATTTGACTCTGTTCTTGTCCATTATGGCTGAGGTCCAATCTTGGTTATTTTCTGCATCTGCTCCCATCTTTCTTAGGTTGGAACAGAATGGCAGCATTTTTGTGATCCAGGAAATCAGGAAGAGCTTCTGTTCTTTAGTTTATTTAGAGACTGTCTACCAGAGTCCCTTGTCCTATTCCACGTGGGGACTTCCTAGGGCTTCCAGAGCCACAGAGCTTCCTGACCTGCCTCCAGGGCCCCTGCCCCCCACCCCCATTTGGAGGTCCCACCATTCCTGCTTGCTCTTCAAACACACTTAGATTTACCATCTGTAGTCACTCACTGAAGATATTTGCAACTTTTTGTCTTTTTCTTGTGATCCCGAGGACCCCTTCACTCTTTTAATTGCTGCTTGTCCATCCCCAAGTCAGGTCATGATCTCTTCTAAATCCTAGAAATACCCAGCCTTTCCTTCCCAGTCATTTGTATCACAGTATTTAAGGTTCATCTGAACAACTCCATCTTGAAGATGGCCAGATTCTGAGGCTTGAGACCCAGCATAGACTATTTAACATTCCAAGAGCTAAGAAGTTTCCAGTCTTGACATCTCATCTGGAAACTCAACCCCTCAGGATGTACAGCTTCTTCTAAAAGCAGCAAAAGATAATAAATTTTGAGTTTTTACGTATGTGTGTGCCTGCTCAGTAGCTCCGTTGTGTCTGACTTTTTGTGACCCCATGGACTATAGCCCCCAGGCTCCTCTGTCCATGGGATTTCCCTGGCAAGAACAGCAGAGTAGACTGCCATTTCCTACTTCAGGGGGTCTTCCCAAGCCAGGGATGGAGCCCCCGTCTTCTGCTTCTCTTACATTGGCAGGCAGATTCTTTACCACTGAGCCACCTGGGAAGCCAGAGTTTTCATGTCCTATTAAATGCCAACACTTCAATTTGTTTACATATAAGCAAGAGCATAATTGGGGTAATATTATAAATTTAAAAAACTATTATAAATGTTATAAGCTTAGAAAAAAACTAATGTCACAATTATTTTTCTATGCAATTTTTTTTTCAATTTGCTTTGGTTAAAATATATGGACATGTGTTCAGGGTGTTAACTGGTATATATGTCCAACCAACTTGTGCTCTTCACTGTTTTAGATGATCTCAAATGCTCCATAAAGAAATAATATGAACCCTTTTTGTAGAGCATCTCAGCCCTCCTGGACAGTTGGGGAAAGATTAAGTTTTCTGTTTCTGAACTCTGCACAAAGCATTCAAGGTATTTGCCTTGAGCTGTGTTTAACTAATTGCGTCATGTCTGATTAGCCTAAGTACTCACGCATAGAAAAAGTTGTACCAAATAGTCTTCATTTGCTCTTCCTTTTTCACTCTTCCTGTGGTGGTTAAAAGGGACTGTACCTTTTAACCTTTTATTTTTTTGACTGTACCTTTCAAGACCACAACTTCTCTTCTCTTCCCTTGAATGTATGTCATGATAATAGAATAAATAGATGATTTAACTAGTGAAGTGAAGTGAAGTGAAGTTGCTCAGTTCTGTCCAACTCTTTGAGACCCCATGGACTGTAGCCTACCAGGCTTCTCAGTCTATGGGATTTTCCAGGCAAGAATACTGGAGTGGGGTGCCATGATTTAACCAGTAACTTTACCTAAATCATACTTGGGTAATTATGAGTCTAGCTTTTCAAGGACTGGCAGCTTTCTCTTGGAATTCTTGCTCTTGGGTTGTCCCCCTCAGAGTCACCCTTCCAAGCTGTGAGATGCTCAAGCCCCTAGGGGAGGTGTCGTGCCGGCACTCTTGTTGGTTGCTCATCTGAACCATGGGGCCATATTGGTGGTTCCAGATCAGCTGGACCTTCAGGTAACTATAGCCTTAGCCAATATTAGAAGTTATCATGTTAACATGTAAAATTACATTGCCTAGTTAACTACATGCCTAGTTAACATGTAGAATCTCAGATGATAATAAAACCAGCAAGAACCCTAAATATGAAAGAGTTCTGTGCTAAGAGCACCAGTTTTTAACTTGTTCATAAGTCCAACAAAGTTAGCCTAGGTACCTAACTAACACAATTGGCTATATAATACTATACTGTAATAGGTTTATGATACTTTTAACACAAATAATACATAAAAGACAAATACAAAAAATCATTTTTAATCTTACAGTACAGTACTTTGAAAAGTACAGTAGTATAGCGCAACAGCTGGCATGTGGGGCTGGCATCTAGTGAACAGGTAAGAAGAGTTAGCTGTTCAGCAGGAGGGAGCAGAGGTGGGAGATGGTAGAGCTGAAGGATCGTCAGCAGCAGGAGATATCGGAGGGCAAGATGCAGTTTCACTCACAGCTAATGTTGATGGAATGCATATTCATGTCTTTGAAAGTTCAAAACTAGAAGACTTTCTGTAAAATAAAACAGTCATTGTTTTAAGTCAGTAGCTTTTGAATGGTTTGTTTTGAAGCGATGAGATAAAAGAAATACATTCTTTTAGTCTCTATTGTTAGGGTATCACAAATAAAGTGAAACTTTAGCATCCTACGAGTTTCATTATTGCTTTCCAAGCCCTGGAACCATCTTCCAAAAAAGGCCTGTTTGGTTTCACAGAAGCTTATTGAGAACCTACTCTGTGCCAGGCAGATGGTTAGGTTTCAGAGATAACACAGAGTCTGAGTCAGCAAGTGGCAGACAGTTTAACAGAGAAAATGTGTATAAATGAATACTTGCTACTAATTAATAATGAGATACAATGAATGAATTACAGAGATAATTTTTACTTCACAAATGCTTGAGCATCTATTATATGCCAGATACTCAAGGCACTTGGAATTGATTCAAAGGGAGTTCTTGGTCTGGAGAAATTTGCCAATGAGTAGGCGAGATAGATTAAAATCCGGTATTTTCAATGTAATGTGGCAAGTGCTAGGACTGATTCACAAAGTAGTTGGAAACTCAATGTCATGATGTGTATATTGCCTAGAAGAGATAGTGCTATATAAAAGCTGCTAAGTGTATTTCATATTCCATTGTCTGCCTTCATGATGTCTTAACATAATGTCTTAAACTATTTTATTCTCTAAGAAGAGCTGCAACAATATCATGTGTTGACATATCCTTCAACAATGTGACCTCGGGTCTGTCCCATCAAGGGAAAGAGTCTCAGGGCACTCTTTTTGAAGTTGAGTTGGCCTCCAGGACTCACCTGTAAACAAAAAAAACTTGCTGGAAGTGATGCTGGGCCAGAAGTCAGCAGTATTAGCATTTATCTCCTGGAATAATCAACTATCAGCTATTCCATTTCAGGAGACTTTGCCTGGAACCCAGCTGCCATGCTGTGATAAGCCCAAGGTACATGGAAACACTCCATGTAGGCATGCTGGTCAATAGATCTTGTGAACCCAGCCTCTGAGTCATCCTAACCCAAGCATCAGTCACAGGAGTGAAGGACCCTCCAGATGATTCTAGTCCCCGACCAACTAAGTCAACCTCAACCCATTTGAGTCTTCCAAGCAGAGGTCCCAAATGTCCAGGAGCAGAGACAGGCCATCCTCACTCTACTTTGTCCAAAATCCGAATGTACAGAATCCATGACTACTATAAAATAGTTGCTATTTTTATGTCACTAAATTTGGAGTGTGGTCTGTTACGTAGCAATAGGTAATTAGGATAGATAAGTTCTGAGAAAGAACCACTTTACAATGAATTACATTATTTTAGAATAGTGTTTATGGTGAGATACCCAAATGCCTTAGACTGTAAAGAGTCTTCCAGCCATGTAGGAGACCCAGGTTCCATCCTTGGGTAGGGAAGATCCTCTGGAGAAGGAAATGGCAACCACACTTCAGTATTCTTGCCTGGAGAATTCCATGGACAGAGGGGCCTGAAAGGCTATAGGCCGTGGGGTTGCAAAGAGTCAGACATGACTGAGCAACTAACACTTTCACCACTATTCCTGAATGCCAGCCATTCAGTCAACTCAGAAACTGAAAAATCATTTCATCATTAATTCATTTCTGAATGCAGATCACAGAGTTTAGGGAGTCCTGCCCGGACTTCTCCACATTTGTAAAATTATGGGTCTACTTGCTTGAGGAATATTCCATTTCTTCTGATGAGAACTAATTTCTCTTCATCTTCAGATTTAGGGCCAATGAAAATGTTGAGGAACAAAACTGATTGATTTGAGATTCATGTCTTAATTCTGTAAGACAGAGCATTTTAGTAAGTGATTAGAGGAGACTCTACCTTGTCATATTCACAGACACTGGCTACCTCACATATAATGTGTGTTGTGGCTTTTAATCACTAATCATCATTTGTAGGAGGAACTTGTTTATATGAAGAAGACTTGAAGAAAAATGCAATATTAAACTGTATAGTTCTCTTCCCCTTTAGTCATTTGTTCGACCACTGATTAACGATCAAACCATGCACAGTTCTCAGACTGGCAACTTGCAAATTGTCTAAGGAAGATACTCATTTTAATTATGTGAACTGAAAGAGACACTTTTTTTGGCTTAAAAAAAAATCTTACTGTAATTGAGGAATCATTAAAAGTTGGAATACAGTGCCACTAAATTTTGAGGGGAGGATAAAGGAGACTGGTTTCATATCCAAAACATTTCCTTTCTTAGACTGTAGTCTTGACAGATGAGATAATGTAATCTGAGTTTTTGTGGTGGTAAAATTGGTGACACGGAAAGAAAACAACGAAGTACAATAAATGGTTAATTAATGGATGCCAGTTATAGCTCAGTCAGAATCAAATAAGTGTCCTACAGCAGTGAGAGGACTAGTGGTGAAAGAAGAGGAAGAACTGGGCTGGAGGGGACAAAGAGGGGGTAAGCCTACTGTTGTCTCCTGTTGATAGCCACGTGCTGCTGAGTCGAGATAAAAAGAAATCTCCTAGGATGGCTGCACATTTGGAATCTGAAAATTCTAACAGTGAATGCTCATATTATTTGCAGAAAGGGCATACTTCTTGATTCCTAACTCTCCTATTCTTTGCAAACTAGCTAGAGTAAAAAGACTTGATGGATAGGAGGAAAGCATCAGATAGATCCTAGCTCCAGACACCCTTCCCAGGTCTTCACTGCATCATCCTATTGCTGCCTATCCGAGTTCTCAGATATCCCTGTAACTTTCTTCCATACCTTCTGCTTGGAAGGTATTAATAATATATAGGACCTCTCAGATTTTACCTGAGTTGCCTAATCACAATTTTCCTTAAAAGACCAAGATGCAAGGTGAGCAGCAAGTAAAGGTGTTGCCTGAGGCAAGAAAAGTTCAACCAATTTAGGATTTAGTCCATACCATGCTGAGTATCATTTTGGTATAAATTTATACTTTTATATATATCATTTGAGGATATAGCTAAGTATTAAAAATAATTTTAAAAATGGAATATTGGGACTTCAGTGGTTAAGACTTCCTGCTTCCACTGCATGGGATATGAACTCAATGCCTGGTTGGGGAACTAAGACCTTGGCAGGGCTAAAAAAGGAAAAAGAAATCGAATATTCTCAGGAATTCTTTTCTAGCAAACTGAAAGAGATTCTCATTTAATGTAAATTTGAATATTTTTGAGGAGATAATGCATGTCTAAGTATTGGGATATGAGAGTGCACATTTGCAGTATTTTTGTTCCATTAAGATTTTTTTTTTTTTGAGCTTGCTTGTCAGTTCCATCACCAAGCTTCACGAAGCTTTGCTAATTTTATGAAATTTGGAATAGTGTTTTGCCACTTTAGAGATAATCCCTGAAAGCTTCCTTCTTGCAGATGGCAATAAATCATTCTCTCCACTAAAAGCTCGATGTCATTTGAAATTTATTACACAGAGTGGGTAGTGGACTTAAAAGCCATTCACGTGTCTTATTACTTCAATCATCTAATTTATGGATTTCAGCTGCAGTTGCAGTTGGAAAAAGTATTTTCCTGCCTCTGATCAATATGAGTCTGGTTTTGTGTTCATCCCCTCTAACCCACCCTACGTGATTTCACCTAGAATCCTTCTTGGATTTTATAGCTTCTGCAGTCATTCTCCAGTTTCCATCATTCAAGGTGATGCAGGCCTGAAATGGGAAGTGCCAACAAGGCTGATGTAGATTGACTAAGCTTTACCAGCTCTTAGCTGCACTTGTCAAAAGATATCTTAGTTATTACTAGTTGAGCAATCTTGCCCTAGGGGAGGAGAAGCTGTCAAAAACTCCTGTGTTTAATATGTATATCTCTGGCTTCATGGAGAGAGTATGAAGGCAGCCTATTAGATACAAATGAGGTAAGCCTTAGTAACACATACTTAACACAAAGAAAGATAAGGAATTGGGTACTCTTTATTGCTATATTTGAAGTGTTTGTTTTAATTTTTCCCATCCATAAAAATCTCTGTTTCCATTTGGTCATTCTCATCCCTATAATGAAAGATAGTATCACTAGATAAATAAAATGAAGAGGAATGTGGGAATATTATAGTTCCCTATAGCAGTCTGGAGTCTCATGTAGCAAACATACCCACATGGGTGTAACAATGATTGAACCATTGCAAGGTCCAGGTGTAGACTCTCTGACTGTCATTACTGTATTCTTTGATTTCAATCTCAGAAAAATAAGATATGCCCCCAAATATTCCTATCCTGAGTATGTAATTCAATATCATGGTAATGAATACATCTAACCCTTATTTACTTTATATTTTCAATGGATTCAACCTCATGGGAAAATTAAAAATTGATTCAAAGACCACTACATGCAAGATATTCAAAGATAACCACACCCTCTTGGGGCTTTCTTAGTGGCTCAGCAATAAAGAATTCGCCTGCAATGCAGGAGACTTGGGTTCGATTCCTGGGTCAGGAAGATCCCTTGGAGAGGAAATGGCAACCCACTCCAGTATTCTTGCCTGGAGCATCCCATGGACAGGCATCTGGCTTACAGTCCATAGGGTCACAAAGAGTTGGACATAACTGAAGTGACTTAGCATGCATAGTTGATCTACAATCTTGTGTTAGTTTCAGGTGTACAACAAAATGAATCAGTGATACATCAGGTCAATAGGAATCCAAGGAATTAGGCTTCTAAGAATCCTGGGTCTAAAAAATGTCCTCATTTAGTAAATCTCTTCAACAAATTTTCACCATGTTGTCTGACTATAAAGAACCACTATTTGTTTCAGTTCCTTCCAAGTAGTCCACAAATTCTCACTATATCAATTATAGTTCCTATATCTTTTATGGCATCATGTAATAATTGGGTCTTAGAAAGTTAGCAAAGCAAAATCTCTTGCTACATAAACCATGAAATGTGAACTGTGCCCACCAACCATCACTTTTGACCAGAATCCATTTTGTTGTTTTTGTTCTAAATGCCCCACCTAAGGGCAACTTTTCTGGGTTTAGATCGAACGTCTTATATTTCTTGCTCACAGGTACTTAGGTCATAGATGATTTTGTATGCTAAAAATTATTTAACATTTTTCTTGCTAAAAATTTTAAGCCTACCACATCCAGGGGACTATTAAGAGAAAAAAATAGTGGCATCAAAATACTTTTTTTCTGATTAAAAATAACAGGAAATTTGAGTGCATAAAAAAATCTATTTTCTATAGTTATACCATTCAGAAATAGCTACCCTTGAGGGTTTGGTTCATTTCCCATCTTTTTTGCAATGTAACTATTTGAGATATGACTATATTTATGCATTTATACCTTTCTATTTATAGAAGGAAGTGTGGGAGGAGGGCCTATCTTGGTTTTTTGGGAACAATAAATCTTAGGTTGTTGTGTTTCACCAATTCACAAACAAACACTGACTTATTTATCGTGCCTTTGCTATTATTTTTTTGCTTCCCTTGTGGCTCAGCTGGTAAAGAATTCACCTTCAAAGAGGGAAACCTGGGTTCAATCCCTGGGTTGGGAAGATCCCCTGGAGAAAGGAAAGGCTACTCACTCCAGTATTCTGGCCTGCAGAATTCCGTGGACTGTATGGGGTCGTAAAGAGTCAGACACGACTGAATGACTTTTACTTCACTTACTACTATTTTGTTTAATTCATTATCTTATTAGGGGCTCGTAGAGCCTTAGGAATCTGTTAAATAATCTTCTGTATCTTCTCCTGTGTTAGGAGCTTATTTAATTCTCTTAGGAAGATGGGAGAAGTTAAAATGCTTAGAATTACATCCTTCATATAGAAGAAAGCAGACACATATGAGCAGACAAATGTTCTACCTATTTCTTGAAGCATCAAGACCTCACACGTTTCAGAAAGTGAAAGTGAAGTTGCTCAGTCGTGTCCGACTCTTTGCGACCCCATAGACTGTAGCCTACCAGGC
>SJYV01017493.1:0-20239 GCA_006410875.1 Neotragus pygmaeus | reverse complement strand
ATTTTTTAACTTTATACAGAAAAATTTAAATATATACAAGAGATCATTTTATTTTTAAATAAAAATTCAAATATATACAAGAGTACCCATCATGCAATTTCAGGTGTAGTGAATTCAGCCAGTCCCTGTACCCTTAATTCTTTTTGCTTTTCATTTCCCCTGTACTTGGATTATTTAGATGCAAAATTCAGGCTTCAGTCACATTATTTCATTAGTATTTTTAAAATCATGTATCTAAAAGGTAATAATTACAGGAAAGAAAGTATAAGGAAAAAAAGCCCACCTTAAAAAAAATGAGCAATCAGATACCTAGTGAGTACTCAAATGCCCATGGTTGTGTAGTTTTAGTAGTTTTGTTTATTTAACTCTGTAAATAAGATCCTTGATTGATTTTTCTTAAGTATCTTTAAAAATACAGGTTCATTGCTGCCCTCTCTCCCTTATAATTTTTTGTTCTATGTATTTTCTCACAATTTGCATCTTACTTAGGACATCTTTGTGGAGTTGACTAACAGAAGTAGAATTTTAAGATAATGAATGGATCTTAGAATTTTAGGTTTTCTCATAGACTAATCTCCTTTCCCAGAAGAGGAACTTGAGCTTCAATAACTTTCCCATTTATTAAACTAATGAAAGTCAGAGTAAGGATTAGAACTCAGGCCTAAACGTCATGGTGCTAAAGGTGAAAAAGTATGTTACAGATGCTTTGATTTTGAAGGTCTCCTACTAGATGCTTCATTATTTGTTAATGAGTACTTAGAGGTTTGAGTAAACTGGAAACAAACACTGGCCTACTCAGTAATATACTAACATGTGTACAGATATTTTAGGTATCGTCAGGTAGTTTAGTTTTGCTTTTTGCTTAATTTTTATCATACGCTAAATCTTTTCGGTAGAAATGTAAAATAAATCTAGAAAAAGTTTGCCTTATCACCTGAATTCTATGGCTAAATGCTGCTCTGTATGTGTATATATATGTGTGTATATATGTATATATATAATTCTTAAGTTATGGAAAATTTCAAACATATACAAAATTTTAATGAATAAGTTATGTTTGTCACTTAAGCTTTAACAGTTAACAACTCAGGGCCAGTCTTGTTTCATCTACAAATCTGCTCTCTTTCCCATTGTTATGAAGCAAATCCCAAGCATGTCGTTTCAATCATAAATATTTGTGTGATTTTATATTGGTAAATATACTGATAACGTGTGTGTATATGTATGTATACATATACATGTATACACCTATCTTATATTTACTGATAGTAATAATAATTCTATAGTGTCACACAGCCAGTCAGTATTGAAATTTGCCCAGTTGTGACTTAAGTTACTATTTTTTAAGTTTGTATGTTTGCATTATACAAATAAAAGTCCTTAAGGGAATTGGTTGATACTGGTGTTAAATCTTTTCTACTCTGTAAGTTAGCTGTGTTTCTTATGTCTTGTTTTAAAACCACATTTACAAGTAAGTTTCAGTTTTGCCTAGTAAGGAGAGCAGAGAAGTTAGTGTCAAAATTGTTTTTCTTAGGAAAGTGATGTTTATTCCAAGTCACTCACTACAGGAATGAGAAAGTACAGCCATTTTTGGTTTCTCATTTCTCCTCTTTACCAAAAATAAGTTGTTTGTTTTAAATAGAATTATAATAAATTAGGGAGGAAAAAAAGACCCAAGGAGAACATTTTTCAGGCTTCCTCCAGGATGTTAAATGCTAAGCCAAGGAGATTCTGTGGTTAAATTAAGTTTGGGAAAATTAAAAAGAGACAGTCTTTCTAGAGCTTCTCAGAACCTTTTAGGTACTAATATATATGAATCTCCCAAAAAGGAGGTGATAGTATTCTAAGTTCCTGTGTTTGATCAAATGAGCTCTTTTTCTCTCTTCCTTACAAAAGAAGTATTCTATGAACTCCGTAGTTTGGGGAATATACTTCTGTCGATGACTGATAAACAATGACAGTGTTCCTCATGTTCTTTTTAAAGCTGAATTTGTTAACATGAAAAAAAAATTTAAGCAAACCAGTAATCTATTTTAAGGACATACTTGATCTTATAGGTTAATTACTTTATACTTTATAATTTTTTATAAATCATTGGCAAAAAGCAATCTAAATTTTCGTTTTAGAGAATAAAGCTTTTTTTTTTTAAAAACAGGATGAAACAAGTGAAGATGCTAACTGTCTTGCTTTGAGTGGACATGATAAAACAGAAACAAAGGTATACTAATTTAGCCTCAGAATTCATATCCAGTTACGAGTACAGAAGATGTTATGGAAACGTCTTTAGAGCGCTGCACTGCATTTTGTTCCACAGGCTTTAGGTTGTTTTCAGTATTGTGTTTAGAGATATGTTTGTTCCTTTTTAATACTCATTTACGGCATTGAAATTGAATTCCTCAAGTATATGAAGTCCTCCTAGAGGTGGGGGTATCTGGTGGGCACTAAGTGGAATAGAATAGTGAGATGTTCCTGCCTGTAATGGAATTTGTATTTAAGTAGAGAAGATGAGAGATAGATGTGGTTGATTACGTTAAAATGAAAACAGTTGATGGTGATGAGAGGCAAGACTGCAGAAATAATAAAGACATCACAGAAGGGAGAACAGAGTATTTGGAGTGATCCTTGAAGGATTCATAGGGTTTGGGGTAGTATAAGATGAGAAGGTCATCTCACTCTTGTGGTGAGAGAGTGGTATATTTACAGAGCCAGTTTTTGACACATAGCTCTGGCTAGAACCTGGGGTGCAGGGGGCTTGAATCAAGGTAGACAGGATGGGAAAGATTGGTGTAGCCAAGTATTAGATTTTGAATATAATTTTTTCAGAAATTGAAGCATACTGAAGGCTTTTAACTTTTTTCTCCTTGTTGTTGAAAAATTGCAAATCTTCCTCCTTACCTGCAAATTATCCAGATCGATAGGTTAGCGAATATTATTTTGGTGTCTATAGGTTTTGTTTGTGCCTACATATACCAGTGCCTTCTGCTTTCAAGTCTTTACTCACTCTGTAAAGCAAGAAAAATAGTTATGCCATTGCATCATCTGCAGATATTACTTATAGCTGCATTGAATGCTACTTTAAGGCTGTTAAGCCCTATTTTATTCAACTAGTTGCCTACTAGCAATTATTTCTGTTAAAAAAGGGAAATTGCCCTTTCCTACAGTGTTGACTGTAGCTAAATACCTACCATCCATTTATGTTTATTTTATTAGGATAAATTAATGAAAGAGCAGTTACTAGGACAAACAGGTGTTTTTAAGTTAATATGTATTGCTAAGGTATGCTTCAGAGAGACTGCACTCCTCCATTTCTACTACAGTATTTACCGTTTTCAGTGTCATAGGAGAAATTTGATATTTTATAGTTGTTTTATTTTATATATTCTATAGAAATTCACATTTCTGTATGTTTATTTTCACTTACGTGTGCGTATCTCTGTTATTTTTTTGTGCACTGCTTTGAAGAAGGCTAGGGCAGTGGAATGACACAGTTCACCCTGTATTTTCTGATGATTTTCAGAGTAGAATCAGTGCATTGGTTTTCAGAAGGGGAATAGAAACCAAAAGGAAGGAGGACTGTTTTAGAGACATTTTCTTCTTTTAATTAAAGGCCTTAGAACAGTTTTTGTGCTTCTGGGTAATTTAATAATACGGAATTGGTTTTATTTTTTTCACATAGCTTAAGCTGAGCTTGGGTTTATATTCTGTTAATTATTGTCCAGGCAACATTTCATAATATGCATATATGTGTCTTTAATTAGTGCTTGTTTAAAATGTCCAAGTTGAAGTTGGTTGGAAAGTCATGAGATATTTTGACCATGCTTTATGAAGTTTAAGTAGGCAAATAGAAATTCATGTGAATCTGAAATGATTAAATAATCTATGAAGTTTTTTTTTCTTTTGATGATTAACCATTTGATGTGATAGATGGTTTTGTAATGTAGTCACATCTTTCTCTTGATCCCTCCTGTCTTCCAATTTGTCTTTTTTATTAACCACCAAACCCAGTTATGTTTTTTTATCATTTTTTTAAGTCTCTTTCCTCCCCCGTCCTCTTTGTCTCACAGGAACAACTTGATACAGAGACAAGTACAACTCAATCAGAAACCATTCAGACAGCGACTTCTCTGTTGGCCTCTCAGGTACTAAGTGCAAAAAGCAAGGGGAATTTTATAAATGTTGCTAAGATTAGTGTCGCATAATTAATTAAAGTGAGTACATCAGAAGTTTATTTAAATTATCTTTTTGAAAGTAAGTGCTCACCTACAAATATATTTATAGTATTCAGAGGTGGAGCACTAGTTGTGATGAAACCATTCTCTGTACAAGGATGCTAACTCATCCCCTTTTTATATTATTTGACATTGCAGATCATTTAAACCCTTACTGCACAAGATGCAGTCTTCACCTGGAGGTTTTGTTATAAATCAGAGAGTGAACTTTAAGTTAGAACTTAAAATCCTTCTTCATGGATTGCTTTTTAAATGTTTTATTTTCAAAACGTGTTTCTGCTTTGCTTTTCACCTCTGCTTTTCAGTTATTTATTTAGTGTAATCCATAGTTCTTTAAAGCTATTTTTTCATTTGTCCTAGAAATTCTACTGTGACAGTCCCTTGCGTGCAGTAGACACTTGGACTCTTTGCATTAATTTGTGAACCTTCGTTTTGTTTGTGAAATAATTGTTTTCTTCTTGAATCCTTTCAAATTGAATATACTCCAAAGTCTAGGTCAGGCTCTGACATCAAGTAAATATTTCCTTTAAGTAGACATTAAACTGGTTAACCTCCACAAAGCTGCTGCCCAGTGGCGCTGCGGGACTGGCGAGGCAGCGGGACTGTGCTGCCTTGTGGTTCAGTTGTTTTAACGTAATAATTTTAAGATGAGTTTTTGCTGGCTGTTAACCTTCATAGTTCCTCTTGATATAAATGCTGTGATTACTTTCTGAAATGTTTTATTTTCATAACCTTTAGCTAATAAAAATTTTGTGGGGTGGGGTGGAGTAATTTCAACAACATTAGGAAGTGTTGTACTTGATACTGATATACGGACAAACTTATTTATCAAAATTCAGTTCTGTGATTGTGATTGCATGCCTTTTGGTTAGTCACATTAATCTCTAGGGAACTATTTTCATAGTTTGTTTTGTTGACTTCATCCCTCTAGTGATTCATATCCTTGGATGTTTGCCTTTTAGATATTTTTATAAGGAATTAGAATTTTCTTTCTAATGAAAAGTTCCTAGAACCATTGAGAGAAAAATCACCAAGTTATATATATAATATAAAAAGTTATGTTGATTAAAAAAATTTTTTTAATCTCTTTATTTGGTGATAGAAGGGAGGTATTAATGTTGTGACTGTGTCTAACAATGAATCTTTGAGATAAACTTGAAATATTTACAGATGAAATGATAGGATCTCTGGGATTTGCTTCAGAATAATCTGGGGGTAAAGGTGGGAGAACAGTGGATTGGCTTTGATGAAGTCGGTAATGAATACATGGGCATTCATTATATAAGGCTCTACTTCTGTGTATGTTTGGAATTTTCCATAATTAAACAATTTAAAATGCCATCTTGTTCTTTTTGTTGTTGTTAAAAAAGGCTTTGTGAGTAATTGTTTTTAACATAATAAAGCCACCCTAAATTTTGAATAAATCAAATTGTTGCTCAGTTGTGTAGATTTAAATTTTAATTGACAGAGTTAGAAATAATGCATTCACTGTTAACTGCTACCGCTGCTCCTGCGTGTAAAGTGAACTTTAAGTATTCTCCCACATGGTGGTGCTCCAGTGCCAGTTAATATTATAACTGTTAGTGTTCTAACTGAACATGAACTTAATAAGTGTATGATAGGTTATTGTTTGGAGGACTGTGTTTATTAAAGCTGTTTTTGAACTTACTTAGTTTTTGTATATTGCTTAAAATGTTACCAAAATATTGCTCCCTATTTGAAAATTTCTACAAGTGTTAAAACAATTCTGTGTAATAGTCATGTTTTTTTGTGTTCCATTTTAACAACATTTTAGAGTGTTTTTAAGATTTTAATTCTTACAAGAAGGCCCTCTCCATTTCTTAGGAAGTAAAGCAGTGAAAAATCAATCTCATTGATAAGTTACAGTACTTTGAACAATGTTGTGTTCTTTGCTTTTATTCTCAGAAAACATCCAGTACAGACCTTTCTGATATCCCTGCTCTCCCTGCAAACCCTATTCCAGTTATCAAGAATTCAATAAAACTGAGACTGAATCGGTAAAAACAACCTCAGGGGTCCAGAAACAGTGTCTGCCAGCTCAGCCTGTTGTCTTCAAATGCTGAAAAGGAGAACGGAGGGTGCAAGACTAGACGCGCCTGAGAGTGGATTGAGGGTTTTCTTGTGACCTCCCTTACTGGGCTAATCAGCACTTGATCGGAAGTCCAGGTTAGTATGTGAAGCCAGGAGTACTATTATTATTGTGTTAGCAACAGTTGCATTAACTATTTCAAAAAATTACTGCCTTTAAAAAAAAAAACCTCAAGCTATATTTGTATTCATGATTGACATCTGGACTGGGTTTATGTTTGCTGCATTGTTTGGAAAATTTGCAATACAAACTGGCATAAGAATTCTTTATTCTGATGATGCACTTTTATGTATTTTTTATTATTATTATTAGAAAGTAGAAATAATTTTAGATTTTCAGCTTGATGGATTTTCAGTTTTTCCTGAAGAATTTCCTTTACCATTAGTCTTCAAATTGGATGCTGTTGCGCAGTGATGTACTGTTTTGCTTCAGAGAAAGGATAAGAGTACATCTAGGTCAGTCCCTCTGAGGTAGCTGTAACCTTTAAAAATGAAATGTCAACACTAGGGTATATATTTGACATTGAAAGAATAATTAGGAAATACTTCGTTTTGATGGGGTCATGATTAAGAAATGATATTGGTTTTTATTTATAGAATTGTTTAGAGTGCATACAAATCAGCGATCAGCCAGCGAATATTTTTCTTTGAGATTGTTAAAGCTCCATATTCTTTTGCCTTCAATCTGTTGTCTTTGAAACCAAGCTTTTTGCTCCCTCCCTCTTCCCTCCTCCCACCCCTTTTGCTTGTATGTGTAAGGTAGGGCTTCTTTCATAAAAAAAACAAAATGCCAGTATTTTCTTAAGCCATGATGTGTAACCAGTGACTCTGTGGCTGTATGGCACAGAACACTAAATTTTGGTCCCATGGCTGAAACTTTAGGGTGACTAAAAATAATGCCTGTGAAACATGACATCTGTCTTGGATGGCCGTTTGATCTCTAAATATGAGGAATTTTGTACACTCCACAGAACTCCTGTCTATAGCAGAGTTGATTTTCAATATTAAATGTGGGCAAAAATGCATTTTCTCCAAGAATTTTAAACTAGTTTTATTTTTAAATGGTTGACCAAAACTTGTCAGTAAATTTTACATGTAGAAACATTTAAAACTCATTTCTAGCAAGCACTTGACATCTAGTCAGCACTCTGCTCCTTTTTCCATTTTGTTTTATCCTATCAGTAAATAATTCCTCATAATTAAGCAGCAGAGCATTCATATTTACAAATATGTGAGGGAAGCCAGACGTTGATAAACTTATTCTTTCTTAATCTGGACAAAGTAAACCTAACATTTTTCTGGTGAGCATGTTTTATGAATCCTCCGTTGTGCTCCATTTTATCACATGTGCATTTTTCATGCTAAACTGCAATTACTTAAACTCTTCCCCGTTCCCTCTAAATTAATTTTCCAAAGTTGGAGTCTAGTCTTTTCCCCCTTAGGCTTTGCATTAATTGAGGCTTTCTTTTCACCATACTTTGTAATGTCTAGTATACAGTATTTCTGCTTCCCACATCTTTGCTCTGCACAGTCACCTTGCCCTTCCTCCCACCACCTAAGAAGATAAGATGATCAGACTAACAGGTGAAGTCTACAAGGTGTCTGTGTGTTTTGTGTAGCTTCAGAGTTAGATCAAAATTGCCAGGCACAGATTTAGTCTTGTCATTTTGTTTACACATTGGGGAAAGAGAATTCAGTTTATTAAACGTTTCATGTAACTGCACCCAAGTTTTGCCAAGCTGGGAACTTGGACCTTTTCTGTGTAGTGATTTTTTAATTCTAGTTTTCATAACCTGGAGATCAGACTGTTGCTTTCGCATGATGTACGTAGTGTCTCATGACTGGAGTTTGCTTTGTTTTATAGTATCTGTACTCCTTGTATTTTTCAAGAGCTATTTTGTAAACAGATGATGTATTTCTCCATTGAAAACACAATAAAAAAAAAAAACAGCACAATCCCACAGTTGGCTGGTTTCTTTTGACTATTTTTTTGTTTTTTCAGTGATACCGTTATTACTACTTGTAAGTTATAGTATAGCTCTAAGTGAAGATTTGCTGAAGAATTTACTTTTGTTACTTTTCGGAAAGCTCTATATCTGATTAATTTTTGCCATTAGTAGCAGCCTAATAATAATTGATACTTCACATAATTAGGTATTTGTTTTTCATATAATTGATCATTAGGGAGGAAAACATGAATATAGTACTTTGTAATTAATTTTCAGCTGACCCATCCTCCAAAATACTTGCTCTGTTTGTATAGACACCGTCTCTTTTCTTTGTATTTATTCCATGTAGACAGCAGTGTACATGCCGCTGCTGTGCTTCCTTTCAAAGCTGGTGGTTCTGGTGGTGCTTTATCTCTGATGTCAGCAGGTGGCAGTGTTGTTTTTCGGTGAATTTAGGATCCTGTGTTTCTCATTTTATTAAACGCAGATCAGATTCTACTTTTCTTAAATCTTTAAATGGTCAATAAGGCATACATAATTTATGGATTAGGAATGAACTTTGTGTGCATGTGATGGTCAGCTTTTGGGTATGGTTATCTTAGATGCTTTGAATGGAGGGATTGACATCCTTATGTTAAATTATTTCAAGGCATGTGCAGTTGTGCATATATTCATCCCTGAAACTCCAGATTCTAATACCTTTACTATATGTAAAAATAATATATGATTGCAGTGTGGAATTACCTTTTATTAAGGAACATTTAACTTTTGGTACTATTCAGTAAAAGAGAAACTTGTTAAAAACTACCCTTGGCTCCATTGTTAACACCTACAGAATAGAGCTTACCGCACCTACTGTGATAAGACGCAAATGGGGAACTGGATATTGCAACCTTGGGAGTTTTGTCACCACAGCCTTTTGACATTTCATGCATCTTGCTGAATTAGTAAAATGATAATTGAAAATGTGTTTTGTGGTTCTGGGTATATTCTGGAGTAAAGTGTGTATTTTTCTAATTAATACCTCTGTTTTTTTTCTCCATACAGAAAAATGTTTTAGAGCTCTGCATAGTATTAATTCTGGCTGCACTCAAGGTGGCAATAAATGATCAGCAGCTCCAAGTAGTAATTGATATATGAAAGGATAAATCATTAATATACACAAACTTGTAGACCAAGCCCTGGAAATATTAACTGTTCGTGCACTTCAGTGCACTTAAGCAGAAAGATAAACTGTTTACCTAAAAAGGCATTGAACAGTCCTTTGGATATACTTTGGCCTATTTTAAAATAAAAGAATAGTACAAGGAAAATTAATTGCCTTTTATCCTGAATTGTATGTTTTGCTTTTTTAAAAAAATTCTCCACTTTATTTCTTTTCTGTTAGCTTTTCTTCAAACCAAAATCACAAATGAATGCTGTCTCAATTGCAGACCTGAACTTGGGGGAAAAAAAATTGTGTATTCTGTAATAAACATGACCTTCAGTCATAGAGAGACAAGTGGTCTGTTTAATTATGTGTAATACGTTTCTCATTTGTAAAATCAATTTATTCATCCTTTCTCCGTACTTGTCAGTTTGAAAATTCTTGTGACATTTTATGTAGGTTTTGGCACCAAGAACGATGGCATCAGTAGTTCTGAGCCATATATTGTAGAAGTGATTGTATGTACTTAATTCTAGAAATGATTTCAGATACTTGGAAAGTCATTTCAACTTTAGCTTTTCTTCCTTAGAGACATGCTTTTGTCTTAATGTTCTGGGAAATTCATTGCAGCTGATCAAACCATACACATTTGCTGAAAGGGATGGAATTTTAAGTAATATTGTTCCTTTCCTAGTCCTGTCTCCCTTCATAGGACTTTGCTTGAAAGGGTAGAGTTACAGTTGTACACAAGTTGCTGTTTCAGAAAGCTCACATTTGTGTGCTAGGTTGTGACTGTAATTGTACTTCGGTCATCTTTTTAAATGCTTCACATCTTCAGATAGCTGCAAACCACATCTACAGTGGGCACAGTTTTGTTTAGAGTTTATCGAGTTTAGCCACCTAATACTTAAAATGTTGATGTTGAAAATAATCATACTTTACAATAATGTAAGTAAGGCCATGCAGTCACTTTTTTCCTGTTTCAGATCTCTTCAAATTTCACTAATAGGTGAAATGAAAAACAGAACAGTCGGTGTGTGTGCTCCAATCAAAGCTTTATATTTTTTACTATGATATTCCCAAGGTACAAGATAATGCCTTATCAAAAATAGTTTCTTCCTTGACACCCAGCTTAGAGTTTTTGTTTACATGTGTTATTTTTATTTTTTAGTGGGAAGAATGGATTTATGTTAAATCTTTCAAAGTCCTTAATAGGTCCCAGAATTGACCAGGGAGTTTGTTGGTTTTGTTTCAACTTTACAGAATAAACAGTTCTAGAAGCCCCAGAGCTGATTGACCCTGGCCTTGAACTTAACACTCAGGTCCTTTTCTACCTGAGCATAGATATCACAGCCCTAAGATAATTTACCTAAGACACACTATAGCAAAATGCATTATTTAGAACAGTGTAAATTCAGTTGTATCAGAATCTTAAAAACATAAAAATTTGTTTTACTTATAGATCTAGAATATTTTTCAAACAATTGTGTCAATAGATTGAATATAAAACAGATTAAAAGGGAAAATCATTAAAGGTAAATCCTGATCTATTAAGTCATGGGCTGAGTGATGTAATTAATAGTTCCAGTGATGAAGTATCACTTAATCTAAGTACCATGCATCTCAATATTTAGAACTACCAGACATTATACTCAGTTTATACTTAACTTGGGTGTTTTAAATTTCATATTAGTCGTGTGATTATGACCCAATTAAAACAATGTATATATAAAGTCTTACAAGCTATTTTTTTGATTCAGCAGATTTCAGTCCCAAAATATGTGTTTTAAGTTCAGAAATGTCAGTTTTATGAGTTTCATTCAGGTCATTGCAGACATTTGTCTCAGCCCTGTATATTTTCTAATCATGATATATAAGGGGTTATCAATTTTATGGAAAGGCAGAATAACAAAGTTATCTGTGGGAAGTAAAGTGATCTTATATCACTACTGTGCCCCTTTTCCGTCCCTGTACACAAACGTGGATGTTGAGTAGGTTCTTTTCAGGATTTTAGGCATAAGAAAGTAGGTAGATGTATTTTAATATAATAATGTAAAATGTCCCAACTTTGTGCTTATTCCTTGTGGATGCTGTCTTTCTCTTGGCACAACACCCTCCTTACAAACTTTCACACTGTGTGGTGCCTGGTGCTATGTGATTTCCAGAAATCTGGCATGAAAACTGGTCCTTGTTTGCGTTTTCTGACTGCAGTGGAGCTGTTTTAATAAAGAGATTGATGATAAAGTTGTCGAGAAGAGACAGTTGGGCAGAACTACTCCCCATGAGTGACAGAGGGCATGATCTGCCTTCACAGCCAAGAAAGCCGCCCCCAGCGGCGAGCCGACCGTGCCTGGACCCTGTGCCAAGACTATTAGATGGAGCGTTAGTGTACTACTAGGTTACCGCAGCTCTTTAATTTAGAATTGGTTTCACATTTCCATTTTTAATCTATGTTTATGGCATGTTCAGGACAAATATATTTGTGAATGTGACACACTTCCCAACTGTAAAATAATTATCTTTGCAAACTCTTAAAAGCATTCATAATTCATTCTAATCTGATTTAGTAAAATTAGGTTTTATTTAGAAAATATTAAGGTTCTTATAGAAAGCTTAAGTCCTTGAAGTCTTAAGGGAGTCAAGTCTCTGACGGTCTTGAGAATAAGTACTTGGCTGCAGTTAACTATTGGTTATGGGCTATTAATATTAAGTATCTTGGTCATAGTGATTATAATAGTATATATTTTTCATCTATCACTCCTAATAAGCTTGAGTGAGTGGTATTTGGTTATGATGTTCTCTGTTTTGTGTGGTCTCCTTGAGAGTCAATGAGGATTTTTGTCACTCTGTAACACTCCTTTAAAGATAGAGATTCTGCTGATGATTTTTTAAATCATCCTAGGTTACATGTCTTCTGTTTTAGTTTTCTTGAATATGTGACTGTTTTGGACAGGCTTCTCTTCTGTATTGTTGTGGCCTTTGTCTTGTTAAATAAATGACCCAAATGTGGACAATTTAGTTTCTTGACAATGAAAATTTTTGAAAAAGTTAATTTTACAAGTATGGTTTTTGCCTGTGCCAATCAATGGTTGAATTCAAAGTATGTGTATCTATCACAAGGCTTTCATTTTTTTTTTCCAATGTGTTGATAAAATCTCAGAGAAGGAACCTAATGGGGCATCTAGTTCATTGTACTTGTGACAGGCTCATCCATTTCCACGCAGGGAGGAGTCCCTATTTAATCCTTGCCTTTTCAAGGCAGTAGTTAAAATTTTAGATTGGGCTCACAGTGATTTCCTTGATCTGCAGCCATCTTTTTCTTTTTTTTTTTAAATTTATTTTTAATTAGATAATTACAATATTGTGTTGATTTCTGCCATACATGATCATGGATCAGCCATAAATATGCATATGTTCCCTCCCTCCCACCTCCCACCCTCTAAGTGATCTTCAGTAATCTTACCGTTATAGAAGCAGGTTCTGACCGATCTGTACTTCCTTTAACGTGAGACCTCCAAAATGGATTTCTGCATGTTTGTTCTGTTGGGCTTGCTTTTGATTTTGGAGGAAATAAGGCAGATATTTGCAGGGCCTTGATGCAGTGAGCCTTCCTTGAATCACATCATCCTTGAACTTCAGGGTGTCTGAGAGCCTGTTCTCTCATCACCAGGTTTGTTCTTGGTGTCCCCTGGATCTCCCAAGAGGGTTCATTGGCCAGACTTGCCAGGGTTGGTTCTGATCACAGCCCTGTAAACTGAAATCTACAAAATAGACGCTGTGGTGGCTAGAAGAAAGGCGAGCTATGAAGAATCCTAGTGTTTTCCATCAGCTGCTTCTTGGCCTTGTAGTACTTAAAAAATTTTTTTTAATTCAGAGCTCTTGTTTTTCATTTTCTCTTGCTTGGCTGCATTGGATCTTTGTTCCGTCATTTTGTTACTTGGGGTCTTTTTGTTACAGCACGGACTCTGGAGTGTCCCAGCTCAGTAGTTGCAACACACAGGCTCTCTAGTTGGAGTCCCGTGGGCTTAGTCGCTCTGTGGCATGTGGGATCTTAGTTTCCCGACCAGGGATTGAACTCACGTCTGCCACAATGGAGGGTGGATTCTTAAACGCTGGACCACCAGGGAAGTCTCAACCTTGTAGTACTTTGTTTTGGATTTGATTGTTGTTAAGCAAACAGGCTTTGGGAGAGGTTGAAAATTTTACTGTATTTCCAGAAGAGTTTGAAATAGCTTAGACCTTTGAAATGGCTAACAGTGAAGTTTTTAAAAAGGATAACGCAGTTGAGATAAAGGGGAAGTAAATCTATAATAAGGTGAGGTCAGAAACTTAATGAAAATAATGTCCCCTTTGCTCTTGTCTATTCAGTAATGTTTTCAAATTCTCTCTGATCCAACTCTTTGCCACTGCATGGAATGTAACCTGCCAGGCTCCTTTGCTAAGGGATTCTCCAGGCCAGAATACTGTTCCCTTCTCCAGGGGATCTTCCCGACCCAGGAATCGAACCAGGGTCTCCTGCATTGCAGGCAGATTCTNTGATCCAACTCTTTGCCACTGCATGGAATGTAACCTGCCAGGCTCCTTTGCTAAGGGATTCTCCAGGCCAGAATACTGTTCCCTTCTCCAGGGGATCTTCCCGACCCAGGAATCGAACCAGGGTCTCCTGCATTGCAGGCAGATTCTTTACCAGCTGAGCTACCAGGGAGCTCTAGGTCAGCACTTCTTTAACTTGCTGGCTTCATGGGATTTATATCCTAGTGAGTTAATTTTTTATTAGTAATGGCTGGTAGGAAAATGTCATTAATTCAGAATTATTTGTAAGTTCTTGTGATTTTTGGTTTGCTGATGTCAATGGAGCTTCCATGAGTAAAGGATTAGAAGTTAAAGCATCTCAGGGGCTCTGACTTGAGTGGTATTTTATTTGAAACCTGTCATACTGGTTTCCGTGATGAGAAGACAGGGTAGGGAGAATCCCACCTGGTGTTTGAGACATGACAAGACACCGGAGCCAATTGGAAGGCGGAGCCTCATGGAGAATAAGACATGAGGTGTAGGCTTCTTGTTCAGTAGAAGACTTGAGCTGCCGTTTGTGAAAGTGGCATTGTGCTAGAGGTGCCTAGTCCCTGGTTTAGGAATTGAATCTCATAAGATACTGGATCATCTGTGTCAGGCAAGGCTGTTCATTAAGACAATCCGTATTGACTGCTGTTTTATCATGTAGCTGAATTGAAACATTTAACAAACCGCTTTTCTGTGCTGGTAGCATAAAGAGTGCCTGTTTGGGAGAGATGCAGTCAGATTTTGCACTTCAACATTTACTCGGCAACACTCAATTGGCCTTAAAGTTTTGACAGTTTTAGTTCTTAGCCAAATGGCGTAGGGCAGTTTGAGCTTTGGTCCAAGGTAGTGTTTAGGAAATCCACATCGGAAAGGGTTAAATGCGAGAGTCTATTAAACTGTATCAGGTCAATCTGATTTTTGTTTGTAAATCAAAATCATCTGGATTTTGTTTGTAAATCATTATTTGAGCCAAATACTGTCACCAGTTAAGTTTCTTGAAATTTTGTATCTGTATAGCTGTGAGCAGCCTGAACGTTCCTCATTGAAGCTTCCTATAATAATGGGAGGGGAAGAAAAGGACGGTTCTAAGTAGTTTCCCTCTGATTTATAGGTTGAGTATTGCCGGAACGTAGCCTTGCAGTTGAATTGTACTTGAGGTTACATCAGATCTTGAGCCTTTATGCTTCTGAAGCCGTTGCCTGTGGTGAATATTTGGTGCTGAAGGTGAGAATCTGGTCTGGTGGCCAAAACAAAAAGCCCAGGTCTTCAGGAAGTACTAATCCTATCCTGTCCACCAGAGCTTGGCGACCCTAGGCAAGTTGTTTAAAGCTTGCTTTTCAGCTTCCAAGTAAAACATAATTCTTTCTGTCTTTTTATTTCTTTTTGGAATTTAACGTGGATTAACGAGTAAATAACATGTCTAGAGAAACAGATTTTTAAGGATTTTGTTAAACCTAATTTGAATTTGGTAGAAGGCAGGCACAGAGGCCAACTGCAGACAGCACAGGAGTGTCTGACAGACCCTACCCCTCCTAATGCCCAAAACTGTCTTCCTGATAGGAAATTTGGGCAGGACCAGAGAAGGGAGAAAGAAAGTCTGGAGTTGGGCAAAGCCCTCTTTCTTGTCTTCCTTTCTTTTAATTAATGTGGGAAGGGGGCAGACTGGCCTCTTCATCAGAAAATGTTCTCTGCCTGAGTGCCAAGAGAAGTGCAGGGCACAGCTTCAGAGGGGCACAGCATGCCAGTGCTCCTGCCTGAGGCTCCAAACGGTGGGCCTGGGAAGTCTTTCGGACAGTGTGGTGTCAAGCAGTAGGTGTCACCTTTAGAACACCCTATGAGGTTGGTCCCGACACAGCAGATGGTGCCACCGTTTACAGGTGAGACCAGGCTTAGTTTGAGAAACGGCTTGCCTGTAGTCACAGTCAGTTTGCATTCAAACTTGCTTTATTCTAAGGATGATATCCTGAAATAGGCCCTTGTGTTTTCCCACTTGACACTGTTGCTTTTTAGTATGTTTCTTTGGCTGTTGGAAAGCAGGGTTATTCGCTCTTTTTTTTTTTTTTGCCTAGGCGTCTCATTTCAGAACAGCTCAAATGCATTTTCTGCTCTCTGGATGTCCTTATGGCTGGCCTGCTGGAAGTGAGAGGGACGGAAGTCTGCAAAGACTGCAGCAGGAGATGAACTTGGAAGAGTCTAGAGGAAGTGAAGGGGTATTTATTAGAGCTGGGGAGGTTCAGGCTGTGGCTGGTTCATTCACACCCACTTGACAGTTAGCTTGTCTAAAGTTAGGATTTTTTTTTTTTAAGAAATGTTAATTTTCCATATGAAGGTGATTTCTTGCCTTTTTTTTTTTTTAGAGCCAATTAAGACAGCAGAGTACCTAGAGTCTGCAGTAGCTGGGATTCACTGTGTCCATATTGTGCTGGGCGCTCTGGGGCTCTCCTGGGTGTCACCACCCTCAGCCACAGTGACAACTCTGTCACAGTTAAGCAGCAGTGGAGCCAGTATGGGTGCAACCTGTCTGTTTCCAAAGCCCAGGCCCTTTCTGCTTTGAGACACTGACTCATTCATTCAACAGCTGTGTAGAGGCCCTGGGTATTTGTGATCAACGAAACTGGCATTATAACAGCCCCTGTTCGGCAAGCTTGTCGTTCACAGGGAATAAGGATGGCCAGCAAAACAGACGAGTCACAGGTCACACTAGAAGGCCCCGAAGGGAGACAACCGGGTGCTTTCAAAATGGCAGGAGCCCTCTCTCATGGTGGACAGGTTTCCAGTGAGGCAGCAGCAGTGAGGTGCAGAGCAAGAGGGGACAGCATTTTTCTGAAGCAGCAAAGAGTTTGAGGATGGTCCCAGAGTTCCTCACGCCTGAGCAGGAGCTGGGCTTGAGAGGAGCGTCTTGGCGTGCTGGTGAAACAGCAGGGGAGTTGGTGTTGCAGGCGGAGCCAGGGCTGGTCAGTCGGGAACCAGGAGACAAGCTCTGCTGTAAAGGGGCCTCAGACCCAGTCCAGGCTCGGAGGGGGTTATACCCTACGTGGGGGTTGGGGCGCAAACGGAAAGAACACGGTCCAGTCCCCCTCGGCCTCACCCCGGACCCTGCCTCCAGACCACTGCCTCTGCCTGCAGACCTCACTGTGTGGGCGGCCAGGAGGAGCAGCCCTTTGCCAGTGACCAGCCTGCGCTGGGGGACCTCGGGCCCTCCCACTGCCAGCCCCTGGCCCTGGCTCCATGTTCCATTCCGGATCCAGGTCCAGCCCTCCGTCTTGCTCACCCCTACTCTGTGACTAGGGCTCAGGACACTCTCCTCCTGCCTGTTGGGGGCAGACCACCCTGCCCTGTAAGATGGGCTCTGTGGACCCCGCCTCATACAGCCCTTTCAGCCCCACGAAGGATTATCTTCCAAATCCCGTGGTCGTGACGGAACCCGTTTGTTCCCTGCGCTGGGGCTCAGCACGCAGTCAGGAGCCGCTACCCCTGCAGTCAGACTGTCACCACCACCACCCCCGCCCCCAGCCTGGCGCTCCTACTTGCCTGTGACCCCCCCAGGTCTGCAAGAGTAGCTCTTCTCTTGTGGCCGTTCTGGGTCCCAGGTCCCTGAAACAAGTTCACTGGGCTTGTGATCTGTCACCGAGGCCAGCGGAGGCTGTGAGCCGTCTGCCATTTCCCTTCCGACGCTCGTGTGGGGGCTGTGACATCACCTAGGAAGACAGGGGCCCACGTCTCTGCTGGGTCCTCCCCCAGAAAGCCTTTCAGTCCTTGACATCCGTCCCTGTGGGGGCTCGGCTTTGCTAAGCAGAATGTTTACCAGTCTTTATTAAGGCTGGAAGCAGCTCTGTCTATTCACTGAGAGACACGGCCACCCCCACCTTGCCCTCATCGCCACCTCCCAGCCACGACCCACAGCCAGCCTGTGCCTGGACTGGCTGCTCCCTCCCTCTTCCTGTCTTGGGATCCCTGCACCCGTCTGTCCGGTGACTGGATCGGTCTCAGTGTCCCCAAGTCATGGAGGGGAAGTGGGAGATGTCTGCTGTCATCGTTGGTGGGAGAGGCTACCGTTTGATCGAAGGCATCTTGTGACCTGAGCGGGAGACCCCAGAGATACAGCCCCATGGGCTGCGGGGGACTCGGCCGTCTGCTGTTACTAACGACAGCCTCCGTGGAAGGCTGGAGGGGAGGGTACCCGCCAACAATAAACATCTCTCGGCGGGGAGAGGAGGTCTAGGGGGGAGGCGGGGAGAAGTGAAGACACATCTTTGGGAACCTTGGCTAGAAAGAGCCCAGGGGCGTGTGGCCCGAGAGGGCAAGACACACAGCTCAGGGTCCCTGCTCCCCGACCCCTGGACAACCTTACCTGGAACCTCGGCTCCAGAACGCAAGCCACTCCGCATCGCAGCCTCCGACTGAGNGTTCGTTTTCTGAATGTTGAGCTTTAAGCCAACTTTTTCACTCTCCTCTTTCACTTTCATCAAGAGGCTTTTTAGTTCCTCTTCACTTTCTGGCATAAGGGTGGTGTCATCTGCATATCTGAAGTGATTGATATTTCTCCCTGCAATCTTGATTCCAGCTTGTGTTTCTTCCAGTCCAGCGTTTCTCATGATGTACTCTGCATATAAGTTAAATAAGCAGGGTGACAATATACAGCCTTAGTAAGTGCCAATTTGTAGCTGACAATATTTAAAAGATATCTAGAAGATCATGAAGCATCCTCGACAAGACTGCACACAGTGGGGGATGGTGATGACTTGGACCCGACTTCTCAGTTTCTCTTTAAACATTTTCACAGTCAAACAATCTGGAGGTGGTCTGGGAGGACGCTGAGTCCATTACCCCAAATTGCTGGTATTCCTATTAAAGGTAACTTTCCTTTCTACCACCCCTCACCCCCCAAAAAGAAGATCTGGACTAGAAAGGAGAGCAGTTGAAAAAGCAAGGCAGTCACCAGTGCAGGAGACAGGACTCAAATGGGGTATTTCCCTCCCAGGCTCCCTATGGATTCCTTCAGCCTCTCTCTTCTCTGTCTCCCCTCATATCTGATCACTGGACCCCAGGCTCTGGGACCACGTCTGTCCTTAAGGAAGGGAGAGGGTGATCGAAGGAGCCAGAATTCAGCAATGCAACCTGGCAGCAGCACACCCCCACCCAGCCTCAGAGGCTGCACTCCATCCAATCAGGGAATCCGGAGCAGCCTGAACTAGGCAACACCCACTTGCCCCATCCCCTTTCTCCCCGGCTTTGGTCAGCTTCTCGTAGACCTGGTTCCCACATCTGCCCAGCCTTATCAGTCACTCGATATGGTTGGCTCTCTCAAGCCAGCATCACCTCTGGAAACCTTTGGAAGAAGCTGAACTTCATCTCCGGACCCAATGTGTCTAACCCTTTCCTGCACTATCACAGCCATTGCTTCTACCACAAGAGAAATTTCCTGTGGCCTTGAGAATCCAGTCTCCAGCCTTCTTCTTCCTTCAAAGAATTAGGGCAGCAGTGGTGAGAAACCGGGCTTCCCTGTTCTCTCAGCAGTAATGAATGCACCTGCAGTGCAGGAGACGCAGGAAACACGGCTTCAGTCCCTGGGCCGGGAAGATTCCCTGGAGGGCACAGCAACCCGCTCCAGTATTCTTGCCGGGAGAATACTATTGCCAGAGGCTACAGTCCATGGGGTCACAGAAAGTCAGACCCAACTGAAGTGACTGACTATGCATGCACACCTCCTATCCACCCTACCCTACCCTCAGCAGACATCATTAATCAATGTTGATTCTCCTCTTTGGATGAGGTCTTGGACTCCTCATTAGTCAAGTTCTTCATGTGTGATTCATGGATGAGAGAAAAGGAAACCTGTCTGCTATCCCCACACAGGGTTCTGAGTTCACAGAGGGACTTAATTAGTTCTGTACTTGATCAGAGAAGCCAAAAGCATAGATGGTACCTGTATTCTAGTCAGTCTATCTGCTCCTCAGAGATGGCCTGGGCCTCCCAAATACTTTGAATCAGTTTGACCACCCCTGTAAGCAGTAGGTCTGTCTGGCGTAGGTTTGTGATCCTGTGGTCTTAGCGCTGCAAGTCTGATCTGCTCCACTACCCAGTTCACATTCAGTTCAGTTCAGTTCAATTGCTCAGTCGTATCTGTCTCTTTGTGACCCCATGAACAGCAGCACGCCAGGCCTCCCTGTCCATCTCCAACTCCCAGAGTGCACTCAGACTCACATCCATCGAGTCAGTGATGCCATCCAGCCATCTCATCCTCT
>SJYV01017491.1:68069-84371 GCA_006410875.1 Neotragus pygmaeus | reverse complement strand
CGGGGTCTGACTTGCCATTGCTCCTGCATCCGGCCCCGGCCTCTGCCCGGGTTTTCCTGCCGCGCGGCGGGTGAGTTCCCTGAATGAGCATTTCCAGGTTCAACGCGGGCAGTGCCTCCTAGAAGGTCCGCTCACACTCCGGGAAATAATACCCCCATTATCTCCCCCTAAAGCCTGCAGCAGTTGACAAAGAGCTTTGGACAATCAGCCTGCCATTTGACCTCCCCAACAATGCCGGGAAGGCTCTCCCGCGACTGCGATTCCGCACAGAAGGAAAGAGCCTCTCCGGAAAATCAGGTATCTGCCCAGTCAGCCAACCAGAAAGTGGAATCTGCGGGGGTTTCAACCACGTCCTGGGTGCACCCACAAACCACCCACCTCCCTCCTGAGTGACCCACCCCACTAACTGAATTATAACACAGCAGCACCTATTATAGTTACAAGGTATAACTCAAAGACAACTCTTCAACATTCTGATTTTTGGATTATAAAAGTGTTAGAAAGTGTTTTTTTTTAAGTGTTCAAAGTTAAGGATATCCACAGATATCCTGAGTTCATAGACTACATTGTTTTATTGTCTGATTTCTTCCCTTTGCCAGCTGCTAAAGGATGCTGCAGGAACCAGACTGGCCCCTCTGAAGTGCTGGAACAAGCCCAAGGATCCCTGAGGCTGCTCTGAGTCCATCACTGGTCTTGGTCAGAGTCTTTCCCCCTCCTTTTCCTGGACCCTTCCAGATGTGAAATAGTGAATGGAAGGGGAAGGGGCTGTGAGACTGTAAAGAGAGCCCTGAACAAGGAGTCAGTGTACCAGAATCTTAGTGTGAGGAGGACAGCTGCGGTGTGGGTCTGTAGAGATGCTCTGGAGACGGCTGGTCTGGAAAGTGGCATCACTGATTTTTCCACTGAGACAAGGGGAGAAGGGCTGATACTCACATTCAGTCTGGAAGGACTGGAAGGTTTCGGCCAGGAGAAGAGGAAGAAGGACATCACTGACCCTGATAGCATCATGTCCAGAAGCTGTCCTGAGGCCTTTCTGAAAATAGTTCCTGCAGGCGAGAACAGAGGGCGTGGGAGGCTGTGACTGCAGAGGAGGGTGTGGTTTGGACTCTGACCTTCTGTGTCTCTTGAGGGGATTTGGACTTCATCCTGCCGAGCCTGATGGATTACTACGACTGGCTGGGTTACCAGCTCTTAACACGAGGGTGCAGGAGTCAGATTATTTTACAGCAAGAACTGTGTATCTGGTGGTTGTGGGCACTGGTGTCATCAGACAGACACAGTTTCTTCTTTTTCCCAGCTATAGACTGCAAGCAAAGTAATTAACCTCTCTAAGCCTCAGTTTTCTCATCAGTAAAATGGGGGTTATGTTATGTGCTATGAGAATTAAATGAAATTATGTAGGTCAACCCCTTTGCCTTTTCTCTGACAGTGACGAGTAGCTACTGTTACCCTTGCAAGTACTTTAATGTGTGAGTGCAGGGCTACCATAGAATAACAAGGAACTAGCTCCCTTCTGATGCCTTCCCTTCTTCCCATTACGCTTGTTTGGCTTTTGACTCATTAGAATCCTTCTGCTTTTTTCCTCCTTCTCGATCAACCGACATCACTTCCTTTATGTCCCGGTCTAGACTTTAATGTCAGTTTCGATCTTAACTCGCTTTCCAACCAGGGTCAAACCATCTCCAAAGCCCCAGCGTCGTGCTCTGTGTGAGCCACCCAACAGTGCACAGCGTGTCCTCTGGCCCCAGCACCTGTGTGCCCTGCGTGAGCCACCCAACAGTGCACAGCGTGTCCTCTGGCCCCAGCACCTGTGTGCCCTGCGGCCGTGGTGCAGTGCCTGGCCCCCCGGAGGCCTTATACGCAACCCTGGCCAGCCCCCTGCCCACTCCACGGTCCTTCCCACCCCTCAGAACCCGGAGCCTGCTCCCGGCCGCCTTTCTTTCAGCAGACGGGCGGGCTCCTCTTCAGCAGCAGAGATCACAGGAACTAGCAGGAGGGAGCTCTGCTTCCTGTCCTGGCACCGGAAACTGTATGTCCAGTCTCCATTCTGCGTGCGACAGAATCCCTCTCTCCTCAGGTCTTCTGGAACATTCTTTCATCAACCATCCCCTTAGCTTTCAGTTTGTTCTCTGCTGATTTCCTCACAGTCTATAAACACATTCAACTGTCTCCCACAGAGCGTGCTCCATCTTTCCTAATATCATCTGAATACATGCATATTCTTTTTAACAACGACACACACACACTATGTGTCCACTGCATAGAACATACTTCTCGGTGGATCTTCCAAGGCCAGCTCCTCCTTTAGAACCAAGTTTTAAGTCACCTCTTCAAAGAGCCTTTCCCTGACCAGCCAATCCAGGGAGCCATCTTCTCCCTCATTATCAGCTGTCAGCCTTCTTCACTTCGGTCACATCCTTTACCCTGTGTAAATATTTTCTGAAAAAAGCAATGAACGGATGAATGAATGGTTCACAGAATGGGATCATTGAGCTCCTGCCTGTCTTGCAACCCTCTTCCCCTGGGTCCTCCTCACAGCGTCTGTTATCTGGGTGTGCAAGGCGAACAAGCCCTGCACTGTCAGGGCTCTGAGCTTCTGCACGGTGTCAGCTCTACCAAGATCACCCACACAGCTTCTCAGCTGCCCGAGGCGTTTCCCCGCTGCTGGGCTCCCAGGAAGCTCTGGCATCCTCCCGAGGGTCCCCAGAGGGCTCCCCCTTCTCCTTGCGTGTGTCCCTGGAAGGGTGGTCATGTTGCTGCCAGCAGCTATGTCACGATTCGTTTTGACTTGGCAATCATTGCTGTGTTTACTTTTATTTTTTGTTCCGGGTTTTTTAACAGCCACATTGAGCTATAAGTCACGTAACATACAGTTCCTCAACTTAAATGGTACAAGTCATGGTTTTTAGGGTATTCACAGAGTTAACCATCACCACAATCAATTCTAGAACATGTTCGTGACTCCAAAAAAAAAGAATGCAAAACGCTGTAGCCATTAATCATCCATTAACGACTCCCCAGTCCTGCAGTCCTAGATGACCACCAGTCTACTGCCTGTCTCTATAGATTTGCCTGTTTCATGTAAATGGAATCATACAACACCCGTTTGTGTGTGTGTGACTGTCACTTCCTTCTGCATCTGAAGACTCACTTGGCCACAGGACCCCTTTCACGTTGAATCAACGTGGCAGAACGTGGACTCTGTAGAGTGGTTTGCTCCGGAGAAGAAACCAGAGCAATGTTTCTTAAATCACGTCACACAGCATCCTGGTAAACCATCTGAATTCCTGAGCTGGAGCAGGAGGCTCAGGCTTAGCTACCCCTGCCCTCGCAGGATGAAGGGGAGCAGGCAGACTTCAGGCAGGCTTGCCTGACCTCCTGTGCCGTGAGGACCTGCGCTGAGGACAGACTGCCCGCGACTGCCGGGCCTCTGCGTGTGCAGGCTGTCACCTTCAGCCCCGGCTGTGCTCAGTCGTGTCTGACTCTTCACAGCCCTGTGGGCCGTAGCCCACCAGGCTCCCCTGTCCATGGGATTCTCCAGGCAAGAACCATGGGTGGGTTGCCATCCCTCCTCCAGGGGATCTTCCCAACCCAGGGATCAAACCCAGGTCTCTTACGTCTCCTGAATTGGCAGACGGGTTCTTTACCGCTATCCCAGCTAGCTCCTTTCTAAAAAGAGGATAGAAATAATTCTGTCTTATAAGCAGCACATTGTAGGATTGTAATAAAGATTAAATGAGAAGATATATGGCAAGTGCATAGCACAGTGCTTGGGAGATTATAAATGCCTGATAAATATTTATGATGTTGTAGTTGTTGATGTCTGACCACAGCTGTTTTCATACTGTTCCTCTAAGTAAAATTCAATATGGAAAGAGGGTTCTGCTGCTTTACAAAAGTAATCCAAACCATTATTCTAGGAAAGCCTCACACACCACACGGAAATCCCGCGCCAGATGGTCACGTGTGTTCTGCTTGATGAAAGTAGGGACGGCGGGGAGCTGAAGCTTCAGCTGAAGAGCAACTGTTAGTGGAAAGCTGCAGGGGGCATGCGGGTGGAGATGGATTGGGCTCAGCTGTCACCCTGCGGCATGTGGGATCTTAGTTCCCCGGCCAGGGATCGAACCCGTGTCCCCTGCACAGGAGCATGCGTTGTTAACCTCTGGCCCACCAGGGCTGTCCCTGACTTCCCCTGCTGTGAATGGCCTTTCCTGCACATCTGGCAAACCTCTGTACAGATGCTGCACGACCGTCTTTTTCTTGTCTTTCCCCTATCTGTGACGGGACTGCCCGTGTACATGCCCACGGGCCTGTGTCCAGCCACCACCTGTGCAGATGACTGAGAATAGCTGAAACACGAAGGGCCTTTTTTTTTTGAGTGTTTAATGTTTTTTTTTTAATTTATTTACTTTTTAATTGAAGGATAACTGTTGTACAGAACTTTGTTGATTTCTGCCAAACATCAACATGAATCAGCCATAGATATACATATACATATTTCTCATTAACAGCTCTGGGCTTAGCATACAAGGCTCATCCCTCCAATTCTGAGATATATATTGAGAACCTACTATGAGCTGACATTTCAAAATGCAAAGACTTCATAGAAGCCTGGGGTTATGACACAGAAGAATCTTCAGACGAGAAAATGAGACCCAGAGAAGGGTGTATCTCATTAAGTTTCTCTAGAACCTGAGAGAGGAAAACATTAGGGATGAGAGTCCAACTCTTCCTGACACCTTGCTCTTTTACGGCAGGGATTTTTCTCCCTTTGGTTAAAATAGCAGATTTTCCAAGTATCTGTGTGGATCCCAGACTCCCTCACCATCTCCTCCCCCTATTCTTGCCCCAGCAACCATAAGTTCATTCTCTAAGTCGGATATGTACACTCTGCTAGATTTTAAATGGGTAGCCAACAAGGTCCTACACAGGGACCTCCGCTGAGTGTCAAGTGGCAGCCTGGAGGAGGGGAGTGTGGAGGGTAAGTGGAAAGATGGATTTGTGTGGCTGAGTCCCTTCTCTGTCCAAATGTCACAGCACTGTTAATCAGCCATACTCCAATATAAAATAAAAACTTTTTAAAAATTAATAAAAATCAAGAGACCTAAAAAAATAAAACAACAGATTTTTGAACATGATTAGAAAACTAGAGAAAATATGGACGATTATTTTGTTCATTAATGGTTTTTCCAGACCAAACGCTAGCCCTCAAGCACCCCCGAGTTGGAGCCAGAGGACATGAACACAGACCAAGGCCAGCCCGCAGTGTGGCTGATTCCATCACTGTCTGACTCCCTGTCCGCCTCACACCCACCCTGCAGGCTCACGTTTCACCCGCGCCAGGCCAACCAAGGGCCTGTAAAAATTTAACTTGGTGCGATTGCACAACCGTGAAAGTTCAAGCTGCTTTTTGGGATAATGAACGAGATTCTTCAATTGCCTCGTGGAAAAGTTTCCAGGGGGAGGCCAAACAGCACAAGCTGTCACAAACGTTGGTGTCTCGGTGCAGGTGAGGTGATGGTGCCTCAAAAGGCCGAAGGGGACACGCATTTGGGCCCACGTGGGGGACTCACAGAAGCTTGTGCTGTTTCTCTGTCTGCTCCTTTGCTGAGTTTCTATTGTTAAGAATCTGTTTGGAGGGGATAGATATGTTTGTCACTTTAAATCAGCCTTACATACACCCATATGTCCCCGCTTGGTACTTCCTTCCCCTCAGGTCCCCACAGAGCGCTGAGCAGGGTTCCCTGTGCTCCCCCGGAGGTCCTCACAGTTACCAGTTACACAGAGTATCAGTACTACGCGGGTGTCCATCCCAACCTCCCAGTTCCTCCCCCCTCCCACACTCCCCCTTAGTTCATATATTTGTTCTCTACGTCTGTGTCTCTGTTTCTGCTTGGCAAACAAGATCATCTATACCATTTTTACAGATGCACATGGCCACACTCATCAAATTATATACATTAGATATGCAGATTTTTAATATCAATTATACCTCAGTAAAGGTGTTTAAAAAAAAAAGAAACTGCTTCCTCACAGTCAAATCATGGTCAGCAAAGCCACTGTTCCACCTCTGACTAACGTGGGCTTCCGGCGAGAAAGAGTAAGAGAGCCCAGTTCCTGCCGGGCTCCCCTCAGGCTGCTGCTCAGCTTCTCTCTGCTCACAGCAGTGCTGATTCTGATGGATGCCCCTCTTTAAGGCCAGGCCCCCGCTTCCTCTGAGAAATTCCCTAACCATTCCTCTTGACTCCAGTTTGGAGTCTTCAATCTCCCTTCCAAACTGCGGTCGGACACATCAGCCTAAACTTCGAACCTGTCAACTCTTCAGCCTCACTGAGTGATAATCTGGTCAGAGCTGCTGGCTGCTGACAAAGGCCTCGAGCTAAGGACTCTCGTTAGTTGGATCCTGGTCCATGTTGCCCAAGCCAAGCCGTGAGCCCATTCCTGGCCATTCTGCCTCAGAGCCAGGAAGGGCTGGAGGTGGCCCGAAGACCTGCTGGCGGCGTGTGCTTACTAGCCCCTCTGCCTGCTTCCTTCTTGGCCTCAGCATGGTAACCCCTCCTACTTAGCATCGCGGAATTCCCCTCTGTCTTGCTGCTGGCTCTACCCGCGTTCTCTTTCACATTATTTTCTTCACCTGGGTAAGTCTTTCTTCTTAAAGGGCACCTTCCCTGACCCTCGTGGTTTAGGTTAGGAGTCCCCAGCATGGAGAAGACTCTTGAAAGTCCCTTGGACAGCAAGGAGATTAAACCAGTCAATCCTGAATACTTATTGAAAGGATTGATGCTGAAGCTCCAACACTGTGACCACCTGATGAGAAGAGTTGACTCATTGGAAAAGACCCTGATCCTGAGAAAGATTGAAGGCAGGATGAGAAGGGGACAACAGAGGATGAGATGGTTGGATGGCATCACCGACTCGATGGACATGAGTTGAAGCAAACTCATAAATCCACTGGAACATTCAGGCAAGAGATGATGAAGATGTAGACCTGAACTATGGCAGCAGAGATGAGGAAGCAAATTTTTTTTAATTGCAGACGAAAATTCACTTGGACTTCATTATGGTTATATGGACTTGATATGGTTATAAGGAAGGGAGAAGATCAGAGAAGGTCGCAGGGTTTCTAGCTTCAGCAACTGGGTCACGGGCAGTGTCCTCATCTGAGCTCAGAACTACGAAGATGGTGAGTTCACTTTGAGATGTATTCAGTGTGAGATATGGACTTGGCTAAGAAAAGTAGGACTTCTCTCTGTATACAGTTTTGGTCATACCTCATATATAATAGGTGCTTAAAACACTTCTTGAATGGAATTGAAGCTGCACTCCATCCTACCTGTAGAATTTTCAATATCTACTTTCAACTGTCTTCTGTTAGATTCCATACAGACTCATCCAGCCATACTGCTCTCATGTCATCCATATGACAAGCTAAGAAATTTCACCCCCTGGAAACTATGACTGAGACGTTTTACTGTAATAATAGTTTTCACTAAGTGGTGGAAGGAGTCGGGGACAAGGGGTATTTACGAGAGCAACCACAAATCCGTCCAGGCCTACACTTGGCTTTCAATTTCCCTACAAATTTCAGAGAAACCATAAAAAACTGGGGCGAAATCTGGTTGGTTGATTAGAAACATGTGAAGGAACCCGTACCAGGCACGTGTTTCGCATTTCCTGCTCCGGAGCTTGCCAAGCATTCACCTTCGTCCTCCCGGTGTTATTCCAGAAAACGTCACTGCCCCAGCTGGCCTTTTGGAAGGGCAGGGCTGGGGTCGAGCGCACCCACCACCCGGGCTCCCCTGGAGACGGGAGGGCGAGCCACGCGGAGGGGGGCCGCTCTCTCCCCATCTCCTCGGCCCTGCTTCCCGGGGCTCCCCTGGGGAGGAGAGGACAGCCACGCAGGCGGACGGAGGCTGCCCCCCATCTGCTCGGCCCTGCTTCCCAGGGCTCCCTGGAGACGGGAGGGTGAGCCACGCGGCGGGAGGCCGCCCCCCATCTCCTCGGCCCGGCTCCCCTCCGCGTCCCCTCTGCCCGCCCTGCTCACCTCGATGGCAGGAGAGAGCAGGAGAGCTTGGAGACGCACCTCCTCGAGGGAGAACACGGCCGCTTCGGTCGCCACCTCTCCCTCCCGGAAAGCAGTTTCCACAGCTCAACAGGAATAACCGGAAAGTCCCACGTTTGACACCGAACTCCACCAGCCGCCTCGGTAACTTACTTAATCTTCTGAGCCATGAAAGTGTTAGTTGCTCAGTCGTGTCCGACTCTGTGCGACCCCATGGAGCCCGCCAGGCTCCTCTGTCCATGGACTTCCCAAGCAGGAATGCTGGTGTGGGTGTGGGTCGCCAAGCCCTTCTCCGGGGGCCTTCCCCACCCAGGGATCAAACCCGATGTCCTGCACTGCAGGCAGACCCTTCACCGACAGTCTCTGAGCCTTAGACTTCCGCATTTCCAAAATGAGGATAAGATGGCTTGCTTTGAAAGGTAAAGAATGAAAGAGGTAACTCATGTAAAGCACATACACGCGTGTGCCATGAACACCCCTGTCTGGCCCCTTCTTGCCCTTCCTCTGTGGAGTGACGTGCCCCAGCCACTGTGGAGCCAAGACTCTGATCAGCAGAGCCCCCACCCTAACCCTCTGACGCCCGGTGGGAACCGGCCGGTGTTCAGTTGCTCTGAAGAGGGCTCAGGTTCATCTAGTCCTCGTGGGGCTCACGGAGCAGATGGGATGAGGATGCACCTGGTCTCCCTCAGATTAAAGTCCTCCCAGAGCAAAGATGACAGGAAAGCTAACTTTGCCTGAAAGTGTCAGATCAGAGCTCACAAAAGAGGCATCCTTCCAAGTGGGCCGTAATGGATGAGGAACAATTCTCCAGGAAGCAATCAGAGATGTTCATGCAAAAAAAGGTAAAGGAATAAAGGCACTGAGGTGATGATGTGCTCAAGAAACCATAGCTACGGCTATGGTAGGTGTGGCTAAAGGAGCAGCAATGTCAGGGGAGGGTTCAGTTCAGTCACTCAGTCGTGTCCCACTCTGCGACCCCATGGGCCACAGCACACCAGGCCTCCCTGTCCGTCACCAACTCCCGGAGTTCACTCAGACTCATGTCCATTGAGCCAGTGATGCCATCCAGCCATCTCATCCTCGGTCGTCCCCTTCTCCTCCTGCCCTCAATCTTTTCCAGCATCAGGGTCTTTTCCAGTGAGTCAGCCCTTCGCATCAGTTGGCCAAAAGTACTGGAGTTTCAACTTCAGCATCAGTCTTTCCAATAAACACCCAGGACTGACCTCCTTTAGGATGGACTCGTTGGATCTCCTTACAGTCCAAGGGAAGTGAAGACATCTTTAAAAGACCAGCATCATTTCATTTGGAAACATCCATCAAAACTGCCAAGAAAGGGACTTCCCTGGTGGTACAGAGGATGGGAATCCAGCCGCCAAAACAGGAGACACAGATTCCATCGCTGGTCCAGGAAGATTCCACACACTGAGGGGCAACTAAGCCCATGAACCACAAGTCCTGACCGGGCTCCAGGGCCCGTGAACCGTGACAGCTGAGCTCGCACGTGCCTGCTAAAGCGCTTCAGTCCTGTCTGACTCTTGGTGACCCCACGGACCACAGCGCGCCAGGCTCCTCTGTCCATGGGCTTCTCCAGGCAAGGGCATGGGAGTGGGGTGCTGTGCCCTCCTCCAGGGGATCTTCCTGACCCAGGCTTCAAGCCCACCTCTCAGGTCTCCTGTGCTCTTTACTGAGCCCCCACTAAGCTGCAATTACTGAGGCGGGGCGCCGGAAGCCCCTGCTCCGAGACAAGAGAAGCCCCCTCACCGCAGCTGTAGAAAGCCCGTGTGCAACAAGGAAACTCAGCGCAACCAAAAGTGAAAAGCTAAAAACAAAGAAGGAATGAAGACGAGCTTTCCATTCTTCTCTCTCTTTTTAAAAAAAGACTACAAAAAAAGGAGTCTGGCACTTTCAGTCTGTAAAGTGGGAAAGCTGGGTTTGGGGGAGTCCAGTATGAGTTCCCAATTCCTAGAGCTCCACCCTTGCAAAAGTATTCAGTGAAGGTATGGAAAAATACACTGAAGGCAGTTACAAGACAGCGGGCCATAAGATTTCAAAGCTCATTTAGTCAGAATGTGACGTCCATTGGAAACACCAGTGAAGCTTTTTAAAAACATTTTTATCCACCTATCTATTCACTCATTTTTTGACCAAGAGAAACGCAGGGAGACAGGGTGAACAAGGTCCCCTATGTCGCTTGACCAGGAGGTTTCCACGCCAGGCGGGGCTGCTGGACCTCATCCTGGAAGCCATGCAGGGTCATCAAAGAGCTTTGGAATTTCCCCTATTGAATTTGATTGCGTTGTATATTTAGNATGCCACCCCACTCCAGTACTCTTGCCTGGAAAATTCCATGGATGGAGGAGCCTGGTAGGCTGCAGTCCATGGGGTTGCTAAGAGTCTGGCACGACTGAGTGACTTCACTTTCACTTTTCACTTTCCTGCATTGGAGAAGGAAATGGCAACCCACTCCAGTGTTCTTGCCTGGAGAATCTCAGGGGCAGGGAGCCTGGTGGGCTGTCATCTACGGGGTCACACAGAGTCGGACACGACTGAAGCGATGCAGCAGCAGCAGCAGCAGCAGCATATTCAAAATACTGAGCAAGAAAACTCAGGGACTTGCATGGAATATATGCAATTGAAAAAACTCCAAAACGAATAATTTCTCATAGTCTTGCCATTCACTTTTTGTACAACAAATATTTGACACATGCCTCTAAGGCACTATTCAGTACTAAGAGTCCTGGAACTTACAAAGGTGAATGAGTAAGCTTTGCTTCCTGCTATGAGACTAATAGTTGAAAGTGGTACCTACTTTATTTGGAGAAGGCAATGGCACCCCACTCCAGTACTCTTGCCTGGAAAATCCCATGGATGGAGGAGCCTGGTAGGCTGCAGTCCATGGGGTCGCCAAGAGTCGGACACGACTGAGTGACTTCACTTTCACGTTCATGCACTGGGAAGGAAAGGGCAACCTACTCCGGTGTTCTTGCCTGGAGAATCCCAGGGATGGGGGAGCCTGGTGGGCTGCTGTCTCGGGTTGCACAGAGTCGGACACGACTGAAGCGACTTAGCAGCAGCAGCAGCAGCAACCTAATTTATTACTACTTGAATTAGTTGGTGAAAAGATAAAAGATGCATTGGTATCACTTAGGGCCAATGGCTCCTAGGCAGTTTTTTCAATAGTTTGTTTCAACCTTTAATAGAAGATAGTGAAGACTGGGATATGAGGTCATTCACCAGGTTCAGGGTCTTGGGTTAGTCACTATTCCGTGTGCCACAGTTTCACCTGTACGAGTGTACAGCATGCACATGTTGATGTAAACTATTACACAGTGTTAGAAATTGTACCTTGTTGGACTTACTTTCCAAAGGCAAACAGGTCTAAAATTGTGTTTGGAAAAGCAGCTTGTACGGTTTATGTATAGTACGTACCCTGTTACGGACCACCATCAGCTAATAGGCTCACTAATGCAAAACAGTAACAGCCACATCACTATGCATTATGAATGTTCAATGACAGAATTCACAAGGCTCAACAGGGGGTAAAAAAAAAGACCAAAACCACCACCTTTAAGGCAATCATTGTCTTTTGGCTGACTAAGGTGATCTTTGTCTTTTTGCAGACTAAGGATTACTGGGATAACATTTGAACACGGAAGGTTTAATCCTGCAATGAAAGGCATTTCCAGAAAATGGCGAGAACATATCTAGCTTGAATATATCTAGTTCATAGAAACCAGAAGGCCTAAAAGTAAAAGGCCATGACCCCGACGTGATTCGAACACGCAGCCTTCTGATCTGGAGTCAGACGCGCTACCGTTGCGCCACGAGGTCCTGCTGGGCTGTGGTTCGCGCAGTTTCTTAGGACTCCGACAAAATGGCGTCTCTTCCGGGAGCGCCTCGCTTTTCCTTCCATTCTTTCCTTGCTTCTCCATCGGAGACTGATTCCTGTAGCTGCAAGATTTTCCTCATACCTAGCCCTCTACCTAGGCTAGGATGGGCTTAAGAGACGCGGGATAATGGAGTTTCTCGTTCAGTCGAGTCTCCGGGGTCAAAGGAAACCGCTCCTTCCCCTTCTTCTGTAAACGGTTTCCGTTCCAATCCGCCTGGTTAGGGGCGGGGCCTCTCTACCCTCTCCTGTTTCCGTAGGCCGAGTTCGTGACCTCCATTTGGAATTTGGCGGGGCGCTACTGCGCAGGCGTTTGCCAGCCAGCTTGTTGCTGGAAGCAAGCAGCAGGCGTTCTCCAAACATTTACTTCTTAATCCTTCTGAAAACAGTATAAAGCGTTTACCTTCAGTGTTGGCTTTTACTTCACGGTGAGCTCAAAAGTTATCATTTTGAAAAGACGCACTCACAGAAAATAATAGCATATTGTATTTGTTAGCTGTGTCGGGCAGTTGAAATAAAGGAAATATTTGTGATGTGTTAGCAAAAAGGAGCTTCCAACCTCCCCGTCGGGGAATTGAACCCCGGTCTCCCGCGTGACAGGCGGGGATACTAACCACTATACTAACGAGGAGCTGCTTTTCAAGTATCTCACAAGTGTACAGTAAAGTAATATTTCTCTCTTCTGCCAGCCACCTGCAAATGTGAACACCCCCAACAGTCGGTCTATTGCTGCTCACATCTGTTCTGGGCGCCTTGGACTCTTTTCTCAGTGAAAAGAGTAAGTGATTTAGAATAAATGAAACAAAATGAGCCTCAAGTTTTAGCGATGGTGAATTGTTCAACATAGTTTGCTGGAATTTTTCATGCTTTCCAGATGATTTAGGTTTCTGGTGGGAGGTTTTTGTTTTGATAATTTAGGTTTTTAGTCACCAAGAAGCAGCGGTTTTTTTTTTTTTAATTTTAACTTTATTGACGTATTGTTGATTTATAGTGTTTTAGGAAGCAGAGCTTTACTTCCACAAATTTATATTTTCTTTCTTTAGTCGAAGTTCAAGAATATCATATGATTGCCAGATGTCCCGGGCAGTCTGAGTTGTTCTATGGTCCAGTGCCTCTTCAGTGTGAGCTTTGGAGACACAAAAGGACTCGCGTAGGCTAAAGGAAATTGCAGTCGCTGATTTTTCTTGAATTTAGGTCTTTTTCCTGAGGCATCTACAGTTTAATTGGAAATGGCAAATACTTACATGGTTAAATAATAATACATTTAAATAATTCAAAACTAAGGATGTGCCGTTGATTAAACATAGGGTTAGGAAAGTACACTAATAATAATTTGTATTATCATGAGCCTTTTCTTAAACAGGACCAACCCCGTTCTCAGGAGAATCAAGAGGGCTTCACCTACAAACTTCCGATGGTAACTCTAAATAAGCGAATATATAGTTACAAACCGACATGATTAAAAGTTTTTATTATAGAACTTAAGTTTATGTCTCTTAAGACACAGTCCTTGTACTGTGAATAAGTATATTTTTATAGAGCACAAGTTGCATGGTGTTTTCCATCTGATGAAAGTGATTTTGGATTTAAACACATTATAAAAATGACAATTTCTGAAACCTGTTTTGGCGCTTTTTTCTTTCTTTCACTCTTAAATACACCCAGAGCTTCAATAAAGCTCATTGTCCCCGGGCTTCCTCCTACTTCTGACCCCCCAATAACTCTTGCGAAGTCCAAAGGGCCCTGTGATAATTATGATAATGTCCTTTTCTGGTTAAGATTGAACAGATCTTGCCTCAGATCTCTCAGTTGGAGGGCTGCAGGGCAATGGGAAACCACCTCTTGAGAAGAGTTGACTCATTGGAAAAGACTCTGATGCTGGGAGGGATTGGGGGCAGGAGGAGAAGGGGACAACAGAGGATGAGATGGCTGGATGGCATCACCAACTTGATGGACGTGGGTTTGGGTGAACTCTGGGAGTTGATGATGGACAGGGAGTCCTGGCGTGCTGCAATTCATGGGGTCACAAAGAGTCGGACACGACTGAGTGACTGAACTGAACTGAACTGAATCCATACACTTGTCTTAATGCCAATATCACATTGCCTCGATCACTGAAGCTTCCTAATGTACTTTTTAATCATGCAGTGGAAATCCTCCAATATTCTTTCTTCTTTTACAAAATTTTCTTGGCTACTCTAGATCTTTGCATTTTTCCATATGCAATTTTAGGATCAACTTGTCATTTCAACCAAAAAATCAAGTGAGAGAGAAATGACATCTTAACAACATTGTCTTCCAATCCATGACTATTTCATCTTCATTTATTAAGATCTTACCTTAGATTTAATTAGCTCTTTTTCTAGAAGTTTCCTAAGATGGAAACTTAGGTTGCTGATTTTAGATCTTTCTTCTTTTCTAATATATGCATTTAATCCTATAATTTCCGTCTAAGCTCTGCTTTCACTGAATTTGACAAATTTTGATAAGGTGTATTTCCTTTTCATTTAGTTTGAAACATCTTAAAATTTCTGTAGCTCATGCTATATGAGCTCCTCCTTGTGTTTTTCTGCTCTTTTGGTTAGGATCCTGTTATGTGGATGTGGTGGTAAAGTGTTGGGGAGGGGAAGCGTCCTATATAATCTTAGGATAAAAGTCTCAACCTTTCATGGACCTTAGTCTCTGGGCTGTGCCCTTCAGAACTTCATCTTTTCCACCCTTTATTTATTTTTTAAATGAACTGTAACTTGATTTACAAGGTTGTGTTAATTTCAGGTCTACAGCAAAGTGATTCAGTTATAATGTTTATAGTATAGCTGAAATGCCATGAGCCAATAAGACCTCCACTCTCGGCTGATAAATCTGAGACTGAGCTGGGCAGTGCATTCAAAGGTACGGGTATTCTTTCCCCCCAAGTCTGCCGAAGCTTCTATTTTCCATCAAGCCCTTGCATCTCCACTATGCATGTGGGCAGGTTCCATTGCCCAGGGCTGTGTGGGTGGCGTGGGCTGCTGCTGTCTGTGTAGTGCTTGCAGCCTCGCTCAACCCATGACATGTGGAGGGTTTATCCACCTCCCCAGGGCTGGTTCACCTCCCTCAATTTCCCGTTAAATCTCTAGGTTATCACCGGTCCATTGCTCCCCAATTTCAAGCTCTCAGAGCTGCCAGCCCTCCCCGTCCACTTGTTTATGAGATCGCCATTTAAACTGACACCTTTTCAAATAGAGATCACTCTGGCTGTGACAAAACGCCGCTCGGTTTTCCCAACCTGCCCTGGTGGAGTCATCAAACAAGAGAACTGCAGGGGATGTGAACAGCTCCAGGCAAGAACACGAATTCAGTCGTTTTCACGAACACACGTGTCTGTTTGTATGTTTTCAACCAATTTCCAGAGGGCTGAAATGGTTGTTTCTGACAGTTCTGACCAAGTTTTATAGTTGCTTTTGGGAGAAAGCGTTTATCAAACTCTTGTGTTCCCATGCTGAAAGTTCCCCAATGGGCGGGAGGTTTTTATTGTGTGTTTTCCAAGACTGGTGATATGATGTATGGGGATGTTGGAGCTCTGGGCTGAAAGATTTCCCATCTGGACCCTGCCACTAGCCAGTCCTTGCCCTCTGCCCTGTTTCTTTAGCAGACAAGCAATGGGAGTGGACAGGGTGATGCCATTTTGAAAATGTTAAGTTTCTAATAGAATTTAGCTCATAAATATGCACAGTGGACCTCAGAAGATTAATTGATTTCACCTTTCCCCTGATCTTGATAACATTTTTATGTCAAATTTTCTCTCCAAGGAAGGTTATGTATGTGTATATTTTCTTCTATGGAGCAGCAAATTCTTTGGTAGAAAAAGAAGGCCATTGATTTCTTTTTCTTCCTTCTCCATCCCTCCCCTTCCCTTCTCTTCTCTCTTTACTCCCGCCTCCACCCCAACCCTGACTTTCTTCCTCTGTCTCCCTCTCTCTCATATGTTCTGTCTTTCTACCACTGTAAGCCCTGACTTAGTTCCAGGCTGTGGACTAGGTGCTATCTATGTGAATTATCAAGTTCACCCCCACCTAAGACAACTTCATTGGGTCAGTCTTTCTTTAAGGACATGTGGCAGATTAGGAAATAAGATCAGAGAAACTTCCCAACTTGCTCACTGTGAAAGAGTTAGTTCGTTTCTGCCTCTCTGTCCCCTTCCCCTCCCTGGCACTGACTCCGCAAATAACTGGTTCTAAGGCTATGGTTTTTCCTGTGGTCATGTATGGATGTGAGAGTTGGACTGTGAAGAAAGCTGAGTGCCGAAGAATTGATGCTTTTGAACTGTGGTGTTGGAGAAGACTCTTGAGAGTCCCTTGGACTGCAAGGAGAT
>SJYV01017491.1:37475-63611 GCA_006410875.1 Neotragus pygmaeus | reverse complement strand
GTCGTCACAAGGCATTGGGCTGGGTGCTGCGTTTTGTTTGTATGGGTTTAGCCTTTTTAGATTCTACAAATAAGTGAACATTATGTAGTCCTTGTTTTCCTGTCTGATTGATTTTGTTGTTGTTGTTCAGCCACTAAATTGTGTCCAACTCTCTGCAACCCATGGACTGCAGCACGCCAGGCTGCCCTGCCACCACCAACGCCCAGAGTTTGCCCAAACCCATGTCCATCGAGTCGGTGATGACGACCAAGCATCTCATCCTCTGTCTCCCCCTTCTCCTCCTGCCCCCAATCTTTCCCAGAATCAGGGTCCTTTCAAATGAGTCAGTTCTTCACATCAGGTGGCCAAAGTATTAGAGTTTCAGCTTCAGCATCAGTCCTTCCAGTTTCATAATACCCTCAAGTTTGCAAAGGAATGTTATTCAGCCATGAAAAGAAAAGAAATTCTGCCATTTGCAACAACTTAGGTGAAACCTGCTCATTCTTGAATAGAAACGTCTCCAGCCTGAGTTCTGTATGCGTTCTCACTCCCAGTTAAGCTGGACGCAGAGGAATATGCAGCTTTCCTGACCTCAGAGCTTCTGTTATCCTTGCGCTTTCTCTGTATCACCTCTTGCCTGAATTCTCTCTCACGAGACATCGGCGCTGTTCAGCGCTCAACGCAGTGCCTGCCGCGTAGTGAGCATCAGCGACTGTTTGTTCTACTGAGTTGCTTTTTCCAGGCCCAGGTCACTACAGGTGGCTTTATAACCTCTTTGCCTCTGTTAAAAAGAGCCTAAAAGCACCAGAGCTGGGGTGTATAACTCAACTTGACTGTTCAACTAATTCGGTACCAACCAACCAACCAATGAAATTGGCCAGAACGGGTACCAGCAACTTTACAGTTTTCCTCAATATGGGGAAAAGATACGTTTAATAGACATATTTATAAGGGGAACATAGGTAAGGAATCTGTGTGCCATTTCCTGTCCGGGGCATCTGGCCGGCAAACACAGAGAATCCTACAGCTAAAGCCACTTCCCATGGGGCTACAGGACCGGGACGCGCACACATAGCATATTCTCAGCAACGATTCACCAGACCAGCTCAGTCAGAGGGAAAACAGCTCCTTGTTCGGGCACTCTGGCGACTGAAGCGTATAAGGCATGCATCCCCCAGCTGATAGATGGCATATCGTTTACTAGACGTGTTTTGGGGTATATATTTTCTCAACAGGGAAATTAGTAAGAAAAAAATAACAGTAAACACCATCATTTATTGCACATCGCACATGCGCCAGGACTGTGGCTTAATCTTCCAACAAGCCTATGAGTTATATTCGTTAACCAGAGTCCCACACATGCAGTTATTGACAAAGCCAGAATACAATCAGATCTGCTTATTATTAATTCTACAATCTTAATCATAAGACTAGACATCACTGACCTTCGCCTAATCAGAAAAAGAAAAAAATACTGAAATATCGCAGTGAAACATCTCTCTTTAGAGCTCGGGGTTTTGTCATATTCTGCCAGCTTTCTCCCTGATCTTTCTTCTCCTCCAGGAATTTGAATCCTTGATATTTAATTGAATTCTTATGGTCTTCTAGAAAAAGACTACAGTTCCCATCTTCCTTTGCAGTTAGCTATGGCTGTGACTAAAGTTTGACTAATGTGATACAAGCAGAAATGGGGTGTGCAATTTCTTGCAAGTATTCTCAAAAAGAAGGGGGCAAATCATTCTTCATCACTCCCCTCCATTCTGCTGGCTAGAATTTATGTCATCCCTATAGTTCCAGCAGCTGTTTTGGAATGGGAGCCGTAAGCAGCAGGGCAATAAGAAAGGTGTCTAGACCAGCTGCAGCGTGGGCAGCTGGCTTCCACCCACAGACCCCTTGAGTGTGGGGTGAAAACACATCTCTACTTGTCTAAGCTACTGCCCTTTATTTCCTGTTTCCCACAGTTGGGTCCAGATGCCTCATGCCGTCTTATGTATTATGAAATCTTTCTCGAATTGTTGTTACACGTTATTCATGTTCAATATTAAGTTCATCGAGTTAAACTGGTATTGGGCATGCGAAATACTGTAGGTAGAGATGACCAAGAGCGGACTTCCCTGGCCATCCAGTGGAAGGACTCCACACTTCCAATACAGGGGTGCGGGTTCAATCCCCAGTCAGGGAACTAGGGTCCCACATGCCAGTTAGTGGGGCCAAAATTTTTAAAGAAAGCAAAATGAGAAACGACTAAGATGCAGTGTTGCTTCAAGGAAGCTTCCATTTAGAAGAGGCGAGGAGGGCCCTCTCTGGTGGCCGCGGTCAGGATGCTGAGCCTCCAGGACATGGGGGAGGTTCAGTCCCTGGTCAGGAAATTAGACCCCCAGGCTCTGCGTGCAGCCGAGCAGGTACTTAGAGAAGACGAAAGAAGACGAGGAGGGGAGACGTGCCCCGAGCCTAAAGCAGACGGAGGTTTGGCCTGTGAGGAGAGCAGTCTTCTACACACTGTGTTTGGGGTGTATTTTGTAATGTTTATATCTAGTTCCCTGCGTGGATGAAGGAGAAGGCACAGAAGGAGTGCTTTTTTCTGAGGCTTTTTACCCTGCCATACCACAGGTACTCAACAGTTTGCCCAGTTGATAAATACAGTCTTCAGCTGATTCATTGTACTGAAGGAAAAGTGGAACGTTGGCTGGTGTCTTGTTGGATCTCTAAGTTCCATCCCTTCATCCTTCTGTGCAGAAGGAAGACAAAGACTCCTGACGAGGTGCCCCAGGCCCCCTGTCCCTTCTCCGAGGGGAGAGAGAGGCAGGGCCCTGTTCCTCTCTGGGCACAGCCCACTCACAGGCTGTCCTGAGAGGTCGTGGTGGGGTGCTCCCCGGGGCCTGAGAATACAGATGTGGGCTCTGGATCCAGCTCCCATCAATTTCCCGTGCCCTCATTTTCCTGGGCCAATGAATTAATCGATTATACCAAGATTTGATTCATATATGATATATTATTTAAAATAACCCCAATCTAACACTGCATGCAAATAATTAGGATTTTTTTTTAAAGTTATCATCATGTGATAATTTAAAAATTGGCTCAGAGATGGAATTCTGCATTATCTTTCATCTTTCCGCACAGGCTCTTATATGTCATGCCTAAGGTCATAAATGAAAAGGACAGAAGTGCCCTTAACAAGCATAGTGGATCCTGTTGATAAGCATGGCCAGCACGCTTAATGCTATGGTGTTCCCTTGATCCCAAGTCAAAATGTTTCCTTTTATCCGAGTCCAAACAATTTGTCTATGTCCACTGGAAGACAGGGATTCAGCACCATCCATCCCCTCTTTTAACACGCTTGAAATCCTCTTTACAGTGAATCTCTGCCTAAAGCCAGCAGAGTGTCATGTTTTTTCCTCTTTTAGAGCTTTTACAATGTGTACACATTTCCAGAATAAGACATTCTACGTCAACTCTAGGCTGTAACTAAGGCCTTAGTAAACAAAACAGTCAGGGCTGGTTAACAGAGTTTAGTGCCAAAAAATTAAAAAAATCACTGTCTGTATCAGACAATGAGACCCTGAATGAATGGAAAGTTTTAAGGTTTTGGATTCTTCAACCTGGTTTTCATTTTGGTAGGAGAACTTGTATTTATTTACCTATTAAAGGTAAACTTTAATAAAATAAACACCCCTCAGCTTCTCCCCTTCCTGAATTGAGTCGACGGTTTGAAACTTCACATTATGGGCTGAATTTTGTCCCCTCAAGATTCACATGCTCAAGTTCTAAGTCCTCAGGCCTCAGAACGGGACTGTATTTAGAGATGGGGCCTTAAAGGGGGCGACAAAGGTCAGACAAGGACGGAGGGGTGGGCCCCAATCCAACATGACTGGCGTCATCATAGGAACAGGCCGGGACACGGGCCGCCCACAGGGGTGACCGTGGGGGACCAGAGGGAGCTGCGCGCCCGGGAGGAGGTCTGCGAGGAGCTGACGCTGGCCCCGCACGGCTCGCCTGCGAGGCGGAGGGAGGAGGAAGCTCGGGGGCTCGAGCCACTGCGCCCGCGGTGCTGTGTCCCGGCAGTGGCGAGAAACCGATACCCGGTGAACATCCCGACTCAGATTTGCACGGATGGCGAGTCTCCAGTCTCTCGGAGCTTAGCGCACTGCCTTGGACATTATAAATACCCCATCTGTGTTTGTGAAATGAACGAGTGGATTTAAAAATGGAACCGCCACTCACCTAGACTTCCCGTGCTTAATGCTCTGCGCGGTGATAACGGAAAAGAGAAACCCGGGCTGTCCTCTTATGCCGCCCTTTGCCCCTCCGTCTCAGCCCAGCATTTCCATCCGGGTTCATTCATCCTGTGATGAGAACCCACACTTTCGCTGTTTTGTTTGCATACGTGTTCTGGATTCGTCTAGAATCAGGTACACTCGTGCCTCAAAGATGGCGAAGGACAGGGAGGCCTGGCGCGGCAGCCCCCGGGGCCGCAGAGGAAGACGGCGCAGCGGCTGAGAGCAGCCAGGACCCGAAGGCCCGCGCGGCCCGAGCCTCTCGGACGCGGCCTTGCCCGGCGCCGGCACAGCGGAGCAGGTGCGAGAGTCGACAGCCAAGCTCCAAGGGAACGGCTCCTTGGGCTGGTTCCCAGGGAACCAGTTTGGGAGTCGAGGGACCGGCAGGGCAGGAAGACGCGCCCAGCTCTCCGGGGCTGCATCGCGCCGCCCCGTTACCTCCCTCCAGGCTTCATGAGCGAAGTCACCGGCCTCCTTCCTTCCGGTCCAAACAGGAAGAGTCTCGCTTGCAGCCCTTCTGAGGAGCCCTTCCCTTCCCGCCCTGCGTCCGTGAGCACATCTCCACGGGCTGTGCAGCTGCGTGAGAACCGGACCCATCTCGCACTAAGCTTCGCGCGCAGGGCAGGCCCCCAGCCTCCGCCGGCCTGCTGGCCTTGTTCATGCGGATGAACAGGCCTTCCCCGGGGGTCCGACGGCTAAGACCCGGCTTCCCGACACGGCGGGGAAGAGTCGACCCCTGGTCGGGGAGCTAGGACTCCACGTGCCTCGAGGCCAAAACCCCAAAACATGAAATAGAAGCAGGACTGGAATGAGCTTGATAGACTTTAAAAAATGGTCCACGCCAAAAAAAAAAAAAAAATCACTAAAGGAAAATAAAACTGATGGCTGAACAGAGCTTTACTCAAATACAGCGACGTCCATGCAGCCAGTGACTTGCTCAGGGCCCCGCTGCTCCGGCGCTGGAGCAGGTGTGCCGCGCGGGAGGGGCCCCCAGGCGCCCCCGGCCACGCGGAGGCGGTCAGGCCGGGCCGGCAGCGGCGTGGCGCCGGTCACACTGCGCGCCTCTCAGCGCGGCCGCGGCAGCGGGGAAGCACGCTGACCAGCGTGAGGGCTCCCGCCCGCGTCTCTGCCCGGCCTGGCCGCCCCTCAGCTGCAGGGCTGCCGGCGCTGGGGTGGCTTCGTCTCCAAAGCAGGTGTGACTCTCTGCGACCCCGCGGACCGCCGCCCGCCGGGCGCCTCTGTCCGGGGGACTCTCCAGGCAGGGACACGGGAGGGCTGCCGCCGCCTCCTCCTCCAGCTGCGGTGCTCCTGCAGCATCTGACTCACGACAGAGAACATACATTCCACGTGTAAAGGTTTGTGAGTCCGGTTGTTCGAACGCTTGACAAGCCCAGCCTGTCTGCTTTATCCTCTTGGGAAGGTGCTTCCCGATGCCCCCGCGCCGCAGTCCCCTCCGCACCTTCTTCCAGCCTCCGCCACTCGCGCAGCGGCGCGCCCACCCGCGGCGCGCAGTCTCCACCCGAGGCCGCGCTGCTCCTGCGCTCGCCTGCCCGAGAGACCACAGGCCTCCCGAAGGCAAGGCCCATGCAGACGCGCAGAACGCTAGGAACAAGGCATGCGTGCTTATTTGATTCAGCTCCATCTTCTACAGATGAGAAAACCCAGAGGCAAGGGTGACCAGTCAGGCCTTAAGAACAGAGAGGGTGAGGGGAAGAACAGAACTCAGATTCAGCCTCAGAGTGACCCGACCCGCCCTCGGGGGCAGACAGCCCTGATCTCTCCCTGATCTCTCCCTGGCTCCTTCCTTTGGCTTCTAATGTCCTCTCTCCCTCGAATCGCTCCCTATAAAACAAAGTAAAGAAGAATTTTGTCCCTAAGGAAAAATCACCCTTCTGTGTGGGTTTTATGTGTACGTGAGTGTGCACGCCCACAGCAAAGTACTATAGAAACTCCGGGTTTCATTAGGCTGGGATTCCCTCCACATCCTTCGGAATCAGATGGTCTAGTTTCAAGTCACGGACCATTCTGAAGGGTAAGGATTAATTTAGGTTGTCTCCAAGTTTCAGTTTCGTTATCTGAAAAATAAAAATTAGCATCCCTACCTCTTTTGATTTCTTAAAAGACCAGACTTTTAAAGCATTAGTATAATGCTTGGCAAAAAGTAAATGCTCAAGACATTTACAGCTATTGTGAAATCAAATGCCTCCCTTGCTCGGACTTTGATTTGAATACTATGAAAAGTAGAGGAAACCTCTGTAGCAAAGCCCGTGAGGCACTGAATCACCGTGGAAACTACTCACAGGCACTCGCACAGTTCAAACCTCAGCACTCATTTATTATTTTTAAAAAGTGTTAGGTTATGAAACTCCTTCCCTTCCAGTTAGAACTGAAGACTACCAGAGACGTGCCCTAACTTGGTTAAACTGGTTCTCTCAGAAAGCACCTCAGGGTGTTTATTTCTGTTTTCGTGCCTGGAGGTCATGCGTCAAGGTTAGGGCACCGTTCCTCAGGCCTGCTGCCCTTTCCCCTTGTGTGCGAAAACAGGAATCCATCCATTTCCGTCAGACCCCAGCCCCCGCGTCCTCCCGGCAGCGCGGAAGCTGTCCAAGGACTTTCCTTTGTCGATGATGTCATTGAAAGCCTTGCAAGCTTCCTTCCTCCCGCTTGTCTTTCTTAACAGCAGAACATTCAATTTATTGCTCCTTTTCTTTCCTGCTGGATAAATAAAAATCTGTGGTAAAAGTATGGAAAATAATCCCCATGACTGTTTTCCTTCAGGTCCGCCAAAACAAGCTGAAAGGTCTCCACAGAACTTAGGGAACATGCGAACGAGTCCTGCACCGTGGGCGTGTGGGTGAGCGCGCGTCTGGGTTAGAGCAGATTGTGGCAAGGCTCTCTCACCGGAGATTTCTGTCGTGGACTGATGATCTTGTAGGGGGCTGCTAAACCCTTTTTCTCTCCTACCTGAAGCTCCAGACAAATCAGATGTGCTCACGATGGTACTGTACTGAAAACAATTGGGGTCAAGGGAGCCTGCGTGTCGCTGCCTGGGAGTGAAGACTGCTGGTGTGGAGTGAGGAGTGAGTATAGGAGGGGAAGGGGGCGGTTTCTCCTGCTACTCCCGGGTCCACATCTCAGCCAGGCGGTGTGGGCATCCTTTGCCTGGTAGGGAGAGAGTTCCAGGATGAGCTCTACAAGGACGATGAGGTACAGTGGGGGGTTTAGTCTTTGAGGGCAATTATCAGTATGTAAGCAAATCTGTCATACATTTGACTGCTTAAACTTCATGCAGTTCACCCTCAGGTCCCTCGACCAGGGCAGTGAGTGAAGTGAAGTAGCTCAGTCGTGTCCGACTCTGCGACCCCGTGGACTGTAGCCCGCCAGGCTCCTCATTCCATGGGATTCTCCAGGCAAGAGTACTGGAGTGGGGTGCCATTTCCTTCAGGGACTCTCAAAAATGTGATCAAATCACTCAAATGTTTGCTAAACATACAGATTCCCAGGTCTTGCCTCTGAAAGACGGATTTGGTGGGGCTGAATTTTTGATAAGTGTTCTTCAGACCACACTTAGGAAAGGGCTTCCCAGACGAGTGTGGCGGGCTCCACGCCTCCCCTCACAGCACGCACAGCCCAGGCCCTCCTCCTCACTCTTGGCAGGCTGTCTCCCTGGAAACCAGCCTTTGGACATGGCAGAGTGGGTAACAACCGGAAATCTCTCCTGGAAAGACTTTTTATTTTCACGGAGGACAAAGGGGTCACCGGTTTAGGAAAACACCTTCACGTGAGAGGCCGCTGTGACCGCTTCGGCGCGTGCGGGGCCCAGGGGCGCTGAGCCCGTTGCGGGGGCTCCGCTCGGGCCTCTGTCTGGAGCCCGGGGCCGGCCCTGGGCACTGCTGCCTGCCTGTCTGGGGAGCCCAGGCTCTCTCCCCAAGTCCCGCAGTCTCTCCGGAGAAGTCGCTCCTGATCCTCATGGAAGGCGCGGCCCTCCTCACGGTCGGCCCACCAGCGCCTGCCTCAGGCCGCCTGCGGCAGCAGCAGCTCGGATCTCCTCTGTAGCCGCTGGCACTCAGGGTCTCCGACCTTCCGACCTTCCTTGTGGCTTGCAGGATGCTTAGCTGTGGCACATGGGGTCAGTTTCCTGACCAGGGATCGAACCCCGGCCCCCTGCACTGGGAGTGCGGCGTCTCAGTCCCTGGANAGACGGCGTCCTCTGTTCTGTGCTTGATTTCCCCCCGGCATCTGACGTAGGACAAGAAAACTACTGAAGGTTACTCCCCCTGCACTGAAGACCCCTAAACTCATGACTGGTTCATTCGGATTGTGCAGATGTGATGTATTGCTTTTGCTCATCAAAGGCTGTTAAGATGTGCAGGGCTCCAATCTGGTGTGCAGAAGCACCCACTAACTCCCACACTGAGCGGAGTCTTCAAAACCCATATTGCAGTTGGAACCTCCTAACAGCCCTGTCCTGAGTAGGAGATGTTATTGTGCTCATTTGAGAGACGAAGAAAGAGAAGTTTGAACGGATGTGAGTGACTTAATGAAGTCACACACCTGGAAAAGAGCTGGAATTTGTCCTTGTGACTTCAATGCCCATATTCTTACCATTATACCATGCTGACCCCTCCCTTAAGCATGTTAAAATTTACTTAATTACGAGGGATTAACTTGCAAGTCCCCAGTCCTGAATTGATAGAGTGGACCCACTATAAAAGCCTTTTTTAAGTACCGAAAACCTACACTGCATGGATACGTCAGAGACAATATTTCTCCAGAATTGTGAGCATAATTTAATGAAAACCACACTGTATCCCGAGAGGAAACAGATACTCATAAAGCGTTTTTACACTCTAGAGAAGGGTACACTGCAACATAAAACCCATCCGAGCAACATGCTGAAAACCGCATTTGCAAACATCATTCTGTATTCAACCAGAAACAGGATGAGTTTTAATTCCAGGCCATTAGTTCAGATCTGTTCTAGATTTGAACTGATGGAAAATCGTTCCCTCCTGACAGCCCCTCAGCGGCCGCATTCACTCTCAGTAAACAGGTGCTCCCAGGAGGCGGTACCGCTGCGCACAGACCCCCGGCCCGGCCTCTGCTGAGCACACCGCAGGGCTGGGGAAACCCAAGACAGAAATCCCCCTCCTTGCAAAACATTCCCTAAAGGGACCCCATGCTTAAGGCAAAACAGATGCTCCCGAGACACAGCCTCAGGCCCAGGGAAGCTCCCTGAGCCCTCCCTTTGCCCAGGTCTCCGCTCTTTCCAAGCCTCTTCTGCGTCGCGCAGACACACGCGCGCAGAGTCCAGACGTCCGTGACAGACCTCCTCGAGGACATCCTCAGAAGGACGGGCAGTCCTGGCATCGGCACCGAACCGCTCGCGTGGGGCCCTGTCCAAGCGGGGCACAGGCAGCTGCCCCCGCCGAGCGCCGGCCGAGCCAGGCTGCAGGCGCTTCCCGCGGGGGCAGGTGAGGACCGCGGGGCGCAGGGGGCCTCACTGCCGGGCTCCCGCATCCTGCACGCAGCGGTCCTAGGATGCGAACCAGCTCTGTCGGCCCAGAAATCCGGCTCTAAATCCCCAAACTTCACAGCCGCTCAAGACGTGGCACCGCTACTAATGCTCCTCTGAAAAATGGGCAAGTTGGGCCAATTTGAGAATCCAGAGAGCCAAAAAAAGCCCACGAGGCATTGGGGAATGTTCTCCTTTGCTTCCTAGACTTACTGTCAGTGTTTACTGGGATTTTTAAAAATTCTGAATTCCAATGCCTTGAGCCAAGACATCCACACTTCTGGACCCATCTGCCTTCCTGCCCAGGCTCCCCTCTGCCCTCTGCCCAGGCTCCCCTCTGCCCTCCGCCCGTGTCCTCTGGTTTGTTTTCAGCTCCTGCGCGCTCTGTAATACACCTTCAGCTTGACCTTTCTTTGATCTCTGTACAGGGACGGTTACCCAGCCACCAGAGAAGGGTGGTGAAAAGTGGAAACTGGTAAAGTCAGAGCGGGAGATGCTGAAACTGACAGCTGTGTGATAAGATCGCAAGTTCGGGCTTCCATGAGGCATGGCAAATATCATCCATCTACACTGCCAACTGTGGCCTGGTATGCATAGGTTACCGTGTGGAGAAGGACTCGGAGGCTGCACCCTGACTCGGCAGAGGGCCAAGATTGATTCCCAGGCTCTTATCAGTCACAGAATGCTTTCTCTGGACAGAAGCTTTTAAAGACTTTATTAATAAAACAGATAAAAGGGAAGGTGCTCGAACTGGAGCAGAGGTGGGCCCCTGCAGCGCCACCCTACTGGCTTCCTTGAATTTCTACGCTTACTGACACACTGTGTTCATGGAAAGCCTCTTGTTCCTTAGAGGGTAATGTAGAAATCACGGACAAATTACTGACTCCCCATCGTTCCTTTACCCTCTGACATACTCTGATCCCCTGAGACATCAAGAGACTAAGGAGATGCCCAGCAGCATCACAAAGGACGTAAAGGCTTCTGCTTAAAGCCATTTATTTCATCAGCTTTCACGTGGTGGCGAGATGACAATAGCAAAGATGGATCCCATTTCTGTTGTTCCAGAGATGTTTATCTGGCAAGCCAGACACCCTCCATCTTGCCTCTGTGTTCAAGGCTGCGGTCATTCCCCACATGGGTGACCACAGCTGCCTTCTGACGCTCTGCTTCACTCTCAGTCTCCATAATCTATTCTCCAAGAACACAGAGACTGAACTTCTGAAATGTTACACCAACTCACTTCTCCACTCAAGACCCCATGACAGCTTTATGTTTCACTCGGAATAAGCTTTCAAGCCTGATCACAGCTCCTGCATGACCTCCGTGGTGACATCCTCTCCCATTATTTCCTGTTACTCTGCTCTAAAGCAATGGTTCCCAAAGTTTAGATCCTGACGCCCGTTTTAGAGTTCGGAGGCCAAGCTTGCTTCTATCCTAACACCGTGATGTTGTTCTCATGCCTATGTTCTCAGAGAACAAACATTTTGCTGATATGGTTCCAAATCCCACATTGCAACTTCCCTTTAAAAGACCATCACTTGCTGAGTTTTGATGCAGTATCAGAGAAGCATAACCACAAACATCTAAAAAGGCTATTAAAATTCTCTTATATTTTCCAACCGTGTATCTGTATGAAGCCAGATTTCCTTCATATACTAAAACCAGAACAACCCAGCACAGCTAACTGGACACGGAAGCAGCTGTGAGACCCCAGCTGTCCTCCAGCAAGCCAGATGTCGAAGAGATTTGCAAAAAAGTGCAAAACAAACAAACAACAAAATGCAAAACAACATTACCCTTCTCATTAAAATGATCTTATTTTGGAAAATATAGCTATTTTAAATAAAATATTATTTATATTAATGTGACATGTTTATTATCATACTTTTAAATGAATCAATACATATTTTTAAATGTCCTCATTTTTCAACTTCTAATATGACAAATATAGCTAGAATTCATACAACCAAAGCTTTTGGGAATCCTCAACAGTTTTTAGGAGTGCAACAAGGTCCTGAGACCGAAATGTTTGGGAATCACTGCTCTAAGCTTATTCTCCTGTTCCTCCCCATGCTCAGGAGACATCTATTCTAAGGAATGGGCCCGTGGAGAAGTGTGGGGTCTGGAGACTCAGGAGAGAAGGTGGACGCTCCAGTCCGAGTCTGAAAGGCAAAAGGAAACGGAGGCCCCAGCTAGAAGACGGCCAGGCTGAAGAGGGCTCTTTCCTGCTCAGCCATTCGTCTGTGCAATGACCTGGGTGATGCACACCCACTTAGGGAGGGCAGTCTGCTTCACTCTGTCTTTTGACCCAAAGGTTAAGCTCATCCAAACTCCCTCACAGACACCCGTGTTTAACTGAACATCTGGGGAGCCTGTGGCCCAATCAAGATGACATAAAATTAACCTTGACTCCTTCCTTTCTTGAGGTCACCGCTCCAGTATTATGTGGTCAGAGAGCATTCCCCTGCGCCACCCTTGCGTAAACTAATACCAGCACGCACATCCCCTCTATCCTTGACCATCTTATTTCTTAGCATGTTAACACCATTTATAAAGTGTATGTCTGTTCTTTTATTTCTTCTTCCCTGTCTAAACTGTAAACTCCTTAGACTAGCGAACAGTTTACTTCCCTGTTGCTCAGAACTGGTACATAGATCTCAAGGAATATCTGTTAACTCAGTGAATAACTACATCATACTACTTATTTAGATTAAGACCATAATTAGGGTTTGAGGGAGCAAAGGTATTAGGGAGAAAGTATTGGACTGCTCTGAAGTGAACTGTGGTGTGCACGTCAAGCATAGTGCTCGAAGCAAGGCAGACGATGATTTCTTTCACCTAAAATGTTCAAACGAGACCCAGAGTCCAGGGGAGGCTGGCTGCTCTACTTTCCAAGGTCCTCAGGGGCTCTACAGTGTGGCCCTTGCTTCTTGATCCAAAACGGCGGGTTGAGAACCAGCTATGTGTCTTCACTCCAAAAGAAAGGCACAGAAAAACTAGTAAGAAAGTGAGAAATGACATAAGCAGATGGAGAACTAGTCCATGTCCATGGGTAGGAAGAATCAATACTGTGAAAATGACTGTACTACCAAATGCAATCTACAGATTTAATGCGATCCCTACCAAATTACCGATGGCGCTTTTCACAGAACTAGAACAAAAATTTTCACAATTCGTATGGAAACACAAAAGACCCCGAATGGCCAAAGCAGTCTTGAGAGAGAAGAACGGAGCTGGAGGAATCAAGCTTCCTGACGTCGAGNATGATCCAGTGGATGTTGGCAATTTGATCTCTGGTTCCTCTGGCTTTTCTATAACCAGCTTGAACTGGCTATAGAACTTGGAAGTTCATGTTTCACGTACTGCTGAAGCCTGGCTTGGAGAATTTTGAGCATTACTTTACTAGTGTGTGAGATGAGTGCAATTGTGTGATAGTCTGAGCATTCTTTGGTATTGCCTTTCTTTGGGAATGGAATGAAAACTGACATTTTCCAGTCCTGTGACCACTGCTTAATTTTCCAAATTTGCTGGTATATTGAGTGCAGCACTTTCACAGCATCATCTTTTAGGATTTGAAATAGCTCAACTAGAATTCCATCACCTCCACTAGCTTTGTTTGTAGTGATGCTTTCTAAGGCCCACTTGACTTCACATTCCAGGATGTCTAATTCTAGATGAGTGATCACACCATCGTGATTATCTATGTCATGAAGGTCTTTTTTTGTACAGTTCTTCCGTGTATTCTTGCCACCTCTTCTTAACATCTTCTTCTGTTAGGTCTATACAATTTCTGTCCTTTATCGAGCCCATCTTTGCATGAAATGTTCTCTGGGTATCTCTGATTTTCTTGACTATATCTCTAGTCTTTCCCATTCTGTTCTTTTCCTCTATTTCTTTGCATTGATCGCTGAGGAAGGCTTTCTTATCTCTCCTTGTCATTCTTTGGAACTCTGCATTCAAATGGGTATATCTTTCCTTTTCTCCTTTGCTTTTTGCTTCCCTTCTTTTCACAGCTATTTGTAAGGCCTCCTTAGACAGCCATTTTGCCTTTTTCCATTTCTTTTTCTTGGGGATGGTCTTGATCCCTGTCTCCTATACAATGTCATGAACCTCCATCCATAGTTCATCAGGCACTCTATCAGATCTAGTCCCTTAAATCTATTTCTCACTTCCACTGTAGTCATAAGGGATTTGATTTAGGTCATACCTGAATGGTCTAGTGGTTTTCTCCACTTTCTTCAATTTAAATCTGAATTTGGTAATAAGGAATTCATGATCTGAGCCACAGTCAGCTCCTGGTCTTGTTTTTGTTGACTGTATAGAGTTTCTCCATCTTTGGCTGCAAAGAATATAATCAATCTGATCTCGGTACTGACCATCTGGTGATGTTCATGTGTAGAGTCTTCTCTTGAGTTGTTGGAGGAGGGTGTTTGCCATGACCAGTGTGTTCTCTTGACAGAACTCTATTAGCCTTTGCCCTGCTTCATTCTGTACTCCAAGGCCAAATTTGCCTGTTACTCCAGGTATTTCTTAACTTCCTACTTTTGCATTCCAGTCCCCTATAATGAAAGGGACATCTTTTTTGGGTGGTTAGTTCTAGAAGGTCTTGTAGGTCTTCATAGAACTGTTCAGCTTCTTCAGCGTTACTAGTCGGGAATAGACTTGGATCACTGTGATATTGAATGGTTTGCCTTGGAAACAGAGATCATTCTGTCATTTTGGAGATTGCACCCAAGTACTGCACTTTGGACTCTTTTGTTGACCATGATGGCTACTCCATTTCTTCTAAGGGCTTCCTGCCCACAGTAGTAGATATAATGGTCATCTGAGGAAAACTCACCCATTCCAGCCCATCTTAGTTCGCAGATTCCTAGAATGTCAACATTCACTCTTGCCATCTCCTCTTTGACCATTTCTAATTTGCCTTGATTCATGGATGGACCTAACATCCAGGTTCCTATGCAATATTGCTCTTTACAGCATCTGACCTTCTATCACCATTCACATCCACAGCTGGGTAGTGTTTTTGCTTCGGCTCCATCCCTTCATTCTTTCTGGAGTTATTTCTCCACTGATCTCCAGTAGCATACTGGGCACCTCCCGACCTGAGTTGTTCATCTTTCAGGGTCCTATCTTTTTGCCTTTTCATACTGTTCATGGGGTTCTCAAGGCAAGAATACTGAAGTGGTTTGCCATTCCCTTCTCCGTGGACCACATTCTGTGAGACCTCTCCACCATGACCCGCCCGTCTTGGGTGGCCCCGTGGGCATGGCTTGGTTTCATTGAGTTAGACAAGCTGTGGTCCATGTGATCAGATTGGCTAGTTGTTGTGATTGTGGCTTCTGTCTGTCTGCCCTCTGATGCCCTCTCTCAGCACCTACTGTCTTACTTGGTTTTCTCTTACCTTGGACGTGGGGTTATCTCCTCACGGCTGGTCCAGCAAAGTGCAGCTGCTGATCTTCACCTTGGATGTGGGGAACTACTGTTTGCCAAGAAACTTCAAAAGTCACAATACTCCAGTGTGATAAAGAGAGGAGAATCTAAATAATTAGATTTTGCTTTGTTAAACAGTAATGATGTTTTTAATTAAATAAAACCTGAATTAAATTAAATAAAAACTGACAAAGTTGCTAGAATAGCTGGTTGTGAAAAGCCTATTTTGGTGACAAAATAGTTCACAGAGTAAAAATACCAGGGTAACACTGAAAATACCTATGGAATAAATAAATTTTCTAAAATTTACAGGAAAAATATCCACAGTCCAGTAAGTTTGGGAAAGGACAGTTGTTAAACACATTTCTTTACGACAGGACTTCTTGGATCTTGTGATAAGCTACTGTGGGTCATAGTGAGTCTCAGAGGAAACACGTAGTTTCTCAACTGTACCCAATCATAAAATCTCCATTTTCTTATAGCATCTAATTGGAAACTTTAAAAAATTTGCTTTTGGGGACGATCTTGGTGGCGAAGACTCTACGATGCCAATGCAAGGGGCCCAGTTCAGCCCTTGACCAGGAAACTTGACTCCATACGCCACAACAAAGACTGCAGACCCCATGTGCTGCAAGCAAGACCAAGCACAGCCAAACAGATACACAAATAAATAAAAAAAAAAAAAAAAAAAAAACCTTTTTCAAAGGCTAGCTCCTCAGCCTTCTCTTCTTTAGCAGGATTTTTTTTAGAAACAGTATTCTTCCTCGTGTGTCTCATAGTTTTCCGTCTTTGGGTCTTTGACCTCTCAAATATCCCTCCATGAAGTGCATGCATTTTCTTCTAAAATCATAAGGTGAGGAAAATAAACTTCCATAGCTCTTCATGAAGTAAATAATTAAGGTCATAGAAGTGATCGAAACATACTCACAGCTTAGAATTACAATTGGGTCAGTAAATTTTCCCTCTTAGCAAGTAGCTGCATCTATCCTTCATTCAGTTCCGCCACTGTCAGCATCCTAAGTTACCACTGTACATTGTCTAAGCTAAGAAATCAGCATTGTTATGTTAACGAAACGCCAGAACGTATTTAGGTTTCACCAGCTTTTTCACTGATGTCTTTCCTGCTGCAGGATCCAATCCTGGAAATCCCACTGCTTCATCGTCGCATTTCCTTGGTCTCCTCTTGTCAGTCAGCTCAGTCACTCAGTCGTATCCGACTCTTTGCGACCCCATGGACTGCAGCGCACCAGGCCTCGCTGTCCACCACCATCTCCCAGAGTTCACCCAAACTCCTGTCCATCGAGTCGCTGATGCCATCCAACCATCTCATCCTCTGCCGTCCCCTTCTCCTCCCACCTTCACTCTTTCCCAGCATCAGGGTCTTTTCAAATGAATCAGCTCCTCGCATCAGGTGGCCAAAGTATTGGAGTTTCAGCTTAACATCAGTCCTTCCAGTGAATATTCAGGACTGATTTCCTTTAGGATGGACTGGTTGGATCTCCCCACGGTCCAAGGGACTCTCAAGAGACTTCTCCAACACCACAGTTCAAAAGCATCAATTCTTCAGTGCTCAGCTNTGGTGTCATCTGCATATCTGAGGTTATAGAAATTTCTCCCGTCAATCTTCATTCTAGCTTGTGCTTCTTCCAGCCGAGCGTTTCTCATGATGTACTCTGCATAGAAGTTAAATAAGCAGGGTGACTATATACAGCCTTGATGTACTCCTTTTCCTATTTGGAACCAGTCTGTTGTTCCATGCCCAGTTCTAACTGTTGCTTCCTGACCTGCATACAGATTTCTCAAGAAGCAGGTCAGGTGGTCTGATATTACCATCTCTTTCAGAATTTTCAAGTTTGTTGTGACCCACATAGTCAAAGGCTTTGGCATAGTCAATAAAGCAGAAACAGATGTTTTTCTGGAACTCTCTTGCTTTTTCGATGATCCAGCAATGATCCAGATGAGACAGTCTATCACAATTATTTTTCATAAGTTTAATCATTTTGAGGAGACGTCCCTGGTGGCTCAGATGGTAAAGCGTCTGTCTACAATGTGAGAGACCTGGGTTTGATCCCTGGGTTGGGAAGATTCCCTGGAGAAGGAAATGGCAACCCACTCCGGTACTCTTGCCTTGAAAATCCCACGGACGGAGGAGCTTGGTGCAGGCTACTATCCATGGGGTCGCAGAGGGTGCGGCACGACTGAGCGACTTCACTTCCAGTTTGGGTTTGTGTGATGATTTTCTTTCCCTCATACGTAGCCTGGGCCTGTGGCCTTTAGACCACAGAGAAGCATATCTCATCACAGAATACGATGTGGGCGTGCCTTGGCGCTGGGCTGCCAGGGTCGCTGGTGAAGGCAGTGTCGGTCGCCCTTCCTGACTGAAAGGCGACCACTGTCCTGTTTCCATGATCTGTTCTTTAGAGATGAGTCACAAAGACCAGTCCACAGTCAAGGGCAGGGGGGCTGGAGGCCAAGAACTTTGAAAGCCAGTTCTGCTAGGACTGGAGCACATTTGACAAGAGAAGTTCCATTTATTTACAGTAAACTGGACATTGAAGAGTCAGAAGAGGATGGGAAACACAGTCGCTTTCTGCTATTTCCCAGACAAAGACTTCACTGTAAGAAGGGTACTTTGATCAAAATGTCTTTTTAGAGAGCTTACATGACTTGGGTAGTAAAGCAGCTTCTCTGTTCTCTCAAGAATCATCCAAAAGCCGTAAGGAGAATGCGAAACGAACTGTAAACTTCAACTTCTAAGAAATTAGAAGAAATTAGGAACACAAATCCACAACACATGAAGAACGACCAAATGCAGACAGAGTGACGCTCGGGGCAGATGTTGACAGACGCGCCTCCCCTGCAGCTCTCAGGCGGACTTGGCAAGAGAAGTCAGACCAGAGAAGACGTCAGAAAATTTAATGCACAGACATTAGAAAAGAGGTCAAACAACTAGCCATCCTTTACAGATAGGGAGTCTTTTCAAGTAAAACCCAAGTAATGCATTTAAAACATGACCCACGAGTGTATGGCACAAACCAAAACAATATTGTAATTATCCTTCAAATAAAAAGAAATAAATTAAGAAAAAAAATGCTGACTATTTATTTAGTAATGTGGCTGTGATGTTTTACATGTCAACTTGATGAGAGATGCCAAGAGATGCATGAATAGCTGGTTAAACATTATTTTTGGCTGTGTCTGGGGGGGGTCTCAGGAAGAGACCAGCATGTGAATTGCTGGACTCAGTGAAGCAGAAGGCCCTTCAGTGTCAGTGGGCGTCATCCAAGCCGGTGAGGCCTCAACAGAGCAAGAGGTGGAGGGAGGTTAAATGCCTGCTCTGCCTGTGTGTAGGAGGCCTGGCCCCAACCGCGGACCCCTGCGTGTTCGAGGCCTGGCCCCAACCGTGGCCCCCTGCGTGTAGGAGGTCTGGCACTGACTGCCCCTGCAGTCCTGGTTCTCAGGCCTCCACACTGGACTGCACTCTACCCCGTGGACTCTCTGGCATTCCGGTCTTTGACCTACACCACTAGCTTTCCTCAGTCTCTGGCTAGAAGATAACAGGTTACACGACTTCTTAGCATCTATGATCATCTGAGTAAATACTTTTTAAACAGATATATGTTGTTTCTCTGGAATTGATTAATACAGTAACAAGGCACAAAATTATAATAAAAGACTAGATAACCTTATAATGAAAAAAAAAAACACTACTTATAGAATACCAAAGGAAAAAAAGTACTTTATAATAAAGCTAAAAAGAAACAGTATATTAACAGACAGTTACACTGATATCCCTAATTAGAATAATCAACACCAAGCTATCAATTCTAAGTTAACTCCTGATTTAAAACATAGCCAATTATCAACCTACAAATGCAATTACAGGGAAAGGTCAGGAAGATTCAAATATTAACACAGAAACATAAATCCACACCAATGGCAAAATTACAGGAATGGAAACTCTACTGGTGGAAGCCAGGGGGTGGAAGACGGGAGAGTGGACTACAAGAGAGCGACGGGAGGGAGTCTGGAGTCATTGGCCACGGTGGCTGGACACACAGTTTCAAACATTTGTCAAAATCCACAGAAATGTACACTACAAGGAGTGAGTTCTACTGTATATAAGTCAACCAGAAAAAACCATATAACCCACAAGAATAGCCAAGAAATTCTGTAAGAGAAAGGTAATGAGACAGTACCTCAAAACATCACTCTACAATGATCTGAACAGTGTGGTGCAGGCCCCACGAAACCCGCTACAAAGCCCCAGAGTGAGCCCAAATGCATACACCACCTGCAAGTTAGAGAGTAAATCTGGAGTTTTAAACACGTGGTACTGGGTATAGCATATTGGAAGGAAATAAAAAACAGGTCCTTACCTCCTACCTTCCATCAAAATAAATTCCAGATTGACTCTACTTGGATAAGGGGTATAAATCTGAAATTTAAGACTTTAAAGCGAACAGAAAAAACTGGGAGAATTATAATTATTAATAAGAAAGACCTTTGTTGGTACAACACAAAATGCAGCAGTCGTAAGTGACGGTTGAAGGCCCACAGGGACTCCCCTGGCGGCTCAGGGCTGGACCCCAGGGTCCCGACGCAGGGGCCGGGCTCGCCCCTGGCCAGGGAACAAGGTCCTACTTGCCCCAACCAAGATCAAAGATCCTGCATGTGGCAACTTAAGAACTTCCGTAGCCAAATGAACAAATTAAAAAAAAAAAAAAAGCCTACATAAAAACTATACAAAGATAAAAATTTCTGCAAGTATCAATACTTTTAAAAACAAAGCTCTATACATGTAATACTGGCCACATAACTGCCTCTGGGGGAGGACTAAAGAAACTCACACTACAAGCTTTATTATTTATGTGCAGTTAACTATAAAAATGGAGAAGGCGAAGGCACCCCACTCCAGTGCTCTCGCTGGAAAATCCCATGGGTGGAGGAGCATAGTAGGGTTCAGTCCACGGGGTCACGAAGAGTTGGACACAACTGAGTGACTTCACTTTCACTTTTCACTTTCATGCATTGGAGGAGGAAATGGCAACCCACTCCAGTGTTCTTGCCTGGAGAATCCCAGGGACAAGGGAGCCTGGTGGGCTGCCATCTATGGGGTCGTAGAGTCGGACTTGACTGAAGCGACTTAGCAGCAGCAGCAACTATAAAAATGAATTTTTTCATTGCTTAGTATATAAGAGGCTATTAAATTACATTACTCATCACTGATTTCATACCTCACATAATTATTTTGAAATGTATCCTCCAATCATCTGAAAATACGTCTCTTCTGCTGAGAAAACTCTGTCCCCTGAAACCATTCTTCCTAACAGGGCCATCTCAAATCCTACCTATCCAAAAGCTCTCCTCAAACTTGTGAACAGGTGTATTATATACACACAGAAAGAGAAAAGCAATAGAAGCTATGAGAAAATACAATGGCAAAATGATCAATTTAAAAAGTTATTTATTAAACAATATATTTAAGTCCAACATTATCAAATCCCTTTGAAACATCTATTCTGGGAAGAAGTATTCGGTCAAACTTTCTAAATGATAAGGGAAATGATTAAAATAGAACAGGCATGAGCAACATTTTTAGGCAAACAATAAAGCACATGGTAAATTTGGAGATAAAAAAACCCACACAAACATACAAACTAGTGAAGTAGGAAACCGAAATGTTTTGTATGTTTTTCAAATACTGCTGGTATACTCAAGCTGAGGGTCAAAATGTCTACATTTATGCTTATGAACAGCATATAAACACCTTTTTAAGGTACCATCCTTAGAGAAATAATTTTAGAATATGTATTGGGTGTATTAACTGTGCACATTTGGTAAACATGTTCTACATATGAATGTATTCACTTATACTCAATGAAAAAAAGGAAGTTATAATTTAAACATCTTGATTTGAGAACCATGGATTTGGTAGTTTTGTTAAATTCCAACAACATAATGACCAAATGTGCGATCAAAAAAGCCTTTTTTAAGCTGCCTCTGAAAACTTCAGCATTGGTTTCTATGGTTAACAGACACACACAAAAACAGGAAATAGAAGAGCCCTCTAGAAAAGCCTCTAGCCTTCAGCAGTCCCAAATGGTGCTATACGTTTCACTGGCAATAGTGGTTTTACCACAGGTTTGGCAGTAGCTTGTTTAAAACATAACTCTGTACCATAGTGTCAATCAAAGGCTCTAAAGCGTAATTGGCTTTGGCGGTTTGCACGGAGGCCATGGTGTGATGGGGCTGCCCGGGCTGCTCTGCTCCAGGAAAAAACCGGATGAGGTGGTTTTCTCAGGACGATAAAACACATTTTCCTAATTAGGTTTCCACCGTATAAATAATATAAATCAAATATCTAGAACTTGAGTCTCTACAAGAGGGGACTTTTTCTACCATCTTCCCAGCTGATGAAGTGCTGGTTCTGCGCCTCGCTCCGCACGCAGGGGGCTCGGTCCCCGGCCGTCTGTCTGCGCCCCGCTCCGCGCGCAGGGGCGCGTCCCGGCCGGCTCAGTCCGACGGGGACGGGGAGCGCGCGGCCCGGCGGCCGGCGGGGCTGGGGAGGGCGGGCGGCCCGCGGGCGCGCTCCCGGGCGTCCCGCCTGCGCTTGTGCTTGTGCTTGCGCTTGTGCTTCTTCCTCTTCTTCCTGTGCGCGTGGTGGTGGTGGTGGTGGTGCTCGCCGTGCCTGGAGGACGCGGGCTCCTGGCCGAACGCCGACAGCGGAGCTGCCGCGGCCGGGTGCACGCTCATCTCCAGAGGGGGCTGCTCTTTACCTTCAGGGTGAGAAACACTCAGATGAGCTCCTGTTGGTGACAAGGAAAGGGAACTCAAAGGGAGCTGGTGGCAGGACAGAAAAGACGACGGCTCCTCAGCGTTCATCGCGTCCATGGAAAAAACTAGGAATGGGAGAAGCATCCGACCGAGACATCCAATCAGTTACACAAAGGTGACTTGCCAGCACTGTGACCGACAAGTCAGTATTTCAATTCCTGGCAGTCTGTGCAAATTATGACACAGACCAGTGTGCTATCAAACCATCTTCTGAAAATTAACATTTAACAGTTTAAAGTGCTGTGAAGCAACGTGACTAGACGTGTGTGTCACAACACTGGTCAATGGAGACACAGCTCCGTAACCGCGGCTCTGCTCCGGGCTCGGGGCTGGGAGGGGCAGCTCTGCAGGCAGGCGTGGTCCCCCGCGCTCCGCAGACACAGAGCTGCTCCTAAAGCAACCGCGAGGGAAGCTGGGCGGCAGCCCTGCCTTCAGCACGCCTCAGGGAGCCCCTTTCCCACCGGCAGCCGCTCACTGTGTCACTGCCACGTTCTGGTAGTTTTTACAATATTTCAAAATATTTCCATCAGTGAAAAGACTGACTTCCCGAGGGCTCAGATGGTGGTCAGCATTTTTTGACTGAGGCATGGACACTCTGATAGATACAACCCCAGTGCACACTTGACAACAGTATGATAGAAACAACTTTCAGATGAAATGGGAAAACATTCAGCATGTATTTTGTCCCACCTAAAAATGGAGAAAATGTCTTTGAAGGATCTTTCTATTTCCAACGTTCTATCGACCCGGGGATCTATAATAGTGAGTAATGTACAGATTTTCCTGCTTCCTCCAGACCATGCAATCCTGAGGCCACACCCAGGGAATCTTCTCTCTCTGTGTTATCCTGGTTAATGGCAGCACTTTACATGCAGCCAACTAAGAAAAAGGGCTTCCCTGGTAGCTCAGTGGCTGAGAATCTGCCCACAATGCAGGAGATGCGGGTTTGATCCCTGGGCTGGGAACATCCCTTGGAGGAGGAAATGGCAACCACTCCAGGGACAGAGAAGCTTGGCGGGCTCCAGCCCATGGGGTCACTAGGGTAGGATGTGACTTAGCAACTAAATTACCGCCGCCAGGAAAATAACCTGGAAGAATCATCTCAGAGCCTCTCCCTTGTACACTAGTTGGTTACCAAGTCTCGTTTATTCTTACCAGAATCTCTTAAATCTGCCCCTCTATCCTGTCTGTACTAACTCAGACCACCGCATCTCACTGGGATCAGAGCACCAACCTCCGAACTGGTTCTCTGCCTGTAGAGTCTCACACTTGAACCCACGCCGTCCGCAGCTGCAGAGCAGTGCTTCTAAGCCCGGCGCGACTCTCCTCCCCAGGGGCTGTCTGACAGCATCTGGAGGCGCTCTGGCTGTCACAGTTAGAGTGGGACAGCCCCCAGCTGCAAGGAATTCTCAGGACCCAAAATGTCAACAGAGCCGGGGCTCAGAGGCCCTGCTGCACAGCTATGCTCCTAAAAGCCCTGACCGTGACTACTTGTTTAAAAACTCAGGTAGTTCTACTGACAGAACAAAATCCTTAAGACTTCAGTGCAGCAATTTCTGTGCGTGTGTGTACATATATATATATCTACTTCAATATGCATATACATATGTACACACACACATATATGTATTTACCCAAACTACACCAAATGTTTCACTAAAATGGACTCTAATGCAGGAGTTTCTTTTCTTTTTGAAAGCATAAATTCTCAGGGCTAATTTTGATCCAATCCAGCCCCAAGCCATGTTTTGTTTTTTTTTTTTTAACCAAAAGCAGCATCACCAGAGAATTTTTCTAAAGATCAACTTTTAGCACTAAGTTTACTGACAGTTTATAATCTGGATCTTGAGTTGATCTTGTCTTTCACCATTCCTTTCTATATGCTCTAGACTAGCCCTTTCACAACTCTGTGTATTTGTTTGTAAATGCTGTTCCTAGGCTTGGAATGGCCTTCCCTTATTTCTGGCCTGACCCGCATGTTCATTTAAAAAGTATCAGGAACTACAAGGGAACTGGGAAAGTGGTGGTGGACTGGACCTGATCTCAACTCTCCTGGAATTTACAGACTAGCAGAGAGAAGCAAGTATCCCCGGGGAGCACTAGCAGAAAGACAAAAGGCAAGAGTCCAGCAGGAGCACAGCTGGAGACCTCGGTTAGCAGGGCCGCGAGAGCGAATCAGAGACACACTGCTGCAAGGAAGTGACATTTAAACTGCAATCTGGAGGAGGAGGAAGGAGAGGAAAAAAACATTTAGGTTCTTCAATAATTTAAAACAGCTCAAACGTCATTTTGGAAGAAAGTTTTCACCAAACTTCCCCAAAAGAATTAGCTTCTACAACATGATACAGATGAAGAAATTAAGACCCAGAGACAGTAAGCACCTTGCCCCAGGTGGTGCTGGGAAATCTGAGCCCCAAAACCTAACAGCCCAGCGGCAGGGCCGAGCTGGGGCCGCCCGCCCGCGCGCCCGCGGTGCACACTGCGCACACCGCCTGTCTCTGGCCCCGCCCACGAGACGCAGCTCCTGGAGGGCGGGGCCTCACCGCTGTCGCCCAGGGCACCTCGCAGTATCCAGCATCCTCCACTTCCCCACACCTCTCGATGAAGGAATTAGCGTCACAAATTCACGTAACTGTTGCGTTTCTTTTTAAACAGGATGTCAGGTGAACTCAGCTGACCAAATGCAATTTAAAGGCCACTGATTTTGAAGGGAGAGGAATAAGCTAACACTTAGTTTAGAAACAGAAGCAAGCTGTTACAGGCCGTTCATTAAGCTGGTACTGGCGACTGTGCTTTCTTTCTTCGTGCCAGGTACTACTCCAACGTTTCGGGACAAGTGGATGTGCTTACATTCCCGTCCTCATAGATTACCCACACCGTACTACCACAAAATCACAGTTTTATATTCATGATGCTTTGAATGCTAACACCGTAACACAAAAAAAGGAAAGAGAGATTATATATAGGAGCTAGTTTGGGGACCTGGTATCTTTTGAAATAACTGGTGCCCAGAAAAAGAAACAAATTTCAGAGATATCTGATTTACAGTTAAATATGCTACTATATACTTTTAATTTTCACTTCAAATGAACTACATAACTATATTCTCAGTTCTATAAATATGAGAATACAAGTCCCTACCTAACAGAATACACATAGCCAAGTGACAGGGGAAGTAATAACGCCTCACAGATTCCTTTAACCCCTATTCATTACTTAGCCAAGCTACATCAACAGACTGCAAAGCTTCCCAACTGGCAGTCCGCAGTGCTTGGAGTCTGAGGTCCTTTTCTTCACCAAGAGACATTTTAGCATCCAATCCTAACACCTGCCAAGCTACTTGGATTGCACAAAAGCCAATGATTATACCGGAAACTGCACATCCCAGTAGAGGCAACTGCCAAGCGTACAAATGAGTGTCTTCTTTTCCAGGGGATACTATTAACCACTTCAAAAGTAAATCTCTTGTTTGGAGGTCTTACAACCCGCATTCAAGATATACCGACTATAAATCTTACATTTCTTGCATATCAAAACTACCAGGTATCATCTCAAAATGGCCAGTCAAAATGGCCATCATGAAAACATCCACCAACAATAAACGCTAGACAGGACGGGCACAGCATGTGAACCCTCCTACCCTGTTGATGGGAACATAAACTGGCACAGTCACGATGAAAAACAGTGTGAAGTTTCTTTAAAAACCTAAAAATATAGCCCTCCCCCTCCTGGGCACATGTCCACGGAAAACACGGCCTGAGAGGACACGAGCAACCCACGACCACCGCGGCGATGTTCACAGCAGCCGAGACAATGGAAGCAACCTAAATGTCCTGTTGACAGAGGAACAAATAAAGACGTGGTACACACACACAATGGAATATCACTCAGCCACTGAAAAGAAAGTAGTAATGCCATTTGCAGCAACATGGATGGACCTGGAGACAGTCATACTGAGTGAAGTAAGTCAGACAGAGAAAGAGAAATACTGTATGATATAGCTTATTTGCAGAATCTAAAAGGGATGATACAAAATGAACTTATTTACAACGCAGAAATAGACTGAGACTTGAGAACAAACTTCTGGCTGCTGGG
>SJYV01017491.1:0-37375 GCA_006410875.1 Neotragus pygmaeus | reverse complement strand
AGCGTTTCTCATGATGTACTCTGCATAGAAGTTAAATAAGCATGGTGATAATATACAGCCTTGACGTACTCCTTTTCCTATTTGGAACCAGTCTATTGTTCCATGTCCAGTTCTAACTATTGCTTCCTGACCTGCATACAGAAAAGCAAGAGAGTTCCAGAAAAACATCTATTTCTGCTTTATTGACTATGCCAAAGCCTTTGACTGTGTGCATCACAAGAAACTGTGGAAAATTCTGAAAGAGATGGGAATACTAGACCACCTAACCTGCCTCTTGAGAAATCTGTATGCAGGTCAGAAAGCAATGTCAAGATTCATGTGTTAAAGCTAAGTGCTAAAGTCTTTAGTGTGTTTCCTTCTGAAACACACTCTGTGAGCAACTGTTTCAATAAATGACGACAGCATACAGAGACACAGGCAACCAGCAGCCTGAGGCCTCAGAGAGCGCGCGCGCACACACACACACACGGGCAACCAGCAGACAGACACACACACACAGACACACACACACACACACACAGACACGGGCAACCAGCAGACACACACACACACACACAGACATGGGTAACCAGCAGCCACACACACACACACACACATACACACACGGGCAACCAGCAGCCACGCACACACAGAGACACACAGAGACACACAGACACACAGAGAGACAGACAGACACACACACATGGGCAACCAGCAGCCACACACACACAGACACACAGACACGGGCAACACACAGACAGACAGACACATAAAGACACAGACACAGATACACAGACAGACACACAGACGCAGANACACAGACACACAGAGAGACAGACAGACACACACACATGGGCAACCAGCAGCCACACACACACAGACACACAGACACGGGCAACACACAGACAGACAGACACATAAAGACACAGACACAGATACACAGACAGACACACAGACGCAGACACACACACACACAGACAGACAGACACGGGCAACACACACACAGAGGCAACACACACAGACACACACATACAGACACACAGACGCACACACACAGACACACACAAACACAGACAGACAGACAGACGGACACGGGCAACACACACACACAGACACGGGCAACACAGAGAGAGCGAGCGAAAGAGTGAGTGAGCGAGAGACAGAGAGAGAGAGAGAGACAGGCAGCCAGCAGCCAGGGCCTGAGACCCTACAGCGCTTTGCGGGGCTGCTTCTGTTCATCGTCTCCTACTCCTCCCAACTGGCCCCTGAGCTCCTCAAGGCAATAAACAGTTCCTCTTCTGTTTATATGATAAAAACATGGTTTATGTAAGCAAGATCCATCGGTTGGCACTGGGAAGCCTGACTAATGACTTTTGGAAAAACTATTTTTTAAAAATGACTTTGCTTATGTATCTTGTTTTTACTCCCTGTCCCTCGAAAATCTGAAGGCTGAGTCTCTCTTCATCAGCATCACTTGTTTACTCTATTTGGACAAAAATCTTCATTTTGTAAGAACAAGAACAGAGTAAACAGAAGACAATGTAAAACAGTCAAACTAGGGAACAATCGCATCTGAACGGGATTCTTTTGTAAACCTAAGTCCAATAAGTATGGAATAATTTAAAAGACAAAATATGTTAGTCTTCTAGGCATATACAGCATCAAGTCTTCATGACTGAGCATGAATGATCAATTCTAAAAACTGTCATGGGGAGGGTGAAAGGGGAAATAAGTTGACTATTTTATAAAATTATAAAGGTATAGATTTGATAGTTTCTAGGGAAGCTAACATTTTTCAAACTAGAATATTCTCAGAAAAAGCACTGCAAGGAAGGAGTAAAATGTTACACCATAGGTATCTTTAAACAGCCTAACACAGCGCTGGAGCAGCAAGCGGCCGAGAGGAGATACCCCAGGTCCGAGGTCCAGGAGCTGAGAGATGGCATCAGAGGGCAGACAGACAGAAACCACAGTCACAGACAACTAGTCAATCTGGTCACACAGACCACAGCTGTCTAGCTCAATGAGACTACGAGCCATGCCCGCGGGGCCACCCGAGATGGATGGGTCATGGTGGAGAGGTCTCACAGAGTGTGGTCCATGGAGAGGGGAACGGCAAGCCCCTTCAGTATTCCTGCCTTTGAACCCCGTGAACAGAATGAAAAGGCAAAAAGGTAGGATCCCGAAAGATGAACAACTCGAGTCAGCAGGTGCCCGACGCTACTGGAGATCACCGGAGAAGGAACTCCAGAAAGAATGCAGGGATGGAGTCAAAGCAAAAACAATACCCAGCTGTAAATGTGACTGGTGACAGAAGCAAGGTTCGATGCTGTAAAGAGCAACATTGCATAGGAACCTGGAATATCAGGTCTATGAATCAAGGCAAATTGGAAGTGGTCAAACAGGAGATAGCAAGAGTGAACGTCAACATTCTAGGAATCNGCAAGGTTCGATGCTGTAAAGAGCAACATTGCATAGGAACCTGGAATATCAGGTCTATGAATCAAGGCAAATTGGAAGTGGTCAAACAGGAGATAGCAAGAGTGAACGTCAACATTCTAGGAATCAGCGAACTAAAATGGACTGGAATGGGTTAATTTAACTCAGGTGATCATTATATCTACTACTGTGGGTAAGAATCCCTTAGAAGAAACGGAGTAGCCCACATAGTCAACAAAAGAGTCCAAAATGCAGTGAAGTGAAGTCGCTCACTCGTGCCTGACTCTTTGTGACCCCATGGATAGTAGCCTACACCAAGTTCCTCCGTCCATGGAATTTTCAAGGCAAAAAATACTGGAGTGGGTTGCCATTTCCTTCTCCAGTACTTCTCCAAAATGCCGTACTTGGATGCAATCTCAAAAATGAGAAAATGATCTCTGTTCGTTTCCAAGGCAAACCATTCAATATCACAGTGATCCAAGTCTATTCCCTGACCAGTAACTCTGAAGAACCTGAAGTTGGATGGTTCTATGAAGACCTATAAGACCTTTTAGAACTAACACTCAAAATAGATACCCTTTTCATCATAGGGGACTGGAATGCAAAAGTACGAAGTCAAGGAACAGGAGTAACAGGCAAATTTGGCCTTGGAGTACAGAATGAAGCAGGGCAAAGACTCACAGCATTAAGCCAAGAGAATGCACTGGTCATAGCAAACACCCTCTTCCAACAACACAACAGAAGGCTCTACACATGGACGNGAAGTCAAGGAACAGGAGTAACAGGCAAATTTGGCCTTGGAGTACAGAATGAAGCAGGGCAAAGACTCACAGCATTAAGCCAAGAGAATGCACTGGTCATAGCAAACACCCTCTTCCAACAACACAACAGAAGGCTCTACACATGGACGTCACCAGATGGTCAACACCGAAATCAGATTGATTATACTCTTTGCAGCCAAAGATGGAGAAGCTCTATACAGTCAGGAAAAACAAGACCAGGAGCTGACTGTGGCTCAGATCATGAAATCCTTATTACCAAATTGAGACTTAAATTGAAGAAAGTGGAGAAAACCACTAGATCATTCAGGTATGATCTAAATCAAATCCCTAACGATTATACAGTAGAAGTGAGAAATAGATTTAAGGGCCTAGATCTGATTGACAGAGTGCCTGATGAACTATGGAATGAAGTTCATGACATTGTACACAAGAGAGGGATCAAGACCATCTCCATGGAAAAGAAATGCAAAAAAGCAAAATGGCTGTCTAAGGAAGCCTTACAAATAGCTGTGAAAAGAAGGGAAGCAAAAAGCAAAGGAGAAAANTTAAATGAGAGTCCTCTGCTCTTAACTTGGAGGGTCCACTTCGATGGCTCCCTCTCAGACCCACCCCAGGCCCTTGCAAACAGCATCAGTGGATCCCAGCATCAGTGGATCCCAGCATCAGTGGATCCCAGTCGTGTCAGTGTTAGTTGCTCAGTCGTCTCCGACTCTGCGACCCCACGGACTGTAGCCCACCAGGTTCTTCTGCGCATAGAATTCTCCAGGCAAGAATACCAGAGTGGGTCGCAGTCCCTTCTCCAGGGGATCTTTCTGACCCTGCATTGCAGGAGATGGAGCCAGTGGATCCCAGCTCCCCTGCAGATGAGTACAGGGTTCTGGGGCTCAGAATCCTCCTCAACAGAGCCTCAGCCGCACTTCTCAGTGACCGGCCATCGCACAGGGTGCTGTCCCTCATCTCCGTGGTCTGGAGGGAACTTTCAGTGCTAATGTATATATATGTATGGTTATGATGAAGCACAAAGCACTGGCAGCTCACGGTTTAAAGACAAAAGAAGGTCGTGTTGGGAAACACAATAATATGAGAAGAGACAAACGGGGCTGTTCTCCTACAGCTTTAATTCTGGGGACTTAGAATGAGTCCCCTCTGCATCGGGAGCCCCAGCCTGTAGCCTCTCGCTGGAGCCTCCGTTTTGCTTCTCTTTGGCAGAAGTTTCCTTTCTCTCTTTCCCCGCTCTGGCCAGACTGTGTCCTCAGCTGTGTCTTCACATTCCACACGCCGTCCCGCCCGCCTGCAGCTCCTCGTGTTCCTCTTCTTCCCAGAAAAAGGAGAGCCACAGGCCATGAAGATGGGAGGGGGGTGGTTTTTTTTTTTAACCTATGGATGTGAACCATATTGAAGAACACAGCCATGTACATCTTCCCTTCTTAGTCCTAAGTGGAGGGAAATGCCTCTGTTTTCCTCTGCTGTCTGTTTTGCCCAAATGCTTTGACATCCCTCTCCAGTCCCGCAGTAACTAACATGTAACAGCACATGCTCCTCCCAACGGGAGGGTGAACAGCCTAGTATCACCTAGGCTACAAACTTGTGGGTTTACATCCTCATCGGCAAACTCAGGATACTTTCCCATCTCTCCCTGACCATGACACCGTCTTCTTTTGTCTTCTATCCTATCAACTACCTGCAACTCCTTAAAAGTAAGAAGTGGAAAAAGTTTAAAACAGAGAAACTCATTCATTTACTCATAGACAAATTATTTAAATACTGTCCAACCTTCTTCAAGAAAAAACAAAAAACAAAGCTCGGTTAAAAGACAAATAGTACCTAGTATTATTTTGTCTGCTTTTAACTTTTAAAAAGTGTATGTCTTTCATTCTGCATTTGGCATTTACCCATATTGGTGTACGTGCATGCTAAGTTGCTTCAGTTGTGTCTGACTCTTTGTGGTCCTATGGACTGTAGCCCTCCAGGTTCCTCTGTCCATGGGATTTCCCAGGCAAGAATACTGGAGAGGGTTGCCATTTCCTTCTCCAGAGGATCTTCCCAATCCAAGGATCGAACCCAGGTCTCTTATATCTCCTGTGCTGGCAGGCAGATTCTTTACCACCAGCGCCACCTCTGGCACCATTTGATAACACATTTTATGAATCTGCCTCAGTTATTTATCCCTTCCCCTGCTGGTATGTATTGAAGTTGTTTCCAACTTTTCACTATTACAATACTGCTACAATAAACATCAATGAGCATCTAAAAATATAGACAAAACCAGTACAAGAAATAGCCTATTATATTTAGCCCCTGTCATCACGCCCAGCTTAAAAAAAAAAAAGGTTTGTATTTGGGGTGTGAATACCCTCCTCCAAATGAGATGGGCGTGTGACTCTTGCAGTCTGTACCCTGGCCTCGTCTCTTGCTATAGAATTGCTCTTTAGAAAAGGCAGTTTGGATCCTGCAATGTCCCTGCAATGATCACAGCCTCGGAGAGGAAGGAACTATGTATCTTTGAGGGAGCTGAAGGAATGAAAAGGAATTTAGATGCTTTTTAGAGAGAAGGAATGGAAAGTGTAAAACACAGGAGAGAGATTTCAGTTTTAATTAGGTTCTAAGTGCCTGATCGAGTACTCAGGGCTCACATTAGCTTTGTTTTATTACTGTAACTCTATACATGAGGCTTTCCCCATTTCACAATTTGAGGAATCTCTGTCTTAGGAAGATTCAATAACTCGTCCATGGTTACACATCAACTAGCTGTCAGAGCGAAGATGTGAGGCCCAGAGTTGAAAGCAGAAAGAATAAAGAGCTGATTGGAATAATGGACTCACCAAGACTGCTGAGGTGAGCAAACGATATGACAGTGGGTCCACATCGAGGAGAAAAGGAAATCCAACTGGGTGCCCAGGAAAAGGAGCCACTCAAAGCACACTGGGAGAACGCAGAGCAGATTGAGGGAGATGTCAGAGGCTGCAGTGAAGTGAGTTCTGACCTGGAAGTGCAAGAAGGCTGACATGCAGCTGAACGAGGAAGGGCCTTGAGAATATCTTGACTCAGGCTTGGCCTGGGGTGAAGAGAGGAAGGACCGAATGACCAAAGGATTGAGGAGATTCAGAGTTAAGTAGGCATTGTTTGATGTTTCCTGAGAGCTCAGTTGGTAAAGAATCTGCCTTCAATGCAGGACACCCCGGTTCGATTCTTGGGTAGGGAAGATCCCCTGGAGAAGGGATAGGCTACACACTCCAGTATTCTTGGGCTTCCCTGGTGGCTTAGCTGGTAAAGAGTCCTCCTGCAATGTGGGAGACCTGGGTTTGATCCTTGGGTTGGGAAGATCCCCTGGAGAAGGGAATGGCTACCCACTTGAGTATTCTGGCCTAGAGAATTCCAGGGACTGTATAGTTCATGGGGTTGTAGAGTCAGATGTGTGATGGAGCGACTTTGACTTTCTTTCNTTTCAAATCCTGAAAGATGATGCTATGAAAGTGGTGCACTCAATATGCCAGCAAATTTGGAAAACTCAGCAGTGGCCACAGGACTAGAAAAGGTCAGTTTTTATTCCAATCCCAAAGAAAGGTAATGCCAAAGAATGCTCGAATTACCACACAATTGCACTCATCTCACACGCTAGTAAAGTAATCCTGAAAATTCTCCAAGCCAGGCTTCAGGAATACGTGAACTGTGAACTTCCAGATGTTCAAGCTGGTTTTAGAAAAGGTAGAGGAACCAGAGATCAAATTGCCAACATCCACTGGATCATGGAAAAAGCAAGAAAGTTCCAGAAAAACATCTATTTCTGCTTTACTGACTATGCTAAAGCCTTTGACTGTGTGGATCACAAAAAACTGTGGAAAATTCTGAAACAGATGGGAATACCAGGCCACCTGAACTGCCTTTTGAGAATCTACATGCAGGTCAGGAAGCAACAGTTAGAATTGGACATGGAAGAATGGATTGGTCCCAAATAGGAAAAGGAGTACATCAAGGCTGTATATTGTCACCCTGCTTATTTAACTTATATGCAGAGTACATCATGAGAAATGCTGGGCTGGATGAAGCACAAGCTGGAGTCAAGATTGCTGAGAGAAATATCAATAACCTTACATATGCAGATGATACCACACTTATGGCAAAAAGTGAAGAAGAACTAAAGAGCCTCTTGATGAAAGTGAAAGAGGAGTGTGAAAAAGTTGGTTTAAAACTCAACATTCAGAAAACTAAGATCATGGCATCTGGTCCCATCACTTCATAGGAAATAGATGGGGAAAACAGTGGCAGACTTTATTTTTGGCGGCTCCAAAATCACTACAGATGAAATTAAAAGACGCTTACTCCTTGGAAGGAAAGTTATGACCAACCTAGTGAGCGAGTGAAGTTGCTCAGTCATGTCTGACTCTTTGCGACCCTATGGACTATAGCCCGCCAGGCTTCTACGTCCGTGGGATTCTCTAGGCAAGAATACTGCAGTGGGTTGCCATTTCCTTCTCCAGGGGATCTTCCAAACCCCGGGATTGAACCCAGGTCTCCCGCATTGGAGGCAATGCTTTAACCTCTGAGCCATCAGGGAAGCCTTGACCAACTTAAACAGCGTATTAAAAAGCAGAGACATTATTTTGCCAACAAAGGTCTGTCTAGTCAAGGCTGTGGTTTTTCCAGTGGTCATGTATGGATGTGAGAGTTGGACTCTAAAGAAAGCTGAGCACAGAAGAATTGATGCTTTTGAACCATGGGAGAAGGTTGGAGAAGACTCTTTGAGAGTCCTTTGGACTGCAAGGAGATCCAATCAGTCTATCCTAAAGGAGATCAGTCATGGGTGTTCACTGGAAGGACTGATGTTGAAGCTGAAACTCCAAAACTTTGGCTACCTGATGCGAAGAGCTGGCTCATTTGAAACGACCCTGATTCTGGGAGAGATTGAAGGCAGGAGGAGAAGGGGATGACAGAGGATGAGATAGTTGGATGGCATCACTGATTCGATGGACATGAGTTTGGGTGGACTCTTGGGAGTTGGTGATGGACAGGGAGGTCTGGCATGCTGCAGTCCATAGGGATGCAAATAGTTGGAGACGACTGAGTGACTGAACTGAACTGTGCTGAAATGGCATAATAGGGGACAATTTTTACCCCTCTTTTCTACAATTTCAAAGTTGTATATAATAGGAGCATATTATTTTTGAAATAGCAAAAAGTGTAATTTTAAAAGTCTTTAAGTCAAAGCAATTTTAAGGAAGAAATATGGAGCTGGAGAAAGCAGGCTCTGTGACTTAAGACTACACTCCAAAGCGACAACAAACGAAATAGTATGGTGCTGGCACAAAGACAGAAATATCAATCAACAGAACAGGATGAACGTCCAGAAATAAACCCTTGCGTCTACAGTCAATTAACCTATGACAAAGGAGGGCAGAATATACAAGGGAGAAAAGACAGTCTTTTCAATAAGTGGTGCTGAGAAAACTGGGCTCCCTATAACAGAATGAAATTAAACCATTCTCTAATACCAAATACAACAGCAAACTCAAAATGGATTAAGGATATAAATGTAAGACGAGATACCGTTCCACGCTGAAGATTAGGAAGGGAGGCGGTGAGGAGATACCCCTCGTCCAAGGTAAGGAGCAGCGGCTGTGCTTTGCTGGAGCAGCCATGAAGAGATACCCCATGCCCAAGGTAAGAGAAACCCAAGTAAGATGGTAGGTGTTGCAAGAGGGCATCAGAGGGCAGACACACTGAAACCATACTCACAGAAAACCAGTCAATCTAATCACACTAGGACTACAGCCTTGTCTAACTCAATGAAACTAAGCCATGCCTGCGGGGCCACCCAAGACAGGCAGGTCATGGTGGAAAGGGCTGACAGTGCATGGTCCACTGGAGAAGGCAATAGCAAGCCACTTCAGTATTCTTGCCTTGAGAACCCCATGAACAGTACGAAAAGGCAAAATGATAGGATACCAAAAGAGGAACTCCCCAGGTCATTAGGTGCCCAATATGCTACTAGAGATCAGTGGAGAAATAACTCAAGAAAGAATGAAAGGATGGAGCCAAAGCAAAAACAATACCCAGCTGTGCATGTGACTGGTGATACAAGCAAGGTCCGATGCTGTAAAGAGCAATATTACAGGAATCTGGAATGTCAGGTCCATGAATCAAGGCAAATTGGAAGTGGTCAAACAAGAGATGGCAAGGGTGAACGTCGACATTCTAGGAATCAGCGAACTAAAATGGACTGGAATGGGTGAATTTAACTCAGATGACCATTATATCTACTACTGCGGGCAGGAATCCCTCAGAAGAAATGGAGTAGCCATCATGGTCAACAAAAGAGTCCGAAATGCAGTACTTGGATGCAATCTCAAAAACGACAGAATGATCTCTGTTCGTTTCCAAGGCAAACCATTCAATATCACAGTTATCCAAGTCTATGCCCCAACCAGTAATGCTGAAGAAGCTGAAGTTGAACGGTTTTATGAAGACCTACAAGACCTTTTAGAACTAACACCCAAAAAAGATGTCCTTTTCATTATAGGGGACTGGAATGCTAAAGTAGGAAGTCAAGAAACACCTGGAGTAACAGGCAAATTTGGCCTTGGAATGCGGAATGAAGCAGGGAAAAGACTGATAGAGTTTTGCCAAGAAAATGCACTGGTCATAGCAAACACCCTCTTCCAACAACACAAGAGAAGACTCTACACATGGACATCACCAGATGGTCAACACCGAAATCAGATTGATTATATTCTTTGCAGCCAAAGATGGAGAAGCTCTATACAGTCAACAAAAACAAGACCAGGAGCTGACTGTGGCTCAGATCATGAACTCCTTATTACCAAATTCAGACTTAAACTGAAGAAAGTAGGGAAAACCGCTAGACCATTCAGGTATGACCTAAATCAAATTCCTTATGATTATACAGTGAAAGTGAGAAATAGATTTAAGGGCCTAGATCTGATAGATAGAGTGCCTGATGAACTATGGAGTGAGTTTTGTGACATTGTATAGGAGACAGGGATCAAGACCATCCCCATGGAAAAGAAATGCAAAAAAGCAAAATGGCTGTCTGGGAAGGCCTTACAAATAGCTGTGCAAAGGAGAGGCGAAAAGCAAATGAGAAAAGGAAAGATGTAAGCATCTGAATGCAGAATTCCAAAGAATAGCAAGAAGAGATAAGAAAGCCTTCTTCAGCGATCAATGCAAAGAAATAGAGGAAAAGAACAGAATGGGAAAGACTAGAGATCTCTTCAAGAAAAAGAAAATGATAGAATGATCCTAGACAGAACACTCTATGACATAAATCACAGGAATATCTTTTTGTATCCTTTCCTAGAGTAATGGAAATATAAGCAAAAATAAATAAATGGGACTTAAAAGCTTTTGCACAGCAAATCAAAAGACAACCTACAAGAATGGGAGAAAATATTTGCAAACTATGTGACTGACAAGGGATTAATTTCCCGAATATACAAACAGCTCACATAGATCAGTGTCAGAAAAACAAACAGTTCAGTTAAAAAACTGGGCATAAAATCTAAATAGACACCTGTGCAAAAAAGACATACAGATGGCCAACAGGCACATGAAAAATGTTCAATTAATGTTCACTAATTATTAGAGACATGTAAATAAAAACTAAAATGAGGTATCACCCCACTCCAGTCGGAATAACCATCATCAAAAGTCTACATACATTAAATGCTACAGAGGGTGTGGAGAAAAAAGAACCCTCCCAAGGTACTGATGAGAATATAAATTAGTAGAACTACTATGGAGAACAGTATGGAGGTTCCTTAGAAAACTAAATAGAGTTACCGTATGATTTGGCAATCCCACTCCTGGGCATGTATCTGGAGAAAAGCATAATTCCAAAAGATACATGCACTCCAGTGTTCATCAGCAACACCACTTACAATGGCTGAGACACGGAAGCAATCTAAATACCCAGTGACGAATGAATGGATGGAGACGTGGACTACAATGGATCCCTACTCAGCCGTAAGAAAGAACAAGTCACGCCATCTGCAGCAGCACGGACGGCCCAGAGATGAGCACACTGAGCGAAGCAGGCCAGAGAGAGAGCAGTGTATGGTGTTATTCACATGTGCTATAGATGTGCACCAAGGAACTTGTTTAGAGAACAGAAACAGACCCATGGACAGAGAAAACAAATCTGTAGTTACCACAGGGGAAATGGGGGAAGGCATAGACTAGGAGCTTGGGATGAACATATACTATTATACAGAAGACAGACAACCAGCAAGGACCTACTGTGTATACAGCACAGTGATCAACACCCGACACTGTGTTATCACCCATAGAATCTGTAGAAGAACGTATACACATTTAACAGATCACTGCTGCACGTCTCTGAAGCTAACAGAACAGTGTGAATCAAAAATAATTCAAAAAAATATACATGCAGCTTGTATTTGAAGAAAGAAGTCTGATAGATAATACAGGAATGAACAGAAAGCCCTCAGATCTGTAGTTTGATAAAGAAACTGAATGAAGCTCACAGATTCGTTCTTGAGCAAAGTAACGACGACAGTAACGGTACTTCACCTGCTCCCTTCCGTGGGAGTTCCACATTCCACTGGGGCTTCGTGGTGGCTGCGCCGTCACAGCCTGCCGAGTGCTGGGCTACCAGAGCAGAGTGCGAGCTAGCTGGCCGATGCCTGGAGAGCCCTGAGAGGCACAAAGAGGGAAACCGGGGATTTCTTTACTTCCCAGAAGAAGAAAACAGTCTACCTTAAAACCAGTATCAGTTCAAGAGTAAAACTCTAATAATAAAAAGAATATTATTTTTTAAAGCTACTGAAGATCCCATTTGATTTAATCCTTTGTCATAGTTCCAATATACTTAAGTTTGAGAAAAATAAACATTCAAGAAAGTTCACCTGACTGAACTGCTGAACATATAAACTGGAGTCTACATTTTGGAGCAGAACCATGTCATGTCACGTTTTTTATTATTTATGTGGAACTTTGCATACAGTGAAGCATGCCTGTTCTCCCCAAAACTTATTAATAAATTCCATTACAATATGTAACTGACAGATGAAAACAATTTAGGGATTATAAAGATATTTGAAACATGAAACGTTATAATCGTAAAACATGAAGAGCACTGTCGTACCAGGATACCCAGGTTCTAATGCCAAATCATCCCAAAATTAGATATACAGTCCAGGTAAGACAGTTCTTTCTTTGTGTCTCATTTTCATTTGTCACACGGAAAAGTCTAGAATTTGGATCTAGCACTGAGTTGGCTATTACTTGGGTATGTCATTGAGGGCAAATTATTTTAATATATCTCTGCTTAAATTTACTTATCCATAAATTGGACAGAATAGAAAAATAATTGTTAATGATTTGATTATGATTATGAAAGCCAAAGAATTCATGACCTTTCAGTTTTAAAATATAATTAGGTTCATATTCTCTTTGATGCCAATTCTCAAATTCTACTGGTTCATCCCAGGTTACTAGATAGTAAAAAGTAATTTAGGTCTTACAAACAAAACTAAACAAAAAACCAAACAAAAAGTATATGAAGGTGGGTAAGGGAGAGCTGCACAAATATAACATGTTTTCAAAAAACCATTCAAACACAAAGATCATAAAAGATAACCACATCCAACGTGAGGTATAAACAGCATTTTCCAGTAAAAAGAAACAGGAACACTACCTACTCCTAACACATAAAGAAAAATAGTCATATTCATAATTAAAGAAATACATCATAAACTTGAATTATAATCATAATCATTTAAAATGGTAATTATAGTTAAGTATCAAGTTACCACAATGACAATAAAACCGTATATGAAGTACAAAGTATGATGATAAATATTGATGAATTACATCTTTATGTATCAATATGGGTGAGTTTCAGCAGCATAACACTGAGTGAAAAAAGCCAAGTCATATTGAGAATCACACAGTTTTCACATAATTCAAAAACTAAAGGCAAAGTAAACATATAGACCATGTGTCTGTGTGGTACACGTACAGAAAAGCAACAGAATGGTGAAGGAAAAACAGCTGAGCCACCACTTGCTTGCTCGCAATGCACAGACAGGTGAACAGCATCAGGAGAGAAGCAGAGAGTGGCCACAGAATGGAGAATGCCACACAGGTTAACGGTGGGTGGCGGGTTCACCAAGACCTGCTTTATTACTTACTATATTTCACAACTACAAGCAAGTTACACCAAAGCTTCATTTTTGAAAACCTGAAAACGCTGGCGACATGAACTAGGTATAATCTCTTCAAAAAGCATTATGGTCATAACACCAAGAGCATGAAAATCTTCTAAAGATAAGCACCTGACAGTAAAGCTGAAATTAGCCTTTTTACCAAAAATATATTTTAAGGGATTTATCCTAAGCATAATTTGACAAAAAAAGAAGCTTCTTTATGAAGACACTCAGAGAGAATTACTCGCATAAAAATAAAATCTGAAACAAATGCCTGCCCACAGGGAAATAATAAGGTAGATTAAAGTATATGAACTCGACACTGCCTCGGGTAATATTTTCAATAGAAAAGATTATGATGTTTGAGAGATGTATGCAAAAATCTATAATATGACATATTACATGAACAAGCAGTCAAGAAAATAAAGTAGTTGCGTTATGGGCTGCATTAGTTGTAGTCAAGAAGTTTTATATATAATTACAGTTACATTATTCTTAAAAAAACAGATCTCTTATTTTATTTTGAGGTTAAGTCTAAACTTCAAAAAACAAAGAAACAAAAAACAGAAATTAAAGCTACTGGAAGGAATCTGATGAACAAATTTTTTTCAAAAAACAGATATAGAAGTAAGCCAAATATTTAAAAAGAAACAAAACAAAGTAGAAAATCAAAATACTTAAAAAATATTTATTCCTTTGCTGATATGTGTTATCTGATACAGTCTAGTATTTTATACTGGCTACCTCTAAACTTTATAGTTATTCTCTTGACAATAAAGCAACACACCCTCAAACAGTGGTATCGTGTGAACTCTCCACCACCCCAGTGAAGGCAGTACACCATCCTACCTGGAGTTGATGGCCTTTCAAGCATGTTTAAATGATGGGAAATGAATGCCTGGCTATCATGAACAGTATCCATATCAATCTCTTCCTCGTCTTGAGAACTGGAAAACTGTAACAAACAAACAAACAAAACAAAGGAGGAAAGAAACCACTGTATCACTTTATGTCTGGATTTCTGCTCTCAGGAGAAGCAGCAGCAAAGCCACAGGCTATAGCCCCAAAACATTTAAAAGGAAAATTAGTCTCTTTCCCAAAAAGCATTAAGAGAAAGAGAAGGTGGTGCGGCCCAGCCTCCAAAGAAGCTGACTGGGATGACTGGAAGTGCACCAGCGGCTGAGGCCTGCCCTGCGCTGTGGCGAGAAGCAGTCCGCTGTGTAGGCTGTGCACACAGAGCTCCTCCCCCAGACAGAGAAGACGCGTGTGGCAGCGGGAGTCTGACCGTCGGCTGGAGCGCCTTAGACGGACACGTGAGTTCTTTTTTGACTTGGGCTGTGCCCCCTGTTCCTGCGAAGGGAAAGCCACTGCGGCGGTCACGGGGGCAGAGAAGGTGAGCGCCCTACGCTGCTCATACAGGGGCAGCCTGTACGTCTTACTCTGATTTTGAGTCTGACTTTACTGCTATCCTCATTCTTCTCCAGTATTTGACCAGGCTCTAGTGGGGGCCCCAGTGCTGGGTCAGCCTTCCTCTTCACTCCCTGCTGATGAGCTGACATATTACATGAGGCTTCCTTGGCAAGGTGATCATCTTCCTGTGGCAATATTCAAGATCAAAATTAGATTCCTGAAGACAAGTAGCTCATGTCATACTGAAAACTAAGGCCTACAGCAAGCATGCAGGCTAGACCTGCCCAGGGCCTGAAAGCGGTCAGCAACGGGCTAGGAATGCACCTCACCCTCCCAGCCGCTACTCTTTCAGCAACCATGCAGGCTAGACCTGCCCAGTGCCTGAAAGTCGTCAGCAACGGGCTGGAGACGCGCCTCACCCTCCCGTCTGCTGCTCTTTCTGGGAGGAGAAGGGAGGTATGAAAGGGAACTTTTAAAACTTTCCCGAGCATATACCTTTTGGTGTCATTTTCTGGATACATCAACATATACGGACAAGAATTACAAATATATTCATTTCCATTGGCTTATAATAGTCAGATACAAAAGAGCTCTTTAACGAGACTTTTTTTTTCCCTATGAAAAGATCTGTCTTACTTTTTCATAACCCAAACTCTAGGATACATTTTAAATTTACAAAAATAAGTATGATTATATTTCAGAAAATCTAGGTGAATAATTTCTTTTAAATGACTGTTACTAACTAGCATAAAGGGAAATTTAAGTTTTAAAGTGTCAAAACACCAGTAGGGTATTGCCAGGCAAGTAATCTGGTCTAAATACTGGTGAAAAATGAAGCCTGAAGCACTGGGGATATTGTGTGACCAATGAGCAAGAGGCTCCTGGAAAATTTTCTTTAAATCACAGTGAAATAATTGATATGGATCCTGAAGGTCTTTCTACAATAAAGTCTCATAATTTCATAATGCATAGTTGGAAATAAAAATTTTTGTAAAAGCAAACACACATATATATAAACTAAAAAACACATAATGCATTTCTCCTCCCCCAATCAGCAGAGTACATGTTCACTGGATCATTCATTATTATCTACTCATTTACTAATGATTCAATAAGCAGTTGTCAGGCATGTCTCATATGTTTAGAATGAGGCTATTAATGCAAAGTAGCAAAAAAAAAAAGAGAAAAGTCAAGGTCCTGTGTTCCAAACAGCCTGCCACGACAGTGTGCAGATGAGTTCGGCTAACACGTAATTGGCTAAATGTTCAGTTCTCTGCTACTCATAGGAGACCCTTTATGCTCAAGCACAGAAAGTCACTGTCGTCCCAAGAGCAGGGAGTGGCCTGGCGTCACAGCGTCTGCACGCTGCCGTTACGCAGCCATCAGCAGCGCTCCAGAAGCGTCAAGTGCTAAGACAGTGTCAGCCAGCACTTCTTAAAATGGTGCGAGAAGCTGTGAGTGGCTCTAAAATCCTCTAGCTCTGAAGAAACAACTCTCTTCTTGGGAGCTCTAAATAATAAACTGTCGCTACTTTTGCCACACTGCGTGTGCTTCTTACAGGGTTCTGGGGTCCAGCCAGCTGTGCGTGGCTGCTCGGGTTCACTGTCGCTTCTTGGTTGCCTGCGATGGCCTCTGGAATGATGGTTGGATTCAGGACAGCTTTTTTCTCTTTCAAATTAAGGACCAAGCCAAGCTCTGGCAAGGGTAAGCAGGAAGGTCTACTGAGGCCAAAAAGGGTGAAGTACAAGTCCACAGCCCCACACCGCAGCCTCCAGTCGTGTGAAGTCCCTAGGAAGCAGTCAACAGCAATAACAAAAGGTCAGTGTGCACATCTATCCATACATGTTCAGACGTCCAGAACCTGTACAAACGGAAGGGAAGAGAGGATTATGATGCCCAACAGGAGCCGCCTACTGACGAAGGCCTCAGTGGCAAGCCCTCTACTGTAAAGATGCTTCCTACCTTAATTAGCATCAGGTACCTACACACTGTCACAAAAACCATAAATGTTCTAAGGAAATACTGAATTTTACAACTGAAAAATCTAATTCTTTCATTCTCCTACAAAATAAAAATTAGACACCTACCATATTTAAAATCTGAAAGTAATAAATTTGAGCATTAGAATTTGTTTCCAGGAGTAGCGTTCATGAGGCTATTCCTCATGAACGTTCACAGTGTGCCATCTTCCTAACATACTATTAAAGAAGAAAGTCAGACAAGGTGAACAGGGAATGAATGAATGTGGAGCGGTTAACCAAGGAGGAGGAATTAAAAGGAAGATTTAAAGCCAGAAAAAAAGCACCATTTGTGGAGCATTAGACTTGTACTGGGCTTTCGTGGCGGCTCAGATGATAAAGAATCTGCCTGTGATTCAGGAGACCTGGGTTGGATCCCTAGGTTGGGAAGATCCCCTGGGAAGGGAATGGCAACCCACTCTAGCATTCTGGCCTGGAGACTCCCATGGAGAGAGGAGCCTGGTGAGCTCCAGTCCACGGGGTCACAGAGTCAGAACTGGTCCACATTCATTCATTCCCTGTTCACCTTGTCCAGTTCTCTTCTTTAATAGCATGTTAGGAAGACGGCACACCAAGAACCTTCATGGACCCTACTGAACCCCATACTGGAAACGAATTCTAACACTCAAACTTACTACTTTCAGATTTTAAATATGGTAAGAAACCAAACAACACAATTCTAACCTTAGATTTATTGTAGAAGAAGTGTTTGTTCAATACCTACATATTTGTGCTCTTCTACTAGCAAAGTGTTAAAAAATAAATAAATAAATAAAAAGCAGCAAACCACAGGGATGGCCACAGGCTGGTAACGGAGCTGGGGACATGTACTGGCCAGAGGAAAACTGCATCTGCAGAAACTCAGCCCAAGGCGGCTGAGACTTCGCAGCTTCTCTGATGAATGTCCCTGTTTTCACCTCCGAAATCAGGGTTGTGGTCTCAGAGTATACCTCACCCCACAGCAGTGGCAGACCAGAGCATGGGAACGCCTGACTTCCCACTTGCCTGAGTCCCCCAGTGGGACATTCCAGGTAGACACTGCCACCACACACAGCTGCCAAGATGAGATCATCACCTGGGCTTAGATAATGACTATGGTTTCTAGCCAAAATTTAAAATGGCCTAGTGAATTTAAAACGGGTGAGAAGAAATATTCTTCTAGACAACAAAAATAAACCATATAAGTAATTTTGGCCAAGAACTAGGGTTTCAGAAGACTACCACGATGTTTTAAAAAAGAGGAACAAAAAGGAAAGACATTGCTACAGTAAATTCAGGACAGTTAGTAATATTAAGTTTTGTGGTTTTCAACAACAAACATTAGAATAAGTAAATAACCTGCAATCAAGCAATGATTTTGATGAGATATACTCTAACAGACCCCGGGTCAGGAAGATTCCGTGCAGAAGGAAATGGCAACCCACTGCAGTATTCTTGCCCAGAAAATCCCATGGAAAGAGGAGCCTGGCCGGCTACAGTCTGAGATGGCAGAAGAGGTGGGCATGATTTAGCAACTAGACAGCAACAGTAACAGGTAAGTAACTGTCATATTAACTACCTGCGAGGAAAACCCACATGGGTGTGTACTTTCAGCTGTCAGAGGAGTTACAATTTCAGAGTTCACACTACATACGCGACTCCGTATTAGGAACTTAGCACACCAGGAAACAGCTGTCAGTCTTCCTTGAGACACCTTCAATTTTGCTACTGTGTGGTGAGGGGACAACAGATACACAATACTGATGGAAGCAGAGAAAGACGCAAGGGCTCTGAGGAGCATGAGAGAAACCAGAAATGGGGCCAGTGCAGAGTGAAGGTAAGCATTTTACACTAGAAATCCACGTCCTTCTCTGGAACATTCAAACCTGGACACTTTAATGGACTGAAACTGCCCCATGTCTTGGGGGCCCTCGTTACTCTCCTCCTCAATGGTTTTCACACATGGAAAGGTTCCACAGAGGACAGGGATCGGATTCCTGGACCTTCATCACAGAGGCTGGAGGGACTCAGCCCTCTGAAGAACGGAATGAAGGCTGCCAAAACAGCAAGCCCTCCATGTCTACCACTCGGGCAGAGCAGGAAAAGATGCCCATCTCAGACACTCTATCAGTAAAGAAACCAGAATGGCTTAGGGCACATTTACAGCTGGAATAAGACTAAACTTTGACGGTGAGTGTTGCCCAGTTATGTCAACTGCAAATGATGATTCTGGAATCTTTATATACTGGAGATGACGTCGAAACCAGTCATGCAACCGCGTATGAACTCTTAAAAAGTTTTTTTTAAAAAAGCATTACCTCAGTTTTAAAAAGCAAGTGGGAAACGTATATTCTGGTGAGCGGGGGCGTCCTGCTTCCTGAGGGTCAGCTAAGGACCAGGAGACGGCACGGGCCATGGAGGCTGTGAGAGTCGCCCGCCCCTAGGGCAGGCATGCCGCTACTGTGCGTCTGTGTGGGCTTTGGGTCTGGGTGGTAAAGGTCTCGGCAGGCCTTCAATCTGCATGGAGGAGGCAGCACTACTCCACTCTTACGGGAGGACCTTGACTGCTTCTCCCTCCTCAAACACCTGAGTTACCAGTATTGCAACTTAAGGCTGATAGCATGGAGCTAAAAAATAAGCAGTGCTTCTGTTAAAATTATAAAGCAGAAAAAAAGTGAGAACATTGTGTTTCGAAATCATGGAATAAAATCTTAGAATGGCTGCCACTTTACAGTGGCAGCAAGTGGCAGAGTCAGAAAAGATGGACGGGGAGACCGGGACGGAGCTGGCCACACGGCATCATGCTCGGTGGAGCCTGACTGTACACACTGTTAAGCTTCTGTCATTAGTACAGAATGACGAGTTTACTGCAAAATGTCCTCGGGGCTTCCCTGGCGGTCCAGTGGTTAGGACTCTAAGCTTCCACTGCAGGGTCATGGGCTCAATCCTTTGTCAGGGAATCAAGATTTCATAAGCACGACCAAGGAAAAGAAAAATGTCCTGAAAATGGTGTCTTGATCAGCTTTAAAAGCAATCACCTCAGAAAATGAAGGAATGATCTTTTCTAAGATTAGATTTGTGATCTGAGGGATTTGTCTTCAGATACTTTCTGATTTGAGCAGAGACCATCTGCTCTGAGCACTGCCTCTCTGGCTCAGGCAGGCAGGGCGGGTCCCAAAGCACAGCCTCGGATGAGAATACCAGAGCAGCGCTGCAACCTGAGGGAAGAATCAAGAATCAAGGTGGGAGGAGGTACAGGAGTATTCCTTGCCATTTAAGTGATTCAGTTGGGAGGGTTAGCTGGCAGATTAAATAACGGTCTTCAGAAGGCTGCAACTGAGTAAAAACCAGGAACTCTCTCAGGTAATCCTCCCATCGCTCTTCCCTGTCTAATGCCCAATGTTCTCCAAACACATTAAAAAAAACAAAAAACCTTCTCAATTATTTGAGCCATTCCCACTGTTCATATTGTTCTGTTCCCATTTATTTATACATCTGAAGAATAAGAGTAAAAAATTGTTTATGCCGATGGCTTCGCTGATCTGTTCTGTTTAGATTATTAGCACAGAGAATTCCAAACCAAAGCAGTAACTGTACTTTATTCTGGACACTAGCAATAATAAATACTAAACACCAATCAAAGCTTGAATTTGTATAACCATAATCTTCCAACGGAGTTCAAACATTTTAACAGAGACTGTCCCATTAATCTTAAACACACACTTATTTTGCCCATGAACCCTTTCCTAAGAAGTGATATGCGACTTCTTTGTGTTTCATTATGACTGTCTGTCAAGTTGCACTCCCTCACCATCGTGGAGCCCTGCATTCTTGGCAAGAATACACTCGGCACAGTACAGTTCATGCCACATGCTGCTGCTGCTGCGGAGCCGCTTCGTCGTGTCCGACTCTGTGTGACCCCACAGACGGCAGCCCACCAGGCTCCCCTGTCCCTGGGATTCTCCAGGCAAGAACACTGGAGTGGGGTGCTATTTCCTTCTCCAGTGCATGAAAGTGAAAAGTGAAGTTGCTTAGTCATGTCCGACTCTTTGCGACCCCATGGACTGCAGGCTACCAGGCTCCTCCATCCATGGGATTTTCCAGGCAAGAGTACTGGAGTGGGTTGTCATGTCACGTTTTAAGTCACGTTTTAACTGCTGAATGATCCTTTACAAGTTCATGAATTGTGTGCTCATTTCTCGGATCTAAATGACAGTAATCATGACATCCTTTTAGGTAACCACAAATGGCAAAACACAGAACACCATGTAAACCCCAGCAATTTTCTTCTAAGGACCAGGGAAAACATGAGAATAATAATTTGGCAATAATGATATAAACTGGGTTATGTGCTATTTTGTAAAGATTTTGAGGACAAGGGCCATTCTATTTTCAATTTTATTATATTTCAATGAAATATCTACTATGGTGGCTTTACTTGGGGGTATTGTACTATGATTATGAAACTCTGGGACACGAGTCATACAACCGCTTAACATTTCAATGTTAGTAAATTAAATAATTTTTGAAAAAGAATCAGAACTTGTTATTTAGGTGAGATTCAGTAAAGTAGTCACTAATGAGATAGGCAAGCAAGTTATCTTCCAATACTTCAGAGAGACGGTAAAGCAGCCTATTTATTAGAACGAATGCCTGCTGCTCCCTCACCATCTATCTGTAGCAACTTCTCTCTAAGCCAAACACTTTCAGTCTAGCTTTAGATTGAATTTTAAATCAAAACCAATATTACAATTTCAACATCTCGGAGACATAAGGCAAATTTTCTTTACATATATATTATAGTTATAATCCTACAGGAAAAGATAAGCGATTCAATTAAACAAAAACATCAAAGAATGTGAACAATTTACAAAACAGAAACTACAGATAGCTCACAGATATCAGAAGTACTCAACATAGTATCATTAGTATGTTAGCATAACAACATTTTTGAGCACTTAATATGAACTAGTTACTGCATTTTACAAATAACTCATTTAATTTTCAGTTTGCAGAAGTACCTCTATTTTAAAATGAGCAATTCATGGGCTTAGACAAGTCACACTGAGAGCAAGTCATTCAGCTGAGGTTTAATCCTCAGCAAACTGGTATCAGAGCTCATGCCTAGGAGCACTGACCGCCTCCTGACTGCACTCAGATAACATAAATTAAAACCGTGACGATGAGATGCCATGGTCTCCACGTGCAGAAGCTAACACTATATACCGCCCTGAAAAGGGTACACGAGGAACTGGTTACCTCTGGGAAAGGCCACTAGGAGGACTATCGAAAAGAGAAAGAAGACTTATTTTTCAACCCTCTATAACCTTCTGAAATAAAAATAACAGTAATACTGTGCAAGTTCATGTTTACAGCTCTTTAAGTATTCAAGACACTTTCATTAAATTAGTATTTTTGTTTCCTCAACTACCCTGTGGGGCAAAGTGTGTGGCTATGCCCTTAGCAAATGTTATTGCAGCCACCATTGTGAAGGTAAGGGAGGTAGTCTCCCTTAAAAAAAAAAAAATGAAAAAACTCCAATAATAAAAACTTTTTTAAAAGCCACTGCACTGCTCTCTTACCAGAATTCATAAGTTTCCAAAGTTGATCTACCAAAGCTTCATTGCATAAGGGAGACTCCATGCTCTTAGTAAAGGGTGGGTTTTTAGTCAACATATTTAGAATTTTATGTCTGAAAGATAAACAAAAATTAAAATTTTGCTAATCGTGAAATAAAAACATTTGAAAACTATCTCAAGTTTCTCCACCTTATTTTATCACCTCTCTTCTNTTTAGTCAACATATTTAGAATTTTATGTCTGAAAGATAAACAAAAATTAAAATTTTGCTAATCGTGAAATAAAAACATTTGAAAACTATCTCAAGTTTCTCCACCTTATTTTATCACCTCTCTTCTTAGACTAACAACTTTCTCAAACATTTAAAAGTAATTCAACAGCTTGAAGTTTTTTTCTACATACAGTTGTCACTATAGAGATAAAATCACTTTTCTTTAACACATGAATTAAGTTAAACATATATATGATTAGACAGGGAAAATATGTAATAATACATATAATATATATAACAACCACTTGCTTAACACATATTTAAGTAACCATATACAAAGCATCATACTAAATGCTATCCATACAGTGGCAAAAGATGACACAGTCTCTGTCTTTTTAAAATTTATGTTCCCATGGGGGAGACAGCAGGTTAAAAAAAAAATTAAACTATAAAATTAACATTTATATACATGGGTAGTATGTATATACTTGGGTAAAGGAACAACCGAAGGATTTTATGGACAATTATTACTTGATGAACCTAACCTAGAACAGGGAATCAAGAAAGTATCCTTAGAGAAATGATGTTCAACTTAGCTCTAAAGCATAAAGGGGTAATTACAAGTAATTAGTTTCTTTTCCTCCAAATTTTAAGGTTTCAGCCCCCAAATTCTGCAGAGCTTTATCTAACTAGTGAACTATCTAAATCAGTAACCCTGATATATATAATAATACACAATTTTTAATGTTAAAAGAAATTTTTAAAACCTGTATTTTTTAAAGGAATCAGTTCTTATTAAAGGCCATTTTACTATTAGGAGTTTAAAAATCAACCAAAAGCCATAAAAATAAAATGCTGTATTTGAGGCAGGAGAGATGAATGTCACTGATGTTGAGACAGAAATAGCAGAAATAGAAATGTTTGCCTATCTTTAAGACTAAGAATCCTATCCCATTAACAGCAGAACACAGCAGTTCTATATGATGGTTACTCTGTGAGTGTAAATAATAGAACAGACTGGAGGTTGTCAGAGGTGGGGGGTGGCACGGGTGAACGAGGTCAAAGGGTACAAATCCCCACTTATGAAGGAAGTCATGGGGGGACAATGTATAGTGTGGTGACTACAGTTAGTAACAACTGTGTTGCATATTTGAAAGATGCTAAGAGATCTTGAAAGTTCCTATAAGAAACATATTTGTAATTATGTATGGTAATAGATGCTAACCAAACTTATGATGGTGATCATTTTTCCAAATACACAAATAGAGAATCAATATGCTATGTGCCTGAAACTGTCAATTATACCTCAATAGAGACAGACAGGAAGGGAGGGAGGGAAGAGAAGGTAACGATGACAGGGAAAAGGATGAAGTTTCTATTCAAAGTATAAAAATCAGAGGGGGAAAACCCACAAAAAATACAGCGACTGATGTCCCAAGACACCAATAATACACGCACAATGCCGCTAATGTGGTGACACCCCTATCCCGTAATCATTTCGCTGCTATTAGAGCTTTTTAAAGATGCGCTGAACCTTTTAAACTGTAACTATGAGCTACATGATTTGAAGTAAAGCCTAAGAGGTTCCCTATTGGTGATATAAACCATATTGATTATGAAGTAAACATGTCAAATATAATCATGAATATATCTTTAAATAGATTTTCAGTTCACTGTATAAATAAGTATTCGTGAAACTTGAATATTAAAAGCTCCACAACATTTCAAAAGCAATCTGATTGTATAGTATCTAATTTAGAAATACAACTTCAAATATTATATAAAATAGTCTTCGAAACGCAGTTTTGAGATCTCAGAAGTATGTGCCTTAATGTTAGTTCTTGATGTGACTTGAAAACGTAAATGAACATGTGACAAGCTACGTTTATAATTTCGGTCCCTACTTGCTATCAGCAGCATCTCATAAACTTTCAAATGCATGAGCTCTACCAGAGAACAGATGAGGCTGGCTTCCTGCCAACTCTCTTTTCATGTAAGCATGTACTACAGAAGGGGTGATTATGAGATTTTTGTCCACATCAACCTGATCCTTCATATATATATCAATCCAAGGACAAATTATTTAAAATACAATTCAGATCACATATCAAGAACCATGAAATAAAAACAGCAAAACTGTACAAAGAATATTTTTTAATGAGCATTGCTTAAAACATTGAAACACACAAGGTGACTTCACCAGGAACCTGCTGCAACTAACCTGAAAAACCACTGCTGCCCAAAGATTTCCCCGTGAGGGGGCTGGAATCGCCTGCGCACGCCTCACATCCAGACGGGTTTCAGTGAGGTCAAAAGGCAGAGTGTATCTGTGTGCCTTTTTAGAAGAAAACACCTGCCAGACGACGTGCAAACCCGAGCAAGAGGACGCTTCGGGGCCTATGCTCTTGTTTCTAGCTGGAATGGCTAAAATCTACATTATTTCCCAGCTTTCAAATTTCATTTTATGAAATTGAATTATTACAAGAAAAGAACACAAATTTGAGTCTATTAGTTATAAAGAAAGGAAGATAGAAATAGTAAAAAGTTTTAATCCTGCTCAAATACATTATAAATATCCTACTTTGCAAAATAAAGCAGCAGAAATGAACAAAATGAAGAGAATACAAAAATGAAAATAGTTACTAAGGACTGGAATTTTAATTTCCCTTATTTTCTAAATTTTTAACAACGTTGTATTCTATTTTTTGATCTTAAATCCNTTGAAGTTTTTTTCTACATACAGTTGTCACTATAGAGATAAAATCACTTTTCTTTAACACATGAATTAAGTTAAACATATATATGATTAGACAGGGAAAATATGTAATAATACATATAATATATATAACAACCACTTGCTTAACACATATTTAAGTAACCATATACAAAGCATCATACTAAATGCTATCCATACAGTGGCAAAAGATGACACAGTCTCTGTCTTTTTAAAATTTATGTTCCCATGGGGGAGACAGCAGGTTAAAAAAAAAATTAAACTATAAAATTAACATTTATATACATGGGTAGTATGTATATACTTGGGTAAAGGAACAACCGAAGGATTTTATGGACAATTATTACTTGATGAACCTAACCTAGAACAGGGAATCAAGAAAGTATCCTTAGAGAAATGATGTTCAACTTAGCTCTAAAGCATAAAGGGGTAATTACAAGTAATTAGTTTCTTTTCCTCCAAATTTTAAGGTTTCAGCCCCCAAATTCTGCAGAGCTTTATCTAACTAGTGAACTATCTAAATCAGTAACCCTGATATATATAATAATACACAATTTTTAATGTTAAAAGAAATTTTTAAAACCTGTATTTTTTAAAGGAATCAGTTCTTATTAAAGGCCATTTTACTATTAGGAGTTTAAAAATCAACCAAAAGCCATAAAAATAAAATGCTGTATTTGAGGCAGGAGAGATGAATGTCACTGATGTTGAGACAGAAATAGCAGAAATAGAAATGTTTGCCTATCTTTAAGACTAAGAATCCTATCCCATTAACAGCAGAACACAGCAGTTCTATATGATGGTTACTCTGTGAGTGTAAATAATAGAACAGACTGGAGGTTGTCAGAGGTGGGGGGTGGCACGGGTGAACGAGGTCAAAGGGTACAAATCCCCACTTATGAAGGAAGTCATGGGGGGACAATGTATAGTGTGGTGACTACAGTTAGTAACAACTGTGTTGCATATTTGAAAGATGCTAAGAGATCTTGAAAGTTCCTATAAGAAACATATTTGTAATTATGTATGGTAATAGATGCTAACCAAACTTATGATGGTGATCATTTTTCCAAATACACAAATAGAGAATCAATATGCTATGTGCCTGAAACTGTCAATTATACCTCAATAGAGACAGACAGGAAGGGAGGGAGGGAAGAGAAGGTAACGATGACAGGGAAAAGGATGAAGTTTCTATTCAAAGTATAAAAATCAGAGGGGGAAAACCCACAAAAAATACAGCGACTGATGTCCCAAGACACCAATAATACACGCACAATGCCGCTAATGTGGTGACACCCCTATCCCGTAATCATTTCGCTGCTATTAGAGCTTTTTAAAGATGCGCTGAACCTTTTAAACTGTAACTATGAGCTACATGATTTGAAGTAAAGCCTAAGAGGTTCCCTATTGGTGATATAAACCATATTGATTATGAAGTAAACATGTCAAATATAATCATGAATATATCTTTAAATAGATTTTCAGTTCACTGTATAAATAAGTATTCGTGAAACTTGAATATTAAAAGCTCCACAACATTTCAAAAGCAATCTGATTGTATAGTATCTAATTTAGAAATACAACTTCAAATATTATATAAAATAGTCTTCGAAACGCAGTTTTGAGATCTCAGAAGTATGTGCCTTAATGTTAGTTCTTGATGTGACTTGAAAACGTAAATGAACATGTGACAAGCTACGTTTATAATTTCGGTCCCTACTTGCTATCAGCAGCATCTCATAAACTTTCAAATGCATGAGCTCTACCAGAGAACAGATGAGGCTGGCTTCCTGCCAACTCTCTTTTCATGTAAGCATGTACTACAGAAGGGGTGATTATGAGATTTTTGTCCACATCAACCTGATCCTTCATATATATATCAATCCAAGGACAAATTATTTAAAATACAATTCAGATCACATATCAAGAACCATGAAATAAAAACAGCAAAACTGTACAAAGAATATTTTTTAATGAGCATTGCTTAAAACATTGAAACACACAAGGTGACTTCACCAGGAACCTGCTGCAACTAACCTGAAAAACCACTGCTGCCCAAAGATTTCCCCGTGAGGGGGCTGGAATCGCCTGCGCACGCCTCACATCCAGACGGGTTTCAGTGAGGTCAAAAGGCAGAGTGTATCTGTGTGCCTTTTTAGAAGAAAACACCTGCCAGACGACGTGCAAACCCGAGCAAGAGGACGCTTCGGGGTCTATGCTCTTGTTTCTAGCTGGAATGGCTAAAATCTACATTATTTCCCAGCTTTCAAATTTCATTTTATGAAATTGAATTATTACAAGAAAAGAACACAAATTTGAGTCTATTAGTTATAAAGAAAGGAAGATAGAAATAGTAAAAAGTTTTAATCCTGCTCAAATACATTATAAATATCCTACTTTGCAAAATAAAGCAGCAGAAATGAACAAAATGAAGAGAATACAAAAATGAAAATAGTTACTAAGGACTGGAATTTTAATTTCCCTTATTTTCTAAATTTTTAACAACGTTGTATTCTATTTTTTGATCTTAAATCCAATTGGGAGCTTGTGTACACCTGTGGTGGATTCATGTCGATATATGGCAAAGCCAATAGAGTATTGTAAAGTAAAATAAAGTTTAAAAATTTAAAAAAAAAAAATTAGGATTTTATTTGAGCAAGAAAAGGAACAAATGGGATACACCAAAACACTGCTCTTATTTACTTTTAAAACAGTGTATCAATTGATAAAGAGGATTTATGATTTTTTTGATACATAAGGGATTCCCCATGTGTATTACAAAGGGTTACATAAGCTTTTCTTTGAATTACAATAGGAACCATGTGTAAAATTCAGGGAATTAAGTTAATATATCTTTAAAAGTATCTTTCCAAAGGCAAACCAAATAAAAAACGACATGAGTACCAGGATAAGATACTCCTATATTTTCAAAAAGTAAGACTTAACTCCATGTATAATTTTCTGAAATTACTTACTTCATGATTTATAAAAACAAAATATTATAGCACAATAAAACTAACCTTACATAGGGTACAGGGTCATTCTGAATCATGTTAAGTAGCCACTGCAATTCTTCATAACTCCTGTCCACTGGAAATAAAAATAGGGAAATGTATTTGTTGTTAATTATAACAAATTAAACAAGTGACAAACAAGGAGTTCACACTTAATATCTAGGACTCTGTCTTGGTCAGATTTCTAATTAGAAATGAAGGATGTAGGCAATTTCTTACACTTTTAACGCAACAGGCTACTTTGCAAATTTAACAAGTATTGTGCTATCTATGCAGTCAAAACATAAAAAACAGGACCAAGACTGTATTTTCCACTTAGGCTCAAATGTATGGCAAATACAACATAAAACAAAAGTGTAATTTATTAGAGCCCTAAATCAGAGATGAATAACTCTAAATGGAAATGTGTTTAAATAGAAGTGTGTTTCTAGATGCTCAGATCAAATTATAGAGCTTTGCTATTCAATGGTGTCTCAGTTGAATCGCACAGTGAACTGCTGCTACCCAAGTGGTTTAAGAGCAGCCCTAACTTTTCAGTACAACATAAAAGAACAGCTGTAAAACCAGTACTATCAGTATAATTAACTTGAACAGGATTTACTAGCTATTTCCATTTACCTTTTTAAAGAGTATTATATTTATGATTTGAAAACCTTTATTTTCAGAATTTAATTTCTAATATTTTCCATTCTTTTCCTCTTCTAGTGAACTGGATTTATGGTACACCTTTAAAAATCTTTCAATTAAATCAGACTTACTAATTTAGCATTCTTTTGGAAATCACAATATTAACATTCTACTTGATTTCAGGTAGTATTAATTAATGAAAACTTCCTCTTTATGAGACAGTGAACATTATTTGAATACCTTGGCTGGGAATAATAGCCTATTTAGTGAATCTCAAAATTTCCAGATTTCACAAATTGGTAAAAGTCAAAATAAAACTGAAAACTGACAGAGGATTAAATTTTTTTCTTGCTAAGAAATATATTAAAAAAACATTATCTTTACCAGCATTCTTTGAAAGAAAGGAAATTCTAGCCCTAGACAAGGAGGAGGAGTAGATGAGAGCCTCTGGTAAGCTTGGGTTGGCACACGTGAGACACACACTATGCTGTTCCTACCTGTTACAGTCTCATGTGTAAGACACAGGCTACACTGTTCTTACCTGTTAGAATCTCTTCTGAGAAGCAGTGTTCCTACTGAAATTTACACCAAAATGTAAGGATTTGCCTATATTTTCTTCTACTTAATATGTAAAATTTAAGCAATCCTCTCTTTACACCGTTAGATAAGAAATTACCATAACTTTATTCCCCACATTTTAGTAAAATTCGGGACTTTAGATTTATATATTTCTTATATTTGCATATTATTTTTAAGAACTATGTTTTGAAATATGCATTAAATTTTACAGGTTAACAAGTATTTAAGCTTAGCTCTTTAGTTTACAGGCACAGATGCCTGGCATTTCACATCACACTTTCATCGATCTTGAGTTATCATTTTGGTTCACCTCCACATCAGCTGAAAATTATCTTGGGAAAACAGTTTTTCAGCACTCCATGGCACGCAGAACTTCCCCACCCCGGGGTCAAACCTGTGCCCCCTGCACTGAAAGCATGAATGGGGACCACTGGGCCACTGAGGCAGCCCAGGAATTTTGTTTTTAGAAGTATTACATATAGGATATGGTCTTCTAGGTCTTCAAGGATACATAAACAACAATTTAGCAAAGCAGAGAATCTTAGATCGTAATTTTCCCTAAACATGATGGCCTGTGCTGTCTTTTGAATTCTTCATACTCTGAAGAATTTATAGGCTACATTATTCTTTTACCTTGTACAATAAACGGGGTGTGACGCTTCTAGGGATAGTTAGAAATTTACAGACTTTTCCTTAATCTTAAAATTTTAAATTTCATCAGAGTCTCGCTTAGGTCAGTCTCATTTACACTCTTTCAAAGTATCCTATTATTTCTTGGATAATAGGATTTATATCCTATTATTTTCTTCCACCTATTAGTCTTCATGACAATTAAAAAATTTTTTTTTCATCTCCTTGACGTACTTTCCACTCTGTATTTCTGACAATGTTCTGAATATGTAATATTCCATTATCCACTTTTTTCCTTCTTTTTTTCTCCAGCTTCACGAAGCCAGTTAACACCTATTCCCCTCAGTATTTGTTTACTGGCTGTGCTGGGTCCCCGCTGTGGCATGTGAGATCCAGCTTCCTGAGCAGGGATGGAACCCAGGCCCCTGTGCTAGAAGCACGGGGTCTCAGCCTCTGGGTGCCCGGAGCCAGCATGAGGGGTCCCGCCTGTGGCAAAGGTCATGAGGTTAAGGGGCCCGACAGGCAAAGGTGAGTCGGGCCTTAAGAGAGCCTCGCTGGATCTGCTCGAGCATCTGCCCCCAAAACCGGAGTCTGCCTGCTGTGCTATACTATCCCTTTCACCAACTCCTCTGACATTCACAGGGGCTGTCTCCCCACCACCTTTTTCTGGAAAAAGTTAATTTAGAGCTTTTTGATGATAAGTCTCCTGGGCATAAAAACAGTGTTTCAACCCCCAAACCCCTCTGATGGCTTTCTATCCTGCCTGCCTGACTCTTACAGCTGCGCATGCGATTGTTTGCGGCCACCTGACCGCAAGAGGCACAGGAAGCTTAAAACATCCTAGGAATGTAGGGGCTTCCGAGGAGTCAAAATCATTAGAATAGGACTGATTAAGGGTTTCATTTGTTGAGCCAATACTTGCTGCCAAGCTTTCATATCTTTTATTTGTAGATATAGTTGGCCTGTAGAAAAAGAGGTAGTAGCCCTGGCATTAGCAACATTAGATCTTTGAGTTAAGTACTTTGTTATAACCCACTGCACTTTTGTTCTACAGGAATGTAACTTTATTTGAGGGTGACGCAGAGTAAAGGAAAAAACACTTCTAGGGAAAAAGAGTTTTCTGGTTGATAGACATCTAGGAAAAGAGCCATAAAAATGTGAACAGGCCCCCTGGCCAGAAGATGATGTAAAACGACCTGAGACCTTCTGTATACGGGGAGGTATGCAGGAGAAAAACCTGGTCTCAGTGAGGGTCAGGACTGCTGCCCTGCATGACTCTGCATATTCCATCATTTCTTTATGTACAACTTGGGGTATACAAGCTGCTTTTGAAAATAAAGGTGGGGGTCTGGCACCAAAGCTTGGCTCCCCCATGTTGTTCTTTTCTTCCTTTTCTGGCTGAATTCCCATCTGGAGGGTGGAGGCTCGTCATGTCTACTTACTTGCCCTGGCTTCTAAGACCCACGCGAGAGGGAGCCCAAGACGGGGCACCCTCTGCTATTCAAGCGGGCGCCGGTGGCCTACATAGGTGGTGCAAACTCCTCTTGGAGTTTTATTGGTTTTCCGCGTAAACCAAGTTATTCAGCATCTTTTCTCCACTTATTTTCCTACTACACTATTTCTTTCTAATCTCCCTCCGTATCTTTAATTAAGCAATTAATTCCTCAGACACCGATGCCATCCCCGCTTCAAATTACCCTAAATCCACTGGGGCTGGACCCCGGCATCGACTGTTAGCTTTTCTTCAACTTTTGCAGAGAAAACTTCTGACAGGTACAAAATGTTTTCTTGAAACCTTATATAATTAGAAATGTCTTCCAAGGTATCTTGAAATAACATGTAGATTAAGGCTATAGAATGATGCACATACTTTTCAGAAAGACCAAAGATATCTATCTATAATTTTATTCTTTTCTCCCATTTACAAATTCTTATATGAATTCTATATTTACCAAAAATTCCAAATCAGTGAGTTAATTAAAAATCAAGATATCTGTATGCACGTACTATGAAAATCCTAATGATTAAACAGTAAATGGTAAACAATTCTTTCTAAATGATATAAGCACATATTTCTGAAGCTTTACCTTTAGTGTAATCAACCACCGCTTCCAAAGCTGCTATTCTGATGTCCACAAAGTGGCCATACTCTGCGTAAGATTTAAAGAGAGACGGATCACTGGGCACATGCCCATTCTTCTGAAGCACTCGTATGGCTCTCAGGCAACTAGGAGAATAGCGTTTACAGTTAAACACTTCTGTTAAAGTATTTTGAATTAAACTTATTTCCTAGGAATTTAAAATAATCTCTAACAATAAACTGAAAAATTGATGTAATCTGAATCCTCTTTTTAATTACTTAACACTCAGCTTTTATAATGACCCTAAAAAACTCTACCTTGTAGCTCAGGTGGTAAAGAATCTGTCTGCAGTGCAGGAGACCCGGGTTGGATCTCTGGGTCGGGAAAGATCCCCTGAAGAAGGAAATGGCAACCCACTCCAGTATCCTTGCCTGGAAAATCTCATGGACAGAGGAGCCTGGTGGGCTGCAGTCTACAGGGTTGCAAAGACTCGGGCACGACTGAGCAAATAACACTTACTAACACTTAAAAAAGTATTAAAACACATTTCAAAACTTTGGAAATCCAATTTCAGGTTATCATTATAACAGGAACACACTACAGCAAAATGTATTTAGCATAAAATATAACTTAAATAAAGTACTCTTTCTAAAAGTTTTAGTGATACAAACATAGTTAATTCCCTAACATATATGGAAAGCTAAGACTATTTATATTGCTGAATCGGTAAATCAACAATTTTTTTTAGCAAACTCCTAATGAATAGATAAAACTTGTTGATAGTCATGCTACAAAAAATTTGAGAGAAGCAAAAAATCTTAAAAGAAGCCTAACAATAGAGGGATGTTTAAATTATATCCAATGGGATAAAAGCTTATGCAGATATCAAATATAATGCTTATGAATAATTTCTGATGACATGAGGAAACGTCAACAATAAAAATTGATATAGTTATCACAGGAAAAAATTTAGAAGACCTTCTCCAAAAGAGTAATTTACCCATGGATGGTAGACTCATATAAGACTTTTTTTACTTTATTTCTCTATTTTTATGAAAATAAATTTCTCTAATAATTATAAAAGCAAGTAACTTTGAGAAGCAAATATGAAGAATCATTATACCTGACAGTGATGGTGTGCCTGTAACTTGGAAGAAGTTTTTCCATGTTCAAAAACCTAGTGATTTCTTCAAGAATGAGTCGCACGTCCGGATTTAAGTTATCCAAAGTTCGGACTTCATTATTCACGCTGACTGCAGGCGTAACAGAGTTGGCAAGGGCATCAATCATCTCTGCGCGATAATAGTTATCTGAAAACTAAGCCGAGGAACAGTTACCACACGATGACAAACTAAACTTACACTGCTCTTCAAAAGTGAATGGAATAAACATAGTAACTTTAAAAACACAATGTATCTGCAAAGACAAGCAAGTTTTCAGGTAAGTACTCAACACTGTCCTTTGGCACAGAGTCACATAGGAAAAAAGTGAAAGAGACTTACTTAATAGTAACATACTGGCTACTAGGACATGGAACAGCAGACTGGTTCCAAATAGGAAAAAGAGTACATCAAGGCTGTGTATTGTCACCCTGCTTATTTAACTTCTATGCAGAGTACATCATGAGAAACACTGGGCTGGATGAAGCACAAGCTGGAACCAAGATTGCTGGAAGAAATATCAATAACCTCAGATATGCAGATGACATCACCCTTATGGCAAAAAGTGAAGAGGAGCTAAAAAAAAAGCCTCTTGATGAAAGTGAAAGAGGAGAGTGAAAAAGTTGGCTTAAAGCTCAACATTCAGAAAACGGAGATCATGGCATCTGGTCCCATCATTTCATGTCAGGGGGAAACAGTGGAAACAGTGTCAGACTTTTATTTTTCTGGACTCCAAAATCACTGCAGATGGTGATTGCAGCCAGGAAATTAAAAAACGCTTACTCCCTGGAAGAAAAGTTATGACCAACCTAGACATATTCAAAAGTAGAGACATTACTTTGCCAACAAAGGTCTGTATAGTCAAGGCTATGGTTTTTCCAGTGGTCATGCATGGATGTGAGAGTTGGACTATAAAGAAAGTTGAGCGCTGAAGAATTGATGCTTTTGAACTATGGTGTTGGAGAAGACTCTTGAGAGTCCCTTGGACTGCAAGGAGATCCAACCAGTCCATTCGAAAGGAGATCAGTCCTGGGTGTTCACTGGAAGGACTGATGTTGAAGCTGAAACTCCAATACTTTGGCCACCTTATGCTAAGAGCTGACTCACTGGAAAAGACCCTGATGCTGGGAAAGATTGAGGGCAGGAGGAGAAGGGGATGACAGAGGATGAGATGGCTGGATGGCATCACCGACTTGATGGACATGGGTTTGGGTGGACTCCAGGAGCTGCTGATGGACAGGGAGGCCTGGTGTGCTGTAGTTCATGGGGGTCACAAAGAGTCGGACATGACTGAGTAACTGAAGAACTGAACTGAAGACACTAGCTTAGTTGACGAATGTTTACTACATGTAAGGCACTCTCACAGTAATCTAGCCAGATACATCTAAAAGAAAGACTGCAGTTCACAAATTCTGCTGGTAATACAGAGTTTTGAATCAGCTATTTCTGTGTCCCACTCTCATCTAAGACATCTAACCAAGGGTCACCAGATATCTGCAGAAAGCATCAACATAAAGAGAGATCAGAGCAAAGTGGGGAAAGCAGCTTGGAGGAAATAAGAGTATGCAAACAAAGGAAAACCAGAAGAGGGAAAAAAATTCAAAAGTTATCATTAACACAGTCTGAGAAATAACCAATGATATGCCTTCCAACAGCATAATACATGTTTAAGAGAAAGAAATATGCAGGGAATCAGAATCAAAATTAAATTGGAATATAAGATGGAAAAAAAATCGAAATTTTGAGCAAAAAAGTTAAAAAATAGGAAAGAAAGCACAAGGAAGCTGGAGGGCTGGTGCAGAAGGCAACAGCAGTTGTAGCAAAAGCAGCAGAGAAGATGGAGGAAACTCTCCCCCAAAGTGAACAAAGTTTCTAGATCCATATCCCAGGCAATTCCCAGAGGACGAATTTAACTGAAAGCAATCCAGGCTGGGTTGATTTAAACTCAGCAAATCAAATGTACTGGCCTAGAAATTGAACACGGAGCAAGCAAATTAATTCTATCAGCAGGGTCATTTGTATTCAGAGACTACTTAAATAATGTTTGTAAGTTTTCTGCAAGAATATTTATAGCTCCATTGTTACTATGGATAACTACTTTCTCTCCAGAAATCTGTGTATACACTCCTCCACTCTAGCAGTAATAGACCTAGCTGTTGACTTGATGGATTTCCCCATTAGGTTGAAACCCTGAGGGCCCAGAATCAGCCTGTCATATGCACAGCGATTCTTCTGCAGGGTCTCCGTTGGTCTGGGCCGCCCTGTGCAGCGTGTTGGCTCTTAGTCCCCCAGCCAGGTCCTGGACCTGCACCCCTGCAGTGGAACCGTGGAGTCGTAACCACTGGACCTCCAGGAAGTCCCAAACACAGGGTTACTTTAAAGGAGATGTGAGATGGAAACTACCATGCCTCCTTTTTATGTTTAACATGGTATGCTGCCTGGCATGGCACACATTCTCGAAAACACTTGCTGACTGTTAGAAGGATAATGAGTCAGGTGAAGTAACTTTTGAAGCACGGCATTCAATAGCTATTTACTAAACTGTGAATAAAACACACATTATAGTTAAAAAAGAGAGAAGAGTCAAATTCATCAATGAACAAGTTATCCAAGAGGAACCGTTTTCTGACAGAAGAAGAAAGGAATGAGAATAAAACTGGGCTGTCAGACTTCACCAAAACAGATGTCAGCTGAGCTCCCAAAGTTTCACGTGCTACTGTCCACACTGTAACAGACATAAGGAACATTTAAAAATCAACTCCTCTTGGTTTCCAGATATCTGGTTATTATAATAAATCATATTTGTATGCTTCTACCTCTAGAAATTTCAAGTCCCATGGACACAACGATGATTTCACAGTCTAAATATTTCTCTGAAAACAAAATATCACTGGCTAGTTTTATTAACATTAAAGTAACGTACCTTATTTTTTCTGTTGTCATTGTACTTGATTAAGTCTAAAATAAATGTTAAGACTTCTTTGGGGCAAAGGTTGTGAACATCTCTTAGTAAGGCCATTGCAACTGGCATAGTCTACAAAAAAAACATTTGTTTTCAGTGTTCATCACTATAATCCAATGCAGTGCACGCTGGAAAGGGCTGCCCTGGGGCTGACATGGTATCTGGGGGAGTCCAGGCACCCAGTCCCCCGGCTTCTACCCCTCCCATGGGAACAGGCCTCAAAGGCTCCAGCATAGGAGCCAAGCAGGAACCCCAGGGGAGAGCTGCACAGCTGGAGGCCCTCGGCAGCCCACCTGCTGGAACAGAGACATGTCATGCGCAGCCAGCTCTGAAATTTACAGAGGAAAAGGGATGGATGGGTTTTAGCATTAGACAGACCATTATTCAGCCTGTACTCCACCGCCATCTACGGTGGGTTATTTCAGCTAGCTGCTTGCTGAGCACCATTTTCAGGGCTAACAGATACAGTGGCTAGAGGCACACGGCGGACAGGAGAATTCAACTACTAGTCTCAAGAGACACAGACTCTCCAGTACCATCTTCCTCAGCCTAAGGAAAAATGGTAAATTACCTGAAATCCAACTTTCCCCTTTTCAAGTTTTCACAGACAGCTTTTCTAAGGAGGTGGAAGCCTGACCCACAGAGGTGACCTCTACCCGAACAGCAGCAGAGCGAAGCTATCCCGACTCAAGGTGGGGCCTCAGACAAGGCACATCGAAGTCCCCGAGAGCCTGGGTACAGGGAGACTGGGACCGTTCTCTTTTCTGACTAAAGTAATTATACCCTCCAAACTGGTGGCAGAAAGCAGTGTGGCTCCTTCGCCAGGCTGGAGGAGCAGAAGCAACAGGATGCTCAGTGTTACAAGAGGTGTTACCAGTGCTGGAAGAACTGAGGGAAAGACTCTGTTTCACAGAAATAGGACGTAAATCTAAGCAAGCCTCTTCATTCTTTTTCCCGGCACTACAAGTATTATGTGAAAGGTGAACTGGTCTGAAGCACTGGCTTCT